>PVKU01001032.1:0-354286 GCA_004027475.1 Anoura caudifer | reverse complement strand
TTTCTTTCTTCCTTCTGGTCCACCCCATTGATTTGAGTCCCAGTTTTCCTCCCATCTCTATTGGTTCACTGTGTGTTTTCCTTCATTTCACTTACTGTAGCCTTCATTTGTTCATCTAATTTGTGAGCAAATTCAACCAATTCTGTGAGCATCCTGATCACCAGGGCTTTGAATTGTGCATCTGATAGGTTGGCTATCTCTTGGTCACTTAGATAAATTGGCTCTGGGGCTTTGATTTGTTATCCGGTTTGAGCCATTTTTGTTTCGGTGTTTTTTTTTGTTTGTTTTGGGTTTTTTTTTTTTTTTGGCCTAGTTGTGGCTGTTACGTAGTGAGGGGTGGAGCCTTAGGTGTTCTCCAGGGCAGGGCAGACCAGTCGCTGGGTAGTGATGCTGTATGTGGGGGCAGGGTCTGAGAAGAAACAATGGTGCTTGCTCCGCTCACTATCGAATTCCATTTCCTTCCGCTGCTTCCCCTTTGCCTGGATTATCTGCGTGCCAATGTGGGACCACCTGGTCAGGCAGCTGCCTTGTGTGGCCTCACTGGGTCTGCACAGTTGCCATCCTGTGCCCGGGGTCTGCTAGCCACTGCCTGTACACCTGGGATCTGCCAGCCGCTGCTGCCTGCGTGCCTGGTCCACACCTCCACTTTTTCCTGCCGCGACTCCGCCCCTCTTACCAGTCTGGATGAATGGTTGTTGGACTTCCAAACAGTTCAATTTCTATGAGGTCTGGTTGTTTTCTTGTTTCTAAATCTTTGTTGTCCTTAATTTTGGTTGCGCAAGGAGGCACAGTATGTCCATCTACGCCTCCATCTTGGCCAGAAGTCCCCATTTATGCTTCTTATTCCCTATACCTTTTCCCCCATTCTCCCCCTCTACTTCCTGTTGATAACCTTCCATGTGATCTCTATTTCTGTGAATCTGTTCCTGTTCTACTTGTTTGCTTAGTTTGTTTTTATTTTAGGTTAGGTTGTTTATAGTTATGAGTTTGTTGTCATTTTACTGTTCATATTTTTGGTCCTCTTCTTTTACTTAGATAAGTCCTTTTAACATTTCATATAATAGGGGCTTGATGATGATGAACTCCTTTAATTTGACCTTCTCTGGGAAGCACATTATCTGCCCTTGCATTCTAAATGATAGCTTTGCTGGATAGAGTGATCTTGGATGTAGGTCCTTTCTTTTCATTACTTTGAATACTTCTTTCCAACCCATCTTGCCTGTAAAGGTTTTTTTTTTTTTTTTGAGAAATCAGCTGATAGTCTTATAGGTAACTGTCTCCTTGTCTCTTGCTGCTTTTAAGATTCTGTCCTTATCTTTAATCTTGGGAAATGTATTTATGATGTGCCTTGGTGTGTGCTTCCTTGGGTCCAACTGTTTTGGAGCTTCTGCTTTCTGAGCTTCCCGGACTTCCTGAAAGTCTATTTCCTTTGCCAGATCAAGGAAGTTCTTCTTTATTATGTTTTCAAATAAGTTTTTTATTTCTTGTTCTTCTTCTTCTCCTTCTGGCACCCCTATGATTTGAGTGTTGGAATGTTTAAAGTTGTCCCAGAGGTTCCTAAGCCTCTCCTCATTTTTTAAAATTCTTGTTTCTTCATTTTGTTGTGGCTGAATGTTTATTTCTCCCTTCTGTTCCAAAACATTGATTTGAGTCCCAGTTTCCTTCCCTTCTGTATAGGGAACTGTTGGTTCCCTGTACATTTTCCTTTATTTCACTTTTTATAGGCTTTGGTTTTTCCTCTATTTTGTGACCATACTCAACCAATTCTGTGAGCATCCTGATTACCAGTGTTTTGAGCTCTGCATCTGATAGGTTGGCTATCTCTTCATTGCTTAGTTGTATTTTTTCTGGAGCTTTGATCTGTTCTTTCATTTGGGCCATATATTTTTGTCTTGGCATGCCAGTTACGCAGTAAGGGGTGGAGCTTTAGGTGTTTGTCAGGATGAGGACAACCTACCTCACTGTGTTGTGGCTCTGTACGTGGGGGAGGGGATCCAGAGGGAACAGTGCCACTTGCTCAGCTTTTGGTGGCTTTCAGTCACTTCCTCTACTACCCACAAGCAACGTGGACCCTTCTAGTGCTGATTCCCGGGTGGGTGGTTTTGTGTACATTTAGGACCCTGTGAGTCTCTCCAATGAACTCTCCTGGGAGTTTCTCCTGCCTCCACAACCCCCACAGGCTTTTTCAGTCACAGGATTTGAGGCTTCATTTCCCCATGCTGGAACTGTGGGTTGCACAGTCTGTCTTGTTCCCAAGTTTTTCTTCCAGGTTTATCTGCACATGAATGTGGGACTGCATGGTCCCCCAGCCACCACCTCACCCGTTCAGTCCTCTAGCCACCACCTTGCTGTGAGTCCTCTCCACCCCAGCTCCCTGTCTCTGACCCTCCCAGGTGAATGTTTCTTCTTTCTCCTTGGTTGTCAGATTTCCATACAGTTTTATTTCCTGGCAGTTCTGGTTATTTTTTGTTTTTAATTTTTTTGTTGTCCTTCTTTGGTTGTGTGAGGAGGCAAAGTATATCTATCTATGTCTCCATCTTGGCCAGACATCAAGATTTCATTCTTTTTACAGCTGAGTAATATTCCATTGTATACACACATCAATTCTTTATCCATTTATCTATTATTAGACACTTAGGTTACTTCCCTATTCTGGCTATTGTAAACAATGCTGCAATGAACATATGGAAGCATATTTTTAAAAAATTGATGTTTAGAGTTTCTTCAGATAAATACCGAGAATAGAATTGCTCAGTTCTTTTTATCTTGTGCTATAACCTTTATTTTAAAGTCCATTTTGATTGGCATAAATATTGCTACCTCAACTTTTTAAAAATTTGTTTCCATTTTCATGAAATCTTTTTCCATTCCTTTACTTTCAGTCAATGTATATCTTTTGATCTGAAGTGAGCTTCTTGTAGACAGGATACATAAGAGTCTTGTTTTCTTATCTGTTCAAACATCCTATGTCTTTTGATTACAGCATCCAATCCATTTATATTTAAAGTAATTGGTGATAAATATATAGTCATTGCCATTTTATTATGTATATATGAGGTTTGTCTGAGAAAAGTCCAGCCATTGTTAATATAATGAGAATATTTCCATGACATTGATGTAACCTGGCAGCCAAGGAAAGTGGACTGGTATGTGCATGTGTGAACAATGAGGACTTCACTGTACTAGTCAGTGGGGGTGGTAGATGCCATTGAATGAGCATGTGTGCTGTGTGGCTGTCACATTCAAAATGACTGAGCAAGTAGAGCAACAAATCTGCATCAAGTTTGGCATTAAGGTTGAACATTCTTCCACAGAAACTATTCAGATGATTCAGGAGTCCACAGCTATGGGCAACTGGTGATTAGCAGCTTTGTCATGACAATGCTCCCACTCATATATCATGTCTCATGCAGAGTTTTTTGTGAAACATCAAATCACCCACATGATTCAGCTTCCCTACAGTCCCGATTTGGCACCCTGCAATTTTTTGCTGTTCTCAAAACTAAAATCACCTTTGAAAAAAGGGAAGAGATTTCAGACCATTAATTGAGATTTAGGAAAATACTATGGGGCAGCTAATGGCAATTGGGAGAAGTGTGTTAAGTCCCAAGGTGCCTACTTTGAAGGGGACTGAGGCTTCATTGTCCTATGTATTATGTTTCTTGTATCTTGTATCTTATTTAATAAATGTTGCTATTTTTCACATTACATAGCTAGATACCTTCCAGACAGGCCTCATATATACATTTTAAAGATTTTAATTATTTTTAGAAAGAAGGAAAGGGAGGGAGAAATAGAGGGAGAGAAACATTGATGTGCAAGAGAAACAACAATTGGCTGCCTCTTGCACAACCCCAACCATGGACTTGGCCTGCACCCATGCATGTGCCCTGACCAGGAACCGAACCGGTGACTCCTTGTTCTGCAGGACAATGCCCAATCTGCTGAGCTACACTGATCGAAGCTATTATTTATATTCTTGATCCATTTTTTCCTTCTTCTTAAAGAAGACCCTCTAACATTTCTTGCAACAGTGTCTTGGTGGTGATGAACTCCTTTAGCTTTTTCTTGTATGTGAAATCCTTATGTGTCCTTCCATTTCCTAATGATAGTTTTGCTGTATAGAATAAGCTTTGTTGTAGATCTTTGCTTTTTACAGTTTTGAATATTTCTTGCCAATCTCTCTGGCCTACAAAGTTACTGTTGAGTAATCAGATGAGAGGCTTATGGCAGCTCCTTCTAAGTAACTAACTGATTTTCCTTTGCTGCTTTTTAGAATCTCTCTCTCTCCCCCCACCTTTTTTTTTTTTTTTACATTTGGCATTTTAATTATAATGTGGGCTTCTTTAGGTTTTCTTTTCTGGGGTTCTTTGTACTTCCTGGGTTTGTATGTCTAATTCAGTCACCAGAATAGGGAAATTTTCCATCATTATTTTTTTCAAATAGATTTTCAATTTTTTATTCTCTCTTTTCTCCTTCTGGTACCTTTATGATGTGAGTGTTTATATGCTTGATGTTGTCCTAGAGACCCATCAAACTATCCTAATTTGTTACATTCTTTTTGTTTGTTTTTGCTTTTCTGCTACCTTGTCTTCCAAATCATTAACTTGATCCTCTGCTTTCTCTAATCTACTATTGATTCCCTCCCATGTATTCTTTATTTCAGTTATTGTATTCTTCATTCTTGACTGGCTCTTTTATGTTTCCTATCTCCATTTTTATGTTTCCTATCTCTTTGCTTAATTTCTCACTGAGATCATTGAGCCTCCTTAACTAGTGTTTTAAACTCTGCATCTGGCAGATTGCTCATTTCCATATTGTTTAGCTCTTTTTATGGAGTTTTGTTCTGTTTCTTTTTTTGTGTTTGTTTGTTTGTTTTTTTTGGACCATGTTTCTTTGTCTCCTCATTTTGGCTGCTCCCCTGTGTTTGTTTCTATGAATTAGGTACAGCTGTTATATTCCTGATCTAGACAGAGTAAATTTTTGTAGTGGGTGCCCTGTGGGTCTCAGTGGTATAGTCTCCCTGGTCACCTGAGCCAGGTGCTCCAGATGTGTCTCGAATGAGTTTTGTGTGCCCTTCTGTTATATTTGATTACTATTGGTACAACCACACGAAGGATTGACCCTCAAGCTGATTGGCTGTGAGGAGTGGCCATGAATACAGTGGAGAAGCTTTCATGCAGGGGCTGACCCTGCGGAGCTAGATTCACCCTTACAGGGCTCTAGCGTCTATAGAGTCTTTGAGTATGTCATTTGTGCAGGTGGTTGGGTGGTGCTCTGGTATGGTCTGAAGTTGGACAACCAGTGTGTTAGTTTTGGGATCTCTTGGGAGGTTCTGGCCAAGGTCAGCCACTGCTTGTGTCCTGTCCAAGGCCATCTGTTATAAGCTACAAAGTGCCCCTTGTACTGGGCTTGGAAGTATCTAGGAGAGGCTAATCTGTGAACTAAGGCTGGCTGCCACTAGTGCCAATGCCAGACTAGTGCTAAGCAGACTTTGGTCTGCTTAGCAAAAGGTATGGGGTATGCCCATGCCAGATGCTGCTCACTCAGGGTTTGTGAACATTTGAGAGATTTTAGGAAAGTTCATGAACTAAGACAGGTCATTTGTATGGAACAGCCCCTGGAAGCTTCTTGGGTGGGCCTAAAAGTTGGGTGGGACAGGGTCTGAGGGCATCTCCAGGATAAAGTTAACAGTGTTAGCCAGGTTGATGGAGACTCAGGTATGGTGTCTTCCTGGGCCTGCAAGGGGAGGGCTCAGCAAAGAAACAATGACTTTTGCCAGCACTTCTATCCGGGAGAAAGCTGCCTCTCTAGTCCTCTCCCTGAAGCCAAACAATTCAGTGCTTCTCCACATGTCCCTCATGCCTTTTGGGCTGCTTCTCCAGTGCTGGAGCTCAGAGTCAATGAGTCTGCCAGAGTATAAATCCTTGTGTGGGCCCTTTAAGAGGAATGCCTGGGTCTCCAGAAGACCTTTGCTCACTCAGCCACAATCTCCCCTGGTTTTTACAGCCAGAAGATATGGGGACTTCTCTTCTTGGCATTGAGGAACCTGGTGTGAAGCTGGGACTCCTCATTTCTCAGGCAGGACTTCTGCTGCCAAGATATCCTTCCTAATTTTTAACTACCACAAGCTGGTGTCTGTCCTGAAATGTTTGCTGCCCAAAATATTCTTCCATGTCTCCATCCCTCCTACTGGTCTTGATGTAGCTTCTTCTGTATATCCTTAGTTATAGGATTTCTGTTTAGCTAGAGTTCAGGCAGTTCTAAATGATGGTTATTCTGTAGTTTAGTTGAATTTTTGAGGTGGTTGTGGGAGGAGGTGAGTTTAGCATTTACCTATGCTGCCATCTTGACTGGAACTTTTGCATCTTTAAATAGATGTTCAAGTTCATTTGTAAAGAAGATAATCTTTCCTTCAAAATGTTATATTCTCAACACCTGCAGTTTATTTCTTTCATCAAAATGATTTAAGATGTGTTGTATTTTGGTAGAAAAATACTTCAAAAGTTTTAGTATCAAAAAGTAAATGCCATGCATTTTATTTACCATAAAAGACTGTTGAAAAATTTTCCAATTACTCCCTCTGTAACTGGTCACTCTCCAGTTAGACATCTAGGTTGGTAAAATACTCCTAGTACCCACAAGGTGGCATGGCCTCCATGTGTAATTCAGTTACATTTGGTTTATTTCTGCTGTAGCTGCTGCTCTACTCTTTTAATTAAAGTTTTGAATTTCACTTTATGATTTAATTTTTATTCACTTGCAGCTATGTGCAATGCTTAAATGTTAGAGTGAGATATGTTTTTAACAAACAGGTATTCAAGTAAAATTCTTCAAGCTTTGCTATTGTTTCAGTCTACTCTGGAGCTGAATTTTAATCGTTTGACTTTGTATGATGCCTGGTACTTATCATAATGCCCGATAAATACTGGACATTCAATAACTGTTTGCTATAGTTTCATGACTAGCCTTGCTAAAAAAAAAAAGTATTCAAATACTCAGTATCATCAGAATAAATTTATGGAAACTTTTTATCATTCTACTTGCTGGCTTAAAAAAGTCTCCATTACCCAGGGAATACTGTTATTTTATGGTATTACAAAATATGTTATGGATTAGAGTAAAATTTTCATTTTATGTCAGTTGTAAGAAGGGCATGGTTAATTCAGTTTATCCATTTACTATTTTTTTAAAATTATGCATGCTCTGTCTACACCCAGTGCTATGGTTCGGTGCTAAAGAATATGCAAGGATGAGTAGAACACAGAGAAGTGGGTAGGTATTTAATGGCAGTAGTGTAATATTCGTGCATTCATTCATTCGTCAAATATTTCTTGAGGGTTTACTGTGTGCCAGGAGTTGTGGATAGTGAATAGAGAATAAAATGGTAAAAAAAATTTTTACAGTAGAGTGAGAGAAACACTTGATAAACTAGATAAACAAACAAGATGTATGAAATACATGGTGCATTCTATAATGATATATCCTGAAGAGGAAAAATAAAGTGGAGAAAGGGCCAGTAGCAGGACTGAGAGTTATCGTACTTCTGAGTAGTTAAAGACCTCTCTAAGCAGGTAGACTTTGCAAAAACACCTGAAGAAGGTACAGAAATGAACTATATGGTTATCTAGGGAAGAATATTTTGGGCAGCAAACATTTCAGGGCAGACACTGCAAAGGCTGCAAAGGCGGAATGAGTCACTACTATAGTACATCCTACTACAGTCTTGTGTAAAATGAGATGGGAGCAAAGGGGAGAGAGCGGCTCCTGGGGGGAAGCTAAAAAGGGTTTGACAGCAGAAGGCAAGTTTGCCCAGGACCAAGCGAAGAGAATGGCACTCCTGGTGGCGAGAAGAGCAGGAGGAAAGCCACAGGCACATGAAAAATAAAATGTGTTTACTTGGGAAGCAAGAAAATGCAACCGTAAATGGGACCAAGATGCAATAGCCTTGGACGCGCAACTCTATTTTATATCTACTTCAGAGGAAAAATGGTAATTTTACCAGGCTAATTTTGAGGAAAAAAATCTGAGTTTTAGTAGAGGCAAATCTTGAAAAAGAAATTAACTAACAGTATACGTGCAGGGTAATCTTAACTGATAATTTGGATCTGTTTTTCTTTCCTGAGAAATATGTTTCCTGTCACTGGGATTAGGAAGCTTTGAGTTCAGAAGGCCTAGCAGGACAGACAGCAGAAGTTTTGAGTGACCTATATTTTATAGATGTCAGTTCCGCTTTTGAGATGAGGCCTCGGTATGCAGTGCCTACCTTGGAATGCACTAAATTTTAGATACCTGCGGCCTCTACAATGGATAGTCTCTTTTATGAGAGTTTTCACCAGAGGGAGAGCTCAAGTGATTATATCTGATGGCTTTTCCTAGGTTTTAAACCTTTGGAGGGGTCAGATAAGGAGATGGAAAAATATCTTTGATTGTTTTGGGGAATCAGAGCCTGACACATTCAAATGTAGTACCGCAGCTCAAAGGAATGTACGCATCTGCCACTGCAGTTGTGTTTCCTCACTTGATTTTTAAAAGCAGATAAAATAGTCTTTTTAAATCTCAGGTGTGCAAGCTACCATTTATGTTTCTAACACTCAACTTAATTTCTACTTTCAAACCTCATTCTACTGGCATGGCAGAAAAGTTACCTTTGGGACTTCTGCTGGGAACTTTCCTGGCTGAAGTGTTTGAAGGTCATGGTGAAGTTCAAGGACCTTTGTGGGGTGGGATCTGCTCCACACAGACTGCAGCAGAGGCACTGGCAACCCCCTGTTTGTATGGCACCTCCAAGCCTGTGGGTAGCCTGCTAGCTCCGTGGCCCCTTTTGGAGCTAGAACTTGCTGCCACCTCCTTGGCATGGTAAGGCCATGAGAATCCTGGCTAAGCCATCCCTTGTGCCCTGTGTCTGAATTCTGGTTTCCTGCCCAGGTTCGTGTTATCTCCCCTGGGCTCTGCCCTAGGTGTTCTCAGCCAATATCCTCTTAGGACTAACTTGTCTCATTTGTCTTGCCTCCTCACAATCTAGCAGAAACTGTTTTAAAGTCTAGAAGGAAAATCTTTATGCCTTTGTGTGTTCTTCAGCAGTTGGCCGCTACCCCAAATTATCAATATTCTCCTAAGAGAATATTGGGCTCTTGGAAACCATGCATATAAAGAGCAGAGTACTGGGTTGGCCGAAGAGTCTGTTTAGTTTTTTCTGTAAAATAAAAGATATATTTTTCATTTTCATCAATAACTTTATTGACTTGCATATTTTGAGTATATCAGCCATTTCCTGCTCTTGGCTTCTAGTGGATAGAGGCCTGAAGTTCTGCTAAACATCTTCCAATGCATAAAACAACAAAGAATTATTTGATCAAAAATGTCACCAGTACTAAGAAACTTCAGAAAACACTTTTGACACTTTCAATCAGCCGTGCACCTTCTCCATACAATGCACAAAATTTTTTTTTGAGTTTCACTTGTGTTTTTACCTTTCTTGAATTAATAAAGTATAATATGCCAAAAATGTTGCATGTTTTCTTCCATCTTCAATATCAAAATGGCTGCCCAAAATTCACCAATTTTGATAATTTTTTTGAAGTGCATGCTGATATGATAGCTGTCACAATACAATCTAATAAAATTGTTTCAAATGAAGTTAAAGACAACTAAACACACTACTAGAGCCGTGGTACAGAAAAAACTAAACATTTTGGCCAACCCAATATATTTTCTGCCTTTTTATGTGGCCCCTCTGACCCAGTAGCTGAAGAGAAATAGAGAGGAGGAAAGAAGCTATTATTTCAGAAAGATTTACATAATTTCATGTACGTAAAAGGTGTATTCATAGTCAAAGTATTTACTTATACACATATGTGTGTTCTTGGTGAGAAGACAGGGTGGCTCTTCTGTACTGGGCAGTTTTAGGCAACGCTTAACATCTTAGAGCACTAGGTTCCTGATAGACAAACAGGGGCCACTGAGCCTGTAATTTCTTCCTGGAAGATTGTTGGGCGGGTGAAATGAGGCAGTTGCATGAATGTGGTTAATCATCATACATGTATACACATAAATATAGCACCAAAAGGCATTTCTGGTTTTAGTTCAAAATTCTGTGTTTCGCACTTCAAGTGACCTATGTTCTCAAAAGTAGTAAACTAGTGATGAAACAAAATTATAAGACTTATTAGATAAAATAGTAGTCTGTATTCTCTTTCCTGGGAAAGGTAGGAAATCTCATTATTGTTGTAGATACTCTTTTTTGCCCACACCGTAAATATCTTCCATTCTGCCCATTTTCTTCTTAACATAAGTAGCAGCTTCATACGGGCATTATTTTGTCCATGTCTCTGAGAATGTTGTAGCGTATTCAATGCTGAAGGGTGGGCTGATATGTGAAGGTGTTTGTGCCAACCTCAGCTGTGCAGAGGAGATGCAGCTGGAAGCTTGCACCTGCCTTGGGACTCAGCACAGCCCTGAGCACAGGCCAGCTTCCACATTACTGTTCCTCGAATGACAGGACTCTGGAAGGTGAGGTCCGGGACATCTGAGCAATTGCCCACAGAAGGGGGCAGCAGGAGTTAGACAGCAATAGAGGGTCTGGCATCCCAGGCATGCCAGCTGTTGCTCTCTTTTCTGGCCCTTCTCCTGTCTCTGCTCCACCTGCCCACAACAGATACACACACACACACACACACACACACACACACACACACACACACACACACAAGGAATCCTATGACCTAGGACAAAGAGATGGGCATTTTTAGACACTCTTAACCTCCACCCTTATGAGCATGGTACGTTTCAATTATGGTCCTACTTCTTTTTCTTCTGATTCTACTTATTTCTCCCTTACACCATTTCTCTGAGACAGATGTCAGATTGAGGGTTTTTTTTTATTGTACCTAGAAAAATAATAACAGCTATCATAAATTGAGCACTTATTATTTGCCCAGCATTGTGCTAAGCACTCTATATTTATTATGTCAATTGATTCCTACAACAAACATTTGGGGTAAAAATTATTTCCTTACTACTTTGCTTACAGATGAGGAAACTGAAACTTAGGGAAATGAGGTGGATTGACCTGAGGTCACACAGTATGTGGCAAAATTAGCACTTTGAACCCAGGTGGTCGGACTCTAGAGCTCAAACGCATCGGATCCTGTCACCTTGGTCTCTCTACAAGCTTTCCCTGATCAAGTGCCTCTGCTTTTCCTGCTTACTGTCCAGGAGGGGTGGTTCCACAAGACTTAACATTTTGGAGGGGCTACTTTTTAAAATACACAATTATAAATGCAAATTTAGAAATTACATACTCGATATTCACAAAACATAAATGACTTTGCAAACAGACATACCACTTTGGGTAGAGTCACTAAAGTTTTGTGCCATACAAACACAGGAATTCTGACAAATTCAATTTTTTCAAATTCATATAAAAATGTGAAGTATGCTTTGACCAGTGTGGCTCAGTTAGTTGGCCACTATCCTGCAAGGCAACAGATTGTAGGTTCAATTCCCTGTCAGGGCACATGGCTGGGTCGTGGGTTCATACCTGCTCAGGGTGCACATAAGAGACAACTGATGATGTTTCTTTCTCACACTGATGTTTCTCTCTCTCTCTTTCTCCCTTCTCTCTCTAAGAAAAAAAAAGAATACGAAGTGCATTTGTAATTTTATATACAACATTATCAAGTATATTCTTGACAGGAAAGAACTTGTATTATGACTTTCAAGGAGAACTCAATTTTTTATTTATACATTAATGTGTTAAAAAATCATTCACAGACTAACTCCTGATTCCTTGCATTTCCAACCTTGGTTGTCCTTTCCACATGCTCCAGGGCTGGGTATTGTGGGACATGCTTATATCACGACAGAGCCTCTAATCCTGCATCTTTATGACACAACACGAAGAGAGTCAGCACAGTGAGAAGGAGCCCAGCTCTGCACTGAGATGGCTGGTGGGACCTCAACTATACATGAAAGCACCTGTGCACCACATTAATACAATCCACTGAGCCAAAAGATGTCCAGCCACAACCTAACCTCACCTTGGTCAAATCTGAGAAACACCCACAGTCCCACCAGCACCATCTGACTGGAGAAAAGTGGGATGGAATGTCGGAGTGGATTGAGACAGCTACCTTAACCAAAATGTCTTTGGTTAATATCTATTTTTTCAATTTTATAGAAACTCATGACCATGTGAACACATTTCCAGCACCTCTCCAAGAGCCTTGGCTGTGAGCTGTGTGAGAGAAGGGGCCTGATGCTGAAATTTCATCAGCCTTATTGGGCAAAGGAAAGCTTCCCATCCATCATGATGTCCCTCTCTCTCTCTCTCTCTCTTTTTTTTTGCATGTGTAAAACACATGAAGATACTTTCCTTTTGTTTTATATTTAATTATCAATGTGTCAAACTCCTTTGCAACAAAAGCCTTGACTGCTCAAGATTTATTTACACATAGTGCACCATTATCTTAGAGGTATCTTTTACATGCCTTGAGGTTATAAACATAGATAGCTTCATGAGATTATGGATCACAAGGCATTTAAGATTCTCAATTTATTTCTCTGACCCTAGGTTTTTAAAGAAAGCAAAGGCAGAGTTGGAACTTGGCAAGCAGACAACCACAGTTACGATTATAATACAATTTAATTATGACATAAAAATTCAATGAGTCACAGTGGGACACCAACCTAACTTATTAAAAAGTGTAAAAAATTTTAACCAGTTGTTTTGTTTTCCCATACGAACAACTGGTTTAATTTTCACATTGGATAAATCCATAAGTTTTCTCATCTGTAAATGAACATAATTCTACCTCCTTCCAGATTGTAAACTTAATGGAACAAAAACCATGTCTATTTAGCTTACTCCTATATTCTCACTTTCCAGAGTGTGAGCAAACATGTAATAGTGAACATGGAAATATTTGGTAAATGACTGGAATTAAAGGATATCAATTATTCAATTTCTGCTTTGGCACATACTAATACAATTTCCTATTGCTATGGTAACAAATTACCACAAGGTCAGTGACTTAAAACAACACAAATTTATTATTTTACAATTCTGAAAGTTCAGTTTGAAATGAGTCTTATGAGGGCCAAATCAAGGCATCAGCAAGGTTGCATTTCTTCTGGGGGCTCCAGAGGAGAATCATTGCCTTTTCCGGCTTTCAGAGGCTTCCTGCTTGCCTTGGTTCATGGCCCCTTCCTCCTCTTCAAAGCACATCACTCCAACCTCTCATTCTCTTGTCCCATCTCCTTTTTCTGATTCTGATTCTATTGCCTCCCTGTCATAAGGATCCCTGTGATGTCATTCAGCCAACTGAGATACTTTAAGATTATCTCCTCATCTCAAGATTCGTAATCCCATCTGCAAAATTCCTTTTGCCATTTAGGTAAAATGTTCACAGGTTTTGGTGTTTGGGTGTAGACTTGGGGGCCATTATTCTATCACAAAAAATAAAAAAAAATCACTCCCAGAATAATTGTTTTAGGAGCTATTACTGGAATTCATAGAGTGTAGACCTTCTGATTTATGGGCTAGTGTTTTTGTTTTCTTTTTGTTTTCACTGAAACAATACTTTTACTAAAGAATAAATTTTTAAAAAGGATTTTATGGTTCAGGAAGATTTACTGGACACAATGACCATAAGAAGGTCTATATTCGTATTAAGAAGTAGTATAGATGTTGAGAAAATTAGCTCTGAGGGATGGCTCTCCTTGTTTTAGCAATTTATAATCTGGATGAGTAGATGTATCATAGGTATTTGATTCTTACCACCCCATACTATCAATTCTTTATTGCTTATTAAATTCTAGGAAACACTCAATATGCTCTACTTATAAAGACTTACTCCCTTTTCTTCATTGTTTCTCTTCTTCTCTGTATGAGTTACACAGAAAAACTTGACTCAAGTGACAAGATTAAGATGTTTCTTTAATCATGCTTTTCAGAGAGCTGATAACAACTTAATTAAAAGGGGTGTATGATAATAATGAAAACATTTCAGAAGAATACAGGTTGCAGAATGCCTCGATATGAACTAATCATCACAAGAAATTCTGACACATTCTAGGTGCTCAATAAATGTCTTTGAATTAATTACACATTTATAGATAATAAGACTAGTAGGAGGATCACTTCAATTCCATAGAGTAGCTAATTTCATATAGATATCCTGGCTGGGATTTAACAATGATTCTGAAGACACAAATTCCATGCTTGAATAATGAAAAGGTAAAAACAAGAAGGAGGTGGTACCAGGATCTAGTGAGCATCTTGTGGACAATGGGCATAGAAAAACTTTTTTGAAACTTGGTCCTCATTGAAACATCACAGTATCAGTTCTCAAGTCTGACTCAACAAAGTGCCACCATTGAGTCATCTGACCACTTCCTGGGTTTTCCCCATCAAAGTCTTCACACCCAGGGTCTGCTTGTACCCCACCCTGATGGGCAATGATCTCAACAGAGTTCAGTAACTAAAGCCTTGACAGAGCAGGCTTATGTAATTGTCCCTGTGGAGACCAGGATCCTATCTCTGGAGACTGACATTGAAGAGGGTTTAAACAACAGCAATTAGTTGGGAATATTCTCTCACATGTCATCTGTGAGAACCATCTGACCTCACAAGCAGGACTCTCTGTGGTAAGGAAGGGTGGTATATGCCTTACAGAAAATGCAGAAATGACTTCAGGGCATTACATACATAATTACCCGGAGGGTAATGTGTAGTACTGGAATGTTGCTTCATATTTTGAGAGTAGAAAGATAACTGGGGAGAGGGACAGAACAGAAGTCACTGATGAAGGCCAGGGTCGATGGCGCAGTCTAAGGCAAAAAGAGCTCTTGGCCTTGCAGGGTGCTCATCAGACATGTACTGAGCACTTGTGGTGGGCCGGGCCACTGCTCTGCTCTTCCCTCCTCCTCACCCCTATTTTCTCCTGCTGCCAGTTCTCTTTTTGTTGTTCCCAATTTGAATATTTTTCATACTCAGAGCTGTATAAACTTCCCTTCATCACCAGGTTCTTTGATCTATGAACAATAGCAGCTCTTTGAATAGCAGAATAGGAATATTTGTTTTATAATTTTACTTTTTCTAGAGACTTTGAATATAACCATGTTGGGAAAATTTAAAGTTAAAGGGTTCTTATGGTTGGGCCACACCCTGACCTCTTTTTGGTTCTCTTATTTCCTTTTCATAGTGTTTTTATTTTTTACCCAGTTTGGTCACACTCTTTTGAGGCTAATTATATACTGGCCTTACAATCTTCACAAGATTTGCACATGACAAGTTCTGATTTGCTTGTTAGTTGGTGAAGGCAATCTTCAAAATGAAGCTTCATAAATAACCAAAAGGAAGATTTTATGCTCAACAGTAAAGCTAATTTATACTTACAAGGATTTTTTCCATGATGCATTATACAGTGTTAGGCATAATATTTTAATCTCCTACACTTTAACACACATTTCAGCCATCCTGACTTTGATTGACCTATGGCATCTGGATGCTTCATAATGTACCACGAGACATATAGCACTCCACCATATTACTATGAGCTGTAATGTGTTATTATGCAATCGCTCTGGACTCTCCCTCTCTTTCTTACACACATACATGTGGAAACACACATGCGTGCACAGACACACTTTGATGCTTATATTCAATGGTCCACAAAGTTAAGTGATATTTCTTCCTCTTCTACCATCTATTAGTTATTCTGTTAGTGGAACAGAAGCAACTCTGTTCATGTCTGAGAGAATCTAAGGATGTGTTTATATAGGTAAGCAACATATGCCAGCAACCTAAATATAGAATAATTTTTCCTAGGGCACTCATCAAGTACCACAAGTGACCTGACCAATAAATAACCAGTTAGGAAAAAGATGTGGTGTGGCAGACAAAGTGCGGAGAGACCTGGGTTCTAGAAATAGTTTAGCCACTAATTAGTATTGTGACTTTCATAAAATCACTTAATCTTTCTAAACCTCTTAAACAGACTATTACCTATCTTACCAACTACCTGGATTATGAGGACACAATAGAGTAAGGCATGTGAGAGCTGCTTGAACAATTTCATCTTCTAGAGGCGGCCTTTCAAGTCAACTATATCTAGGTTTGCGAGCTGTAGAATGAAAACTACTTCTTTAGTGTTTATCAGTTGTGAAACCATTTTAAAAATGGGGATTGATTGGCTTTCCAGTCAATCAACCACACTTATTAAAAGAAACTATATGAGCCACTACAAAACTCTTTTGTTTACATTCCAAGATTCAGATTGAGGCCCCTGGTACGACACTCAGAACTCCTCGTCTTTACACCTGATCAGATTTGACCGTTTAACGAAAGACTGACAACCGGAGACAACGGTAAGTGTAGCCACCTTCAAAACTCCAGGTGGGCCCAGACTTAGCTTTTCGTCTGATTTCCTACATGCACAACCAATTAAGAGATTAAAAGGACATACCAGTTACAAAATTAGTTATTTACTGACACTGTCAGCGTGTTGGCACTGTGTTTTGACTGCCCTGACAGCAACATATTTATAGGGAAGAATTCTACCTCGATTCTTTTGTTCAGCTCATTACAATTGATTTGTTACTGGTATAAGCTCAGGGTTATTATAATAATTAGCACAGACATTAATGTAACAAAACAGTGTTTTCCAGTTAAAGTCATATCCAAATACAAGCCTGGTTTGCCTCAACAGTTAAGTGAAGGCCTTTTTAACACTGATGCCAAGGAGGTTCTTCATGCTTCTTACTTAGCTGAGGTTCTTTTATTTGTATTCTTTTTTGGTTTTCTTGATGAACCTTTCCATGTCACAATTATACCTAGTTGGTATCATTCAATGCCAATGAAGTGACAAACACTTTCACGTAAGTCAAAGGCAGGATTTGAAGAGTGCAGGTGTTCAGAAGATTACACAGCCCACAATGTTTGTGGGATTCATTATGGCTTAGGGGAAGATAGCAGCACTTGAAGGACTCAAATGACAGAAACACATTTGCAACTTGCTGCCAAGTCATACAGATGTGGAGGGAATGTTTAAATTCACCTAATACAGAGACATGTTCAAGACCACCTGAGCCACCTCTGTGACTCTTGTCCCTGGTTTGTTAGAGCCACAGGACTACGCACCTGCCAAGAAGTGTGAACACCCCTCTAGGTCTTTGTAAAATGCATCTGTGTGCAGCTTGGACAGCTTTTACAAAACATGCAATTACTGTTCAGAGTAAGTTCCCTTCAGCTGCTTCCTAGTCAAGAGAAGTAGGTGTAAACATTTCTCAGCGGGCTGGAATTCGAAATGCCACTTGGATCCTGGGCTTCAGGCCTTTTGTTATTGTATGTGCATGTATTCCAGGCATGTTCCTGCTGAGAAGTATAGGGTGCGAAGGGCATGTAGTCTGGGAAAAAACACAGGTTTGTGTTAAAAATTCACCTTTGAAAAAATTTCGTGAATGCTGATTGGAAGTAAGCAATAACAAGTCATTCGGCGGTGGCAAACAAAATGTGACAATATGCTTTGATATTCTTATTTAGCAATATCAATGCCTTTTTATACATAAAAGTCATGAATACAGAAATTTGGAGGGAAACTGGAAGGATACACTGAATTGCAAACTCACGAAGACTCGCCTTTTGAAATGGTGTTGAAGAGATTGCAGCAGTCTGGTGTGGAGAGAATGCACAAGGCTTAACACAGACTCTCTCTCCTCTTGCCTGAGGCCTGAGGCCCTGTAAGGCCAATTGTTATCCAGGGCAGTGTCCTTCCGGCTGATGCCTGAGTCAAGGGACCCCAGGGCTTCCATAGCATCAGAGGCTTTGGAGTCGCAAATCAAATCCTTCACATTTACCCAGATCGGAAACATCCATCATCTTTGCAAAGTGGAACAGGAACAGTGGTGACTATTTTACATTGATTTATTTTGGTCTGTGGCTAATCAATTCTCTGCCAGCTTTCCTTAACATTGGAGTCTTTTGGTGCCATACCTTCTTCTCCTGTTGCATAGACCCTCTTTCCTCTCCACCTTCCAGGTTTGGCTCTACATTTTCTCAGAAGCTGCCTTGTGGGCCCTCTTCTCCTGCAGGAGCTGCTCTGTGGTGGCACTAGAATTATATTTGCACTCAGGCTAGTGGATGACAAGTTCTTTCTTAAGAACATGGCTTTGCTTTTTCTCCTCTCCCACTCTCCCTAGGAAGTCAGAACTTGCAATCCCTCTCAGTGTAGTTTTCACAAACCCAACTACTAGAGATGGTAAAGAATAATGAAAGGACGAATTAGGCGTAGTAAGTGATCACAAATATAAAATGCTTAGAGAATCCAGCTCAGGAAATAACTTTACTTAGAGATGCTACTTTTCCCTTCCTTCTTTTGAAAATATCTATTAAGTTACTTGTATGTTCTGATATGCCAGAAGAAAAATAGTACATTTAATTGAAGTGATTTGCATGAAGTTCAATAAAGGGCAAATTTGCAAAGGTGTGGGCTGGGGTAAGGACACTAACAAGGCATAGTGCAAAACTGGGTCACAGTGACAAACAGTGGGGAGACTTTACCACCCCTAAGCCCAAATGGGCAATAGTCCTAAGAGGTTACTACAACCCAAAAGGGAAAGCTGCATGGAGAGGGCCTCCTGAGAGGAACTCTGGCCTTAAAGAGAGGGATACAGACAATTCACAGCAACTTGGTTTATTTCCAGACCTTATTCTCCACTTATCTTTCAGTTTTTAGCAGGGGCCTCCCACAGGTCTACCAACTGATAGCCAAATACCAGAGAGCCTGCCATTCTGCCTTCCAAGACACTCAAGTGGGAGATGGGGAAAAAATGAATGTGAAGGGACCAGCTGAGGACATGCAGCCCAGCTGGTCACTGGAGTGCACCTGGTGATATCAACAGGACAAAAGTAAAGCTTGCTGCTCACTATGAGGGAAGTTTGCATCCTTGGTGTGTGTGTGTATGGGGGGGGGCAATAGAAAATATAATGGAGGATTATAATGTGGACACAGATAAGAGGAGGACATTTAATCCTGATTGAAAACTTCTGAGACAGGGGAAGGAGGTGACAAGTTTGGGGATCATTGTCATCAGAAGCTTCTCAGAGGAAGCATGGCCTTGGCTGAGTCTTTAATAGGATGTAGATAGATAGATGGCAGAGCATTAGGGAAGATGGAGCAGTATGTGTGAATGCCAAAAAGTGACAGATGGATTGTATGTTGCAAACACTGGACCATGTAATGGAAGAATCCGAACAGCAGCATCTGGCTAACCTAAGGGACAGTAGTAGAAGGATGTGCCACAAGGAGAGAATTGCTAGGAGGGTAAAGGAAAATTATAACAGTTATAATATACTGGGCATGCATTTTGGAGTGTGATGGTTTATCTAGTCTACTGTTATACTCATGATAATCCTGTAGATGGGTAGATGGGGTAGATGTAATTTTTATTCCCATTTTATAGGTAGGTTCACTGATGTTCAGAGCAGTTTTTCATTCAACAGACATTTACTGGTTCCGACTAGATGCCAAGGACTATACTAGTTCAGCACCTTTTCCAAAGCCACTCAGCAGAGCTGGGTTCTGAACCCTCATCTATCTTGAGTCAAAAGACTAATCTTGTCACTACAAAATCTTCCTTTTCTAATTCACTTGGTTGTAGCTTTGGAGAAACATTTCCTTCATTCTATTATATTAGCATAACACTAATTTCTCAGAACACTGTGTTGCTACAATATTTTCAGACTTATAGGGTTCAGGTAGCATTTAACCTAAACCTCTCAGCATTTTAATACCTCCCTCCGCTAAAGCTATGCACAATCTATTCCAGCCTTATGTGCAGTTCTCTACGCGGGCTGAATGTATATGAAGACTTTCAGTGGGAGAGATTTAATCCTCAACACTTCTAGTTATGTTAATAGTGGGATGTTAATATGTCTTCAGTTTTGATAGAGAAGTTGTAAAATTCATTTTATTTTTTATTCTTTGCAATCTGCTAATATTTTATTTTTACTATATTCTACATTTTTAAAGTATATTTTATTGATTATGTTATTACAGTTGTACCAGTTTCTCCCCCTTGTCCTCCCTCTACCTGGTACCCCCATTCCCTCCAGAAATTACCTCTTAGTTCATGTCCATGGGTTGTGCAAGTAAGTTCTTGGGCTTCTGAATTTCCTATACTATTCTTAACATACCCCTGTCCATTTTGTACCTACCAATTGTGCTTTTTAAGCCCTACCACTTTTCTCCCATACCCCTTCCCCCTCCCAGCTGACAACTCTCAAAATGATCTCCATTATCTATGATTCTATTCCTGTTCTGTTTTTTTTTTTTTTTTGCTTAGTTTTTAGATTCAGTTGTTGATAGCTGTGAATTTATTGCCCTTTTAATGTTCATGGTTTTGTTCTTCTTTTTCTTCAATAAGTCCCTTTAACATTTCATGTAATGACTTAGTGATGATGAAATCCTTTAGCTTTATCTTGTCTGGGAAGCACTTTATCTTCCCTTCCATTCTAAATGATAGCTTTGCTGGATAGAGTAATCTTGGCTGTAGGTTCTTGCTTTTTATCACTTTGAATACTTCTTGCCAGTCCCTTCTTGCTTGCAAAGTTTCTTTTGAGAAATCAGCTGATAGTCTTATGGGAATTCCTTTGTATGTAACTCTCTATTTTTCTCTTACTGCTTTTAAGATTCTCTCTTTATCTTTAACCTTTGGCATTTTAATTATGATGTGTTTTGGTGGGGTCCTCTTTGGGTCCAACTTGTTTGGGGCTCTCTGTGCTTCCTGGACTTGTCTGTCTATTTCCTTTACCAGATTAGGGAAGTTTACCTTCATTATTTTTTCAAAAAAGTTTTCAAATTTCTTGCTCTTTCTCTTCTGTCACCCTATGATTTGGATGTTGGTACATTGTCCTAGACATTCCGAAGCCTATCCTTGTTTTGTTTGTTTGTTTGTCTGTCTTTTGAATTCTTATTTCTTCTTTCTATTCTGGTTGAATGTTTATTTCTTCCTTGTGTTCCAAATCATTGATTTGAATCCAGGCTTCCTTCCCTTCACTGTTGGTTCCCTGTAGATTTTCTTTATTTCACTTAGTGTAACCTTCATTTTTTCCTTCATGTTGTTGCCATACTCAATGAGTTCTCTGAGCATCCTGATCACCAGTGTTTTGAACTCTGAATCTCACAGGTTGGCTATCTTTGTTTCATTTAGTACTTTTTCTGGGATTTTGTTCTGTTCATTCATTTTGGCCATATTTCTTTGCCTTCTCAATTTGGCAGGCCCCCTATGTTTGTTTCTGTGTATTAGGTAGAGCTGCTTTGACTCCCTGACTTAGTAGCATGGCATATGTAGAAAAGGAACCTATAAATTGTGTGAGGTGGTATCTTAGTTATTGCTAGGGTCAGGGTAGGGCACCTTTCTTCACCACTTTATGGCTCTGTGTGGGGCGAGGACTCAGATAGGGGACTGTGCCACTGACTGGCTTCTGGGGATTTGCCCGGCACTCACACAACTTCCAATCACTTCACCCACTTCCCATATGCAACTGGTACCCTTCCAGCTGCTGCCCTGGGGTTTGCATATGTTCTAAGTCCATGTGGGCCCTTTAAGTGGTGAAAATCTGGCGTTTTCTTCTGCTGTCCCAACCCCCACTGATTTTTACAGCCAGAGGTAATGGGGGTTTGTCTTCCCAGTGCTGGGACCCTGGGTTATGCAGTCTGGACAGGGGCTAGGATTACTTGCTCCCACGGTATCCCTCCCATTTTTTTTATTTAGCACATATAGGACCATCTGTTCCACCACCGCTGCCACCACTGCCACTTCTCCATGCCATACCACCTCTCTGCCCTGTCTCCACAACTCCTCCCCTTTTACCTGTCTGGATGAAAGTGGCTTCTTTAAACCCTTGGTTTTCCAAATTCTATACAGCTCAATTTTCTGATGGTTTTAGGTGTTAATTGTTTTTGAGATCTGGTTGTAATTCTTTCTATGGTTGCACAAGGAGGGAAAGATGTGTACTTATAGACTTCCATTTTGACTGGAAGTCTATATTTTTATTATTCATTGCTGTGAAGCAGCCACTTGTGAAAGGGAAGGTTGGCATTAGTTCAGTATGAAGGAGAGCAAGGTATTGCTTCTTTTTCCCTTACTTTCCAACATATTTTATCTTAGTCAGAATGTTACTTATTCTGAAACATATCTTTAAATTTGCACATTTTCAATGGAGTTACTTGACAAAAAAATCTAATTATAAAAATAAGAGCTTCTTTACTTTATTTTTGAGTATTTTTGAGTGCTTACTATGTGGTAGATGGCATGCTAAGCAATTAGCATGCATCATCACATTTAGTCCAACAATAATCTTTGCATCATCACAGGTAGTCCAACAATAATCTTTATAGTATATCAAAATCCAGCCATTCATTCATTTACTCAATTAGTTATTCAAACAATATTATCTGAGTGTCTACTCTCTGTAAGGTAGTATTCTAGGTCCTGAGAATATGGTGTTTATTATGACACTGGTCTGATTGAGTTTAAGGTCCAGACAAAGAAACAGGTAACAAATAAGAAGGTAAGTTCATTTCAGATAGTAATATGTAACATAAAAAAATAAAATAGAATAGTGTATTAAAGATGTATATTAAATAGACTAATGAGGGAAGACTTCTTTGAGGCAGTAATTTTTTTATCCTCCTTGAAAGATATATTTACTGATTTTAAGGTGCAGGAGGGAGAGAGAGACACTGATTGGTTGGCTCCCATATGCACCCTAACCAGGAATCAAACCCATAACCTAGGTATGTGCCATGACTGGTAATGGAATTCATGACATTTTGGGGCATGGGATATGCTCTAACGAGCTGAGTGACCTGGTCAGGGTTAGGCAGTGACGTTAAGTTCAAATCTAAAGGATGAAAAAGTTAGAATGTTTCCTTAGAACATTCTAGAAAAAGGGAAAGAGTGTATATATGCTCTGGAAATGTAACTAAACTAAGATAAATAGGAATAAAGCTGATATGGACAAAGGGGAGAGCATTGGATCAGGGAGTGAGATCATAACTGGGTACCAGCATCTATAAAGCCCTGTAGGCAATGGGATGAATGAGGTTTAGATTATATAAAGAGGGCCAGAATTGGAGTGTGTCATGGTCTGATTTATAATTTAAAAATCACCATATAGAATAGATCACAGAGTTCCAAAATCATAAACAGAGAGACTTGTTACAGGACTATTTAATAGTCCAAAAGAAAGATGATTGTGGCTTAAATGCTAGTTAGAAGTATAAATGGTTCAGTATCCAGGGCAAATGCAAGAGAACTTTTGGAGGTAAAGCTATTAGGTAATAGGATGAATGTGGTTAGGGTTATGGGAAGAGAGATAAAGAATGACTCATAGTTTTTAGCTTGAGCAGTTAGATTGCATCATAACTGAGATAGGGATGAGTTGGGAGAAGAGTGGGTTTTTGTGGGTTTTTTTTCCTTGCTGGGGATTGAAATGAGGGAAATCTCAAGTTTTGCTTGGCATGCCTTTTAGGCATCCTCTAAAGAGGCCAAGTTGGATATGAGTCTAACACTCAAGAGAGTAGTCAGAGTTGGACATATAAATTTAGGACTTATTAGTGTTTTAACTTAAAGATGGTTTCTAAATTCTTGGGAATGAATGAGATATCCTTCAATGCAGGAAAAAAAGAAAGAGAGAGAAAGAGAGTTTAAACCTGATTTCTAAGTCAGTCCAAAATTTAAAGATTAGGTAGAAAGAGAGGATCCAACAGAGGAAATTGTAAGGGAGAGGTCAGTGAAGTGGGTAGGAAATTAGGTGTGAGTGGAGTCACAGGAAGCCAGCCAGAGGAAATGTTTCAAGAAGGCAAGCATGATCTCCTGTGTTTGCTGGTGCTGAAGGGTTGATAAGATAACAACAGAGAATGACCACAGAGTGACATGGAAGCCAAAGAGACTAAAGTCTGATGAGCAAGAAATGCAAGGTGAGGAAGTGGAAAGAGCCAGAAAATCAATGCTTAGATAGAGTAACTTGCTCAGGGTTTGAACTTACTTCAAGCTTTGAACCTCCCAAGGAACCTGACTTCAAAGCTAGACTCAGAGCTTAGCTCTGTGTCACAGAAAAGGGTAAAGGCAATACTTAGTCATCCACTCCCCTTCTTTTCTGAGTAACCAGTGCTCAGTGACCTTAGGAAGCCAATGATGTGTGGATGTTTTCTGATCCAGAGAAGGGCTGCAGCACTGGCCATGTGGGCAGTGTGAAAGAGAGAAAGCATGCCAGGAAAGGCAGTGTCAGGGGAAATACTTTAAGAGAGCATATACATAGTTCTTTACATCTCACAAAGCATTCTATTATACAGTCTCTCATTTGATTTCCACGGCAACCCAATAAATTAGAAATAGTTCTAATGTGTCGAGAAGATATATCTGAATGGTAATTCATGAGGCAGGCGGGGCAAGGATTATAATTACAAGTCATTTGAGAGATTAAATAATTTATTTTTGTTTTCAGTTAGCATAGCTATTTGACCTCTCTCTCCATATGAATGATTGAAGTTCCTGTGTTATATCATACATGAGTATATTCATCCTTCCATCTATTCATCCATCCACTCATTCATCAAAACTGCACCACACACTTGGCTTTAGGATTGTCACAGGATCTTCATCACCAAATTAGGGGACTTATTCTTAAGAAGCTTATGTTGGGATGAAAAAGCCATGAAAGTTCGCAAGGGCAAGATTTGCTATGATGAACATGCATAAGTACAGGGGTGGGTAAAAGCAGATTTGCAGTTGTTCGCATGGAAAACAATACAATGTTCAATAAATAACAATGCAAGAAAAAACTCTGTGTTTCATGTACTCAGAAAGTTGTAAGTCTGCTTTTGCCCAGCCCTGTATATTATGTCTCACAGTACTAAGGTCAATACCTATTGGAAATTTTCTTGTCAGAAGAAGTGTTATAGACCAAAGGAAGGGATTGGTTAATTTTCTCTGGATGAGGTAAAATGGCTTCATGGAAGTCTTGTCGGATTGACTTGGTGGATTCTAAAGTACAGGTGTGGAAAAAGGGGTGGGGGAGGTTGCAAGACATTTAGGACAGGTTTTCCAGACAGAAAGAGTGATATGGGTGAGGGCATGGAGGGGTGAAGCAATACTGGCATGCTTGTGAAACTGCAGTTAGCTTAGCGTGGCTGAGCACGCTTTGGAAATAGAGGGGTCAAGTGAGACGTTAGATGAGCTAGGTATTAGTAATAGCTCATTATTATATACAAAAATTATTTCTTTGAAGTTTCAGGCAAACCCCAACACTATACATACCATTATTATCACAGCTGGCGGATGCTAACATTGAAGCATTGAGCTTTTAAGTATTCTCCCTAGATCACAAAGCTGGTAGGTGGCTGAATTCAGATGGAATCCAGGCAATCTGGCTCTGAGTCCTACTCCTTCAATGCCACTTTGAGGGCCCAAACTTCTAGAAAGTTTGGCTTTTACTCTACACAAAACCTGGTGAAACTTCTTATGCCACCACCTCCGTGGAATTTCGTGGTTCCTGGGATAGAAGTTAGCCATTCCTTAGTTAGAAATCAGGGGATCTGTGCATTTAGATGGAAAAACATTATGTCTTTATTTACAGAAATATGTAGATGTACTGTAGCATTTCCTAAAATTATAAATTTAGGCAACAAAGCCCAGTAGTCCTGTGGCTGGGATATTTTCATATCACATCATATTTGTTGCAGATGTCTTGAAAAAATCATTTACACTCACTGCTCTTCAAAGTTCCAATAGTTGTTAGACCTGCTGCTAGATCTTATTCTTTTAACACATTAATAAAGACACAGGTTTATTATAGCACACATTTATTTTTAAAATTTTGATAACTGCCTTTCAATACCGTTGGTTTCCTTTGTAATCCTATGTATTTAAAGTCATTTTTAGGAGAAGGCTGCCACAGGCATCTTCAGACGGCCAAAGGAGTCAAGGTGCGCACGTGAACAACGGCGAGGCAGAGACTCTCACCTATCCCAACTCCCCATGTAACGGAATGGCCGGCCCCTTGGTTTTATTACTCAGGGGCAATTGTGTAGAATTTGTCTAATATTAGAGATTGGAGAGTTTACTATCCTATAAATACTTTTTGTTTCTTTAAAGCTCAAAAAATTAAAAAAAATCTTTTTTATATTGAAAGCAATAACTGCATAGTTAAACTTTCTCCTCCCTCTTTTTAAAACTGGCCTTTCCTCTTGAGCAACAGTCCTTTCAAAAAATATGAATAATTTCTGTCTGGTTTTGTTGAATTCTGTTTTCCTAAAGGCCAGGGTACCCTTCCAACTCTTCCCAGATTTCCCACCCTTCACTCTTACAAATGTCCAAAACACTGGGGGAAGGGTGGTAATTGTCTCACAGGCTTCCTGTCACTGGTCCATCACCATCTAGGCCTTCCCTGAAATTCATAATTAAGCTGAGTCGCAGTTCTCCTTATTGCTTCCTCAACCATGTGAGACACAAAACTATTAGTAACACAAGTAAGGAATTTATCAGATACATGCTTTCAGCAAAATGAAACCGAGCGGCTGTCTAGATGGAGCCCCATCCTCACCCCCATGACTTCTGGGTCCTGTTTCCTTGTCAGGGTTACTGGCTGCATTCAGAAAACACCATGCATCTCCTGTCTCTGGCAATTTAGTGGAAAGTTTACTTCACAACAATATCAATTCTGTTTCTTTCTCCTTTCATCATCAATGGCCCGATGGCTTCCACCATTTTTGTACACTTTGCTTCATGAATTTGCATACAGGTGCATGCCTTCCTGACAAATTAGATCTATTTTTTTTTTTTGTAACTGTGTATCTTTCCACTGCCATCTTCCAGTTGGCAATCATCTCCTTCCTTCCATCAAGTGACAATGATTTCTGTTTTCCTTGGCTGCCACTGTAAATTTGCAGAAAGGAAAGAATGTTCAGTTCCTGGGGACTATCTATGCTGCGTTGGGTGGAACCACAGAGTTAGAAAAGACTGCTACAGGCGCCACGCAAAGGAAACTTGGCAACAAAAATCCACTTCCCATCCTCTTACCACAGCTGTGAATGCCATTGTCAAGCAATTTATATTGAACTTTAAAAAAGTGTTTAAAGACAGAAAACTGTAGTGGGAATTGGTACAGGCAGTGCTGTTTTTACACTTCTCATTTGTTCTTTGGTGTCTGAGATATAAGTTCACTTAAGAAAAAAATGTTAAGAATCAGTTTAACTCCAAATGCCAAAAGAACAGCACTCAGCTATTTTCTGACTATAAAGGACAAGAATATGAAATAAAAGGAATTCACCAATACTACTTTTTTCTCTTCCCTGTGTTTTGTTTTTATTTTTAAGTCTAGGATAAAATCTTTCAGGAAACATATAAGAAAAATGAAGGGTAAAAAAATGCAAAGTACCTGGGTTTGGAGTCCTGGACCCTCAGTATATACACTTTTTTCACAGTATTAATAGTATTTCATAGTATTTTTGAACTTATACTTCCAGAGAACAAATCCATTCATAAAGTAATACTTTTGGCTTATCCTTTTTTTTTGTAAAAACTGGGGTAAAACTAGTATAATTTTAAGAAGGTAGAAGCCCAAAGCAAGAAGAGATCCTATGGCTGAGAACTTCTACACGGCTGGGATGTTTGAGGAGAGAAGGTGAGTAGAGAGGCCGCAATGCTTACTGTTACTACTGGATAACATTTTGTTGTAACCTATTTGAAAGATGTAGAGTAGAAGCCCAGTAATGGTCATAGAATAAATGCTGAATAAGCTGTTTACTCGATATAGTGAAAGGCATACACACTTAAGTGTAAAGATTTAGGGATCTTAGACATCTCCTCTAACCTGTGCAAAGGATTAGTGCTATCAGGCTATAGGACCAGATAGCTGTGAAGTGAGGGAGGTAAGGCCACAGGGCTCCTAATGGCCAGTCTCTTGCTCAACCTACTTCCTTGAAGAAAATGCTACATTCACACTGTTAATTGTTCTCCTCCTGTTCTTTAGCTTCTATAGCACCATTGTTTCTTTAGTTTCCTCTTTTCTCCCCTCTAAATCTCAGTCATTATTTCTTCAACCAGATGCTCCTGCTCCTAAATGTTCAAATTCCCCAAGTTTCCACCTCTGTGTTCCTTCTTTTCTAAATTGACATGCTCTTAGTGGGCAGATATGCCTGCTGCCATTGCTTCAGTTACCAAGAGAGACAGGGAAAGTGAGCAACAGTGTCAGGTGCAGCAGAAAGATTCACTAAGGATGGGAAATACCCAAAGAGTTTGTAGAAGGGGAGTTATAACCAAATTTCAGTATGAAAATTGCTGTTTCATAGATGTGCCCATAATTGCTCATAATGGGAAAGTAGCTCTGGTCTCAGGACCAGCAAAAGAAGTCACAGTTCATGAAATTTTTGAAGAAGCTATTTTGACATAGGTCTTTGAACATGATAAAAGAGTAAATCATCAAAATTATAGATTGTTGTCATTACTTAAACATTACCAACAGGAAGAAACAGATATCTTCTCCTCATCCTGATCATCTTCCTATTATACCCCTTATTGCTGAAAAGAAAGATACCAGTGGACTGAAAAATTGGGGTGAGCATCAGAGATAGTGTGAACAATGGAGTAGAATTGAAGCAACACCTGGCCGATGAACCAAATTTACCCAAAAGTTATTTATTTGCCAGTTTTGCTCATTTAAGAAAGGGTCTTCAATCGTTCTAAGCTTTTTTAAAAATTGAAATATAATTAACATATCATAAAATTTACCTTTGTAAGGAGTACAGTTCAGTGGTTTTTAGTGTATGCATGAAGTTGTTCTACCATCACCACTGTACAATTACAGAGCACGTCATCACTGAAAAAGAAAACCCCATCGCCACAAGTAGCTGTACCCCATTCCCCCCTCTGCTCTCAGCTCCTGGACACTACCAATCTGCTTTTCATCTCTATGAATTTGTCTTTTCTGAGCTCTACAGATCAATGGAATTACACAATATGTGGTCTTTTGTGTATAAATTGTTTTATTTTATCATGTCTTCAAGTTCCATCTATGTTGTAGCAGGTATCAGTACCTTATTTTTTTATGGCTGAAAAAATATTCCATTATATGATTATACCAATTTTTTTCATTAATCAACATTTGAATTGTTTTCACTTTTAAAATTTATTTTGAATATTGTTTCTATAAACCTTAACATACAATTTTCTGTGTAAACATATGTTCTAACTTTTAAGAGTAAAATTATTAAGTTATATAGTAACTCTATGTTTAACTGTTTGAGGAACTGTCAAACTCCTTTCCAAAGTGGCTGCACCATCACATTTCCGCAAGCACTTGCCAGTGTCTGTGTTACCGGTTATAGCCATCCTAGTGTGTGGAAAGTGGCATCTCATTGAAGTTTGGATTTACAGCTCACTAATGACTAATAATATTGAACATCTTTTCATTTGCATATCTTCTTTGGGGAAATGTGCAGTTAAATTTATTTTTAATTGGGTGATTTCTCTTTTTATTATTGAGTGGTTAGAATATTTTATATATTCTGTATGCTAGTTACTTATCACATATAGAATTTGGAAATAGTTTCACACATTCCATGTATTGTTATTTCATTTTCTTTTTTAATGTATTTTATTGATTATGCTATTACAGTTGTCCCATTCCCCCCCTTCATTCCCTTCCACCCTGCACACCCCCTCCCACCCATATTCTCCCCTTTAGTTCATGTCCATGTGTCATAAGTTCTTTAGCTTCTACATTTCCCACACTATTCTTGCCCTCCCCCTGTCTATTCTCTACCCACCATCTATGCTACTTATTCTCTGTACCCTTTCCCTCTCTCTCCTCCTCCCACTCCCCTGTTGCTAATGTTCCATGTGATCTCCATTTCTGTGTTTCTGTTCCTGTTCTACTTGTTTGCTTAGTTTTCTTTTGTTTTAGGTGTGGTTGTAAATATCTGTGAGTTTGCTGTCTTTTTACTGTCACATCTTTGATCTTCTTTTTCTTAGATAAGTCCCTTTAACATTTCATATAATAAGGGCTTGGTGATGATGAACTCCTTTAATTTGACCTTATCTGGGAAGCACTTTATCTTCCCTTCCATTCTAAGTAAAAACTTTGCTGGATAGAGCAATCTTGGATGAAGGTCCTTGACTTTCATGACTTGGAATACTTCTTTCCAGCCCCTTCTTGCCTGTAAGGTCTCTTGAGAAATCAACTAACAGTCTACTTCATTTTCTTGGTGGGGTCCTTTCAAGACCAAAAAGTTTAAATTGTGAAGTTCAGGGTTTTTTTCTTTGTTGCTTATGTTTTTGTGTCATATAAGAATCCATTGCCAAGTCCAAGGCAATGGAGAATTATGCCTATGTTTTCTTCTAAGAATTTTACACTTTTAGCTACATTTTGATCTTTGATCAATTTTGAGTTACATTTTATATATGATGTGAGATATTCTTAACTTGAATGTTCTATGTTGCTGTAAGTATTTTGAATGTTCTACCTCTTAAATACTCTGATTTACCTCATAGAGTTACAGATATGATATTGCTTTGCTTTCAGCTAATATGTCAATCTATCTGTGAAATAATAAATTTTATAATCCTCTCTCTTTTTAAATATACATAACAGATAACTGCATTTTTGAAGCTTTCTCTTTTAGGCATTTTTTTGACATATACTAAATAGTAGATATGGCCATATACATTTCTTAGTCTCAGTTATAGGAAATCCCCAGTTAAATTTTAAATAGCTCTTTTAGGGAAAGAATAAATAAACAGGATCTCATCAAAATAAAAAGCTTCTGCACGGCTAAAGAAAACAGTATTAAAATAAAAAGAGAACCAACTGTATGGGAAAATATATTCACCAATGATACCTCAGACAAGGGTTTAATCTCCAAAATATATAAAGAACTTACATGACTCCACTCTAGGAAGACAAGCAACCCAATTAAAAAATGGGCAAAGAACTTGAACAGACACTTCTCCAAGGAGGACATACAGAGGATCCAGAGACACATGAAAAGATGCTCAATATTGCTAGCTATCAGAGAGATGCAAATTAAAACTGCAATGAGATACCACTTCACACCTGTCAGAATGGCCATCATAAATAAAGCAACAAACAACAAGTGTTGGAGAGGTTGTGGAGAAAAGGGGACCCTAGTGCACTGTTGGTGGGATTGCAGACTGGTACAACCACTATGGAAAGTAGTATGGAATTTTCTAAGAAAACTAAAAATGGATCTACCTTTTGACCCAGCAATTCCACTGCTAGGATTATATCCTAAGAACCCTGAAACACCAATCCAAAAGACTCTATGCACCCCAATGTTCATAGCAGCACAATTTACAATAGCCAAGTGTTGGAAGCAACCTAGGTGCCCATCAGTAAATGAATGGATCTAGAAACTTTGGTACATTTATACAATGGAATTCTATGTAGCAGAAAGAAGGAGCTCCTACCCTTCGAGACAGCATGGATGGAACTGGAGAGCATTATGCTAAGTGAAATAAGCCAGGCAGTGAAAGACAAATACCATATGATCTCACCTTTAACAGGACCCTAATCAAAACAAACAAACAAACAAGCATAATATAACCAAAGACACTGTGATTGAGAAGGAGTTGAAGGAGTCTCACCAGAGGGGAGAGGGGAGGGAATTTCAGGGGGAAAGGGGAAGGGTTTGGAGCAACAAGTATAAAGGACACATGGACAAAAACTGGGGGGGGGGGGAAATGGGAGGGAGGTGAGGAGGGCTGGGGCGGTGGGCTGGGATGGGAGCAAAAGACAGAAAACTACAAGAACAGCAATTAAAATAAATTAAAAAATAAAAAAATAGCTCTTTTAGTATTCCATTGGAAGACAGATGTGATAATATTTTTAAAACCTTGCTCTAGAAGACTGTCACACATATTTTTTTTTTCTGGATATAAAGGTTATTTTTATACCTATAGGAGTCAAATAACTGAAGTGGAAACTCCAAACCTCTTAATCAGGATAGATGTTAAAGAAGAACAAGGTCATTGCTATCTGTTTTAAGCATTACTTGGAAATTTGAAAAAATGGGTTATTTTAAATTTGCTGTTTTACATCAAAAGAGCTTTTTGGAAATATCCTTCATTAGCAATAAGACTTTCTTCAATTTTTTTTTTATGAAGAGCATTTTAAATGATTTTAGTATATATTTCATCAAGTGGATACTTCATACTATAGTAAATTGTTTTCTTTTTATTTTAAAATTCTTTGTTTTAGGTGAGTTGTAAGCTGATCTGTTTTATCCTGTATGAGTATGCTTGATACTTGGGTTAGCTCTCGCCCAGTTCATTGGCTAGAGAGTTCTAGTAGTGTGTTCTCTCTCTCTTTGTCTCATCTCCATCTCTATTCCTATCTTTATCTGTCTCCATCTCTCTTGGTGAGTTTGTAATGCTCTTTGCAATAAGTAACTATTATGTACCCAGAGGATTTTTGTCTATATTAAAAGAGCCATTTATAAAAGTTGTTATTTTCCTAAATGTGAATCTCTATAAGGTTTTATTTAAGCCTTTGTAATTTTACTTTCCAAAGTGAGTGAACCAAATAAAAAATTTATAAAAATGGAACTTTTAGCCCTAAAAGAAAAACAAAAAATTTATTTGTATACTCGGCAAAGGGACATAGAGATATAGTTTCAGAGATATCTAGATGAAGCAGCAGCAGCCAGTGAATATAAAATAATGATATTTTTAAATTTCACCAGCGTGTCATTCATCGTTGCCCTATGCTATCTGGCAGCCTTTCCTAAGACATTGACCTTCATAGTGTTCTTTGGTCCACAGTGCAAATCACAGGTCCTGGGACAGACTGCCCTGTGAAACTATTCCAGCAGAATGAAAGCAATATAAGTGCCTAATTTCATGGAAAGGAAAGAGTGAAGAAATGCTTAAGTGCTAAACTTAAAATGTGCAGAGCATTTGCTTATTTGCTTTGTCAACATTAGAGAATTTCACAGGATATTAGCTGAGGTCGAGAGGCTTTAAAAGGCCCAAGTGAAATATTAAAATCAGTTAACATTTAAGAATCATTAAGAGTCCTTTTCTCTATTTTTCAAGGCATATGCTAATCATCAGCTGGGATCAAATATTTCCTCTCATGGAGTATTATTCCATAGTTAAGTAAAAGATAGGATTTCCTTTGAAGTATATGATCACTGCTCATTATAGGGGAACTGACAAGACAGGACGTTGAGGGTTTTTTTTTTTTCTTCTGTATAGAAACTTGATTTAATGGTTCACAAGGATGACATTTATTTTAAGCTATTATATTGAATATAATATTTCCCTAGGACTGTATTTGTACTTACTCTTGCTATATTACCCATTATTCAACTCTTTTATCTAACTGAAATTCTCTCGTTCACTCAATAAATTTGCTCAGTTAGCATTTATTGAGTAGTAAGTAGCACCAGACACTGGGATCCCTATTACTTTCTGAGAGAGTGGCCCTTGAGTTATTTGGGGGCTTAACAAGAGATTTAATAAAGGTATAATCGGCCACTGTATCAAAACAGAATTGTATGAATTCCTTGAGGCAGGGACTGTACTGCTTCTGTGTCTCTCCAGTTATATTGAAGGCACTCAATTACATTTTTGTAAAATTGAATCAAATAGAATCCTAAAGTGTTAGACTTGGAAATGTAACGTCTAAGAGGCTCATAGAGGTGCCCAGAGATTGCCAGAAGGTAAGGTGATGAGGCAGACCTCTGGGAGTTCCTTACTTATATTTCAACTAGAGTAGCCTCCCTTTTATCTATTGGGCTTTTAGATAAGCTTTCATTTTTGTAAAAATGTGTTTATTGCTAAGAAAACATTGGAAAGTCATTCATTATCCAATTGCCTCAACTACAAATGAGGTAAATCTTTTTTTAGCAATCTGCACCAGTTACAATCTGTTTAATCTTTCTAAATAACAGATACATTTATATCAGGTCCCTTGCTTTTCTTTTATTCTATCTCATCTCCATCTCCATCTCTATTTCTCTCCCTTCATCAGTTGTTTTAATAAGAATGAGGTGGAGTGGGGGGTGGGGACAGTGGTACGACAGCCTAAAAATAATTTTCTCAGGAAATGATGAAGCAATAAAGTACAAAAGCCTTTGAAGATCTCTAGCAAGTTATACCAGTGTCTGTAATGTGAAACTGCTTGAGGTCTCTTCGATGCTGTGTGCCCTCACACTGTGAATGAATTCATTAAAACAATGCAGAATTCATCTGGGGCACGAAAATAAGGAAACTAATTTTTAAATGGCTAAGGACTGAGGAAAAGATTTGCTCTTAATTTCCCTGGCCTAATGGAGAGCACACATATGCCATCAGCTCATCTCTATCATTAAAAATAAGTTAGAACTGAGAACATGCACAATCACATCGAGGCTTGTCAATGAAAAATAAACCCAGGAAAGATGTTTGGGAGATTATCAAGACTGAGTAATCTGTTTTGAGATTACTGTCCCTATCAAAAATGAGAGGAGATTGAGAGAAAAACATTGGTTAATGTTGAGACCTTTGTTACAAAGCAAAGCAGAACTGCCTCCTTGAGGTAACTTGGCAGAATCTTCTGCCATAAGAGAACACTTCCAGATGATCATTCCGATTATGTGCCATACATTTAAACTTGGGCACTTTAGGGTAAGTCAACAAGACTGGTTCAGAAATACGAGGGCTAAATGTCATGAGAGGTGGGTCTCTCCCTTCTGAAGCATGAAATTATGAAAAACACTCCAATAAGCATTTTCCTACAACTGAGATTGTGGATTTTATTTTTGAAGTTCAGAGGATAGAATGCAACTCTGTGATGAGCTTTTCTCTTCAAATTTCAAAACTTTTTTATAAAGTGCAAATTTCAAAGGCATGGTTGAAAAATAAATATTATTTATGAATTCCAGAAGCCTATTTATTAACCCCCTTTTATTAAAAAATGATTATATTGAATCCAACTGAACATTTTGAGCTCCTGTGTCTATCAAAAAATGTAGACGAAATAAATTTCTAAGAAGCTGACAGAGGCCATGTGATCGATTGTTTAGAAACACAACACAAAGGTAATGAAACGAAGGCAGTTGTGATGATAACTTGTGAAAAGACAGGCCACCCCTTGCCATTTTAGTATTAAAATGTCAGGATCATAAAGGAAAAATGTTGGGTATCTTATCAGAACAGAAGAGGTAGTGGCCAAAAACAAACTAGCATTAGTCTTCTATAGACATAAAGAAGATGGAGGCAAAAGTGGCATGAAGGGGAAGCAGTCAGTGCAGGCAAGAACAGCTGTTGCAGAAGCAGAGCTAGAGACTTGTTGAGGCAGGGAGGAGAGAGATGGGAAGAGTGAAGAGGGGTGCCTGGCCAGGGAAGGTGAAGTTCCATTGTGAAATAAGGGATCAGAATATATGACACAAAGCGTTTATTTAGGTGGAACTGAGTAACGCAACAGGTGATGGAGAAAGGAGATGAGTTGGCATAGACCCTTTCCCTTTATTGCGTTCGATCACTGTAGAGAGTAAAATAATATGAAATAATTGTTTTTTTTATGATGAAAAAGAAATGACCACTTATGCAAGGTATTTGTTGGCTGTAGGTCTAAAAATGTATGCTGCACATGTCTTGGTAAGAAAGAATAACTTGTCCTTGTTGCTTAAATCCATTATCTTTCTAATTGTATTAACTGCATAAATATCCCCTAAAAGATAATGCACATTTAGTTGCAGAACCATAATCTTTGAATTTCTTGTTAAGATTTGTCTGTTTTATTTTGTATCCTTCTTTATGGTGATCATTTTACAAAAATATATTTTTATACTTTAAAAAGTCTCATAGGCTTATAACAAAGCTTAAAACAAAATAAAACAAAAACAATGTATGCTATACTCTTCCAAACTCTTTCTACAGAGGCAACCTCTTTCAATAGAATTTAGCCCTCTATTTCCAAATATTGTACCATGCCATGCACTTCTGTTAAACATGTGTACGCGCGCGCACACACACACTTGCCTGGAGTGGGAATAGATGGTTTTTCTCATGTTGACTATAGACGGGCCCTTAGAGATCTCTCTGGGTGATGTTCTGCTGAACAGCGTGAAAGGACACTTCCCCGTTTCTTTATGAGTTGTCATGATATGTGGCTCTGGCCCAAATGGATCCCAAAGTCAGTTTGAGAAACAATGTTCAGAAACCTGAACCCTGGACACAGTCTCTGGCTTTCTGAGAGAAATTTTAGATACCACTTGCTAATTTGGATGGTGTTATTGTTATTCAGAGTTCATCCTTCTAATTTGAGTCACATCTGTGACTGCTTAGCTGAACTGGGAGCCTCAGCATTAAGCTCTGTCTTCATTTGCTCAGGGGACACATGGTGTGTGTAGGAGCCATCATGCTTTGTTTTTACAAATCAAACTCTTAATTAATTACTGAACATACTGCAATTCACTAATCAAGCTGTATTTTTTGAGACATTTCTGACTGATAAATATCTAGTCATCTGGCTTTGCAATATATCCTCTTGCCTTCGCTTTAGACAAAAATGGTGGGAGTTATTGGAAATTTTTTTATTTGTGACTTGTTCTTCATCATGCATGAACTTGGAAGAAGATAGTTTCCCACAGAACATTGTCTGTATTCTTCTGGCCTACACTGAAAGGCAATATTTTCATGTCAGAGGGGTTACTGAATGTAAAATCATAGAAGTCTTGGGTTAAAATTCTGGCTTTTCCACTTCCAGCTGATTGAAATTTAAATCTCAGTTTCTTATTTGTAATTTTTTTTTAAATTATGTGAGAAAAACCACATAAAGCACCTGCTGCTGTGCTTGGCATGTAGTGAGCAAGGAAGTGTCTGATCATCCATTCATTGACTCCCACAGATGGAGTGTGTACAGTTTCCTGGGCTCTTTGGCATGGAGGAAACAGTGGTGAGTAAGACAGATGTAGCACCACTTCCCATGAAGCTTACACTCTGGGGAGGAGGGTTCATAATAAACCAGAAACAAGTGAAATAGTTGCACATATATTATAATAGCTCTCTCTTTTCTTTTTTGATATCTGCATACATATCTCATTTTCCATTAGATAGAAGCTTTGTGAGAAGAATACCTTATACCCTCTTCTGGCTCAAGATCATTATTACACATATTAGGAAACATATCTGTTGAGTAAAGAAATGAGCAAATATAAGAAAATCTCAGACATGTCTGTATTTAGAATGGCTTATTGTTTTGTAGTAATCTTTTAGTAAGCATACCAGTTACAAAATTAAAATTATTCCTGAGTTTCTTAAAGAGGCAATATAGTGCAAATGTCAAGAACAATAAGTGTTCTGCACCCAGACTTTCTGGGTTCAAATTGCAGTGCCAGTTAGGGGCTGTGTGACTGAACCTCTCTGTGCCTCAGTTTCACCATAGAAAAACATGGATAACAAATACCTATATAATATAATTGTCATGCATATTCAAAGGGTTAATTCATGCAGAACATTTACGAACAATGGTACATGGACTTTTACAGGATTGGTGTGGCTCTGTGAGAAGAGGCAGAACCATCTAAGTCCAGAGGTGTTGGGGTGATGAGGGTTCCCAACGCTATTGCTCCTTTGCTGAACAGGAAGCCTAAGAAGGAGGGCAAGAAACAGTAGAAGAGGAGGCCCAAGGAGCCATCTGGGTGGGTGGGGGCAGCCCTCTTGGTACTCAACGTATTGTTCCCCAGCTCTATCCCAGGCTCAGGGTCTGAGTTGGCTGGGACAACCTCTGATCAGAGAGATCAGGACAATCATGGAATTCCCAAGCCCCAGGGGGCAGACTACTACTTCCTCTTCCTTCTACTTCTGTGATGCTTTAGACACAAGAGGACTGAAACACCTTGCGAGCAGAGACTGTCTTAGGAGCTTGTTCAGAAGTTGGGTCAGCTCACAGAGTTACATTTACTTACTTAGGCACCATGTCCAGCCTTTAGTCACCTGCCTTGGAGATTTACATGACATTTTAAAGTCATTATCTAATACTGAGAAATACTGCCTTCTCCCATTATTTGTGCACCACAGACCTCCTTCTAATCAGCCACCTTTGTCTCTGCTTGTGCAGATGGAGCCCAGCCAGGCCTCCCCTGTTTGTTTAGGTCAAAATGCCATGGCCTGTGCAATGTTAGTGGTCCCAGCAGTGTAACAGCCAGATCTGAAAGATGCCTGGCATGAGAGGCAGCAGAAGACTCAGGCCAGGCTAATGCCTGTTGCTTCTATCCAACAGATAGAAGGAATTTGGTTGAAAGAGGGAATGTTTCTTAGGCTCAAACTTTCTGAGTCTCTGAAATGAGGAGCTTGTCAATCCCTGACCTACCTCTTTTCACCCCATTATAGTACATTCAAGGTATGCCTTTTGGCTTCTACCTAGACAATTACATGTCCCCCTGAACCCCACTGCCAATTCTTTCACCATCTGACCAGGGAAGAAAAGCTTTGGGGGAAAGTAAATTTCCACACATGCTAGGTTAAAAAAAATAGTAATGACAATGGCACATGGCATGCACTCAATAAATGTTATCTATTTTTCTTTAACTAGAGAGCTATCTATCAAACCAGTTTCTGTAAACACATGGGAGTTCTCAGGAATATACTCAGGAGTCTTCTATTTTGTATATGAATTTTAGATTTTTGTATTTTCACTTTGTGAAAAATTTCAAAATATTAAAGTCAGCCTATTTTGGAATATTGACCAGACAGCTTCAGTGCCCATATTTGTACGTACTCTTAAAGTTGCTTTGAGTGATCACCTGACATGACAATGTTTAACTTTTAGTTTCTTAAACTGAGATTCTGTATATTCTTGGGTGTTTAAAATTTTTCAAGATCAAAAAAAATTCTATTTTAAAGCATCGAGCATACATGTGCCACAGACCATAATATGTCCATGATGCAAAAAAATCATCTATCATTCAACACATATATATTGTAGCCATCATTCATGCTGTCTCCCGGTTCTTTGGGGTTCTCTGTGTTCAAGGTACATAATAGAAAGTTAATTCTTGGCCTTGTTTGTATTTGCATGGTAAAAGGATCTGTGGCTACTTTTGGCCAGTGAGCATAATTGACATGTCTTCCTTCTGCACCAGAGTGTTTAATTGCTGGTGCAAGACTGTCCAGAACTGAGTTTTCAAGTTTTAGCTGTTCATTGGCTGCAACTCTGAGCTTCCCTGCCAACTTATGTTGGGCATGTTAGCATGCATGGGAAATAACATATTTGTTGATTTAAGCTATTAAGATTTCTGTGTGGTTTTACACCATTGCATCCTGACTAGCATGCACTCTTGATGCATCTATTGTGTGTAGGACATCACCATAGTTGTCAATTTCCTAGTGCAGCCTTTTCCTTTCAGTTCATACCGATATATCCTGAGCTAATGTAAGTCTTTTATTATCTTAGACTTGCACTCAACTTGTAATTTCATCAGGTTTGTGTTGTTTTCTTTCATCAATGAGGAAAATATAAAACAACTACAATCTCTAAGCTTTTTACCAAATGCTAAGTAAACATTAAGGATTCACATTTTATTCCCCCAAGAGAAATGAAGAGCTGACACCCCCCCCCCCCAAAAAAAATATTACTTGGCAAGATGGTCTTTCTCAGCCTGATATGCTACTCCTGGGCTTGATCTGTATAGTTGGCTAGTAGTGGTTCTTATGGGCAGCTTGAGGCAGGTCCAGAGACCAGTAGTTTCTGTTAATAGTGGTTTCTTAATGCTCTATTTTCTGTCATGGTTCTCAGCAAAGGCTTAGAGATCTTTCAAAAGTCACATTTACCTATGTTATTCTTAGTCAGAAGACCCATTGAGTCCATTGGAGCTAATTGGATGTTTTTTACAATAACGGATCTTTTAAAGAATTGCTTATAGCATTGCTCTGGCCACAGGCTTAAGTCTAGTGATCTAGTGGGAAAAGCAAATGGTCTTCTTGCTTTTATTACTATGCAGCCTAATAACATCTCTGCTTTGTCATAAAATTAAACATGGGCCCAATGTCCTACAGACTCTTCCTTATTTCCAAGCTCATTTTCCAAATTCCTCAGACATGTTTTTCTAAAAAGTTGGATTTTATATTCCAATATTTTTTTTGTGAAAGGACCTGAACTCAAAGAAAGAGACTTGATTGCAAGAAGAAAAATCTATTTCATGAACTACCCCTCCCAAATGTTTAGTCCAAAATTTGTTTCCCAAGACATAAAAAAGTTCTAGCTTATATTTAAATGTCTAAAGCATAAAATTTGATGTGAGATACTCTTTTAGCAACATTTAGACCTTATATCACATTGATTAATACATTCAAGAATTTTTTTCTGAAACACCAGTATATGCAAGTAAGACACCATATTGGACAAAAGATGGAGTGTGGAACATGTTTTATGGGAACATGATCATGAAGGATTTGTGAGGCATGTCAAAAAGCATCAGAGAACAGATATGCCAGGAGACTGTGGTATCACAGAGTCTCAGGAAGAGATGTATCAAAACCCAGGGTTGTTAAAAACTTACATATGTTAGAGGCCAGAAACTTTCTGATGAACTTACTAACTAGAAGGTTTCTGTTGGAGCAAATAATATCAACAAACCATGGTAGAAAAAAATTAATTTTTGAAAGGTTGATGAGTAAATGAAAAGAATGAAGAGAATAAATACTTATAGCTCTTTCAAGAAACATGGTTTTGAAAGAAAGGAAAGAGGAGACTCAAGGACATTTTCTTTTGTTTTACTGCATAGATGGAGACATTTAGACATTAGGGACAACATTTCTTCCCTTGTAACTGGAGGCAAACAGAAAGAATGGCTGTGGAAACAGGTAAATTTCTAGATTTGGTAGCATGCAGTTAAGGAGGGCTCACCTCTTGGCTCTTCTCATTTTGGAGTTGGAGGTGAGAACATCTATCAAGATTGAGTGGGGAGGTTGAGGCTAGACATTTGGGCAGTGGGTGGAGATTCTTTGAAATGACTGTTGTAAAGAATTAGAGAGATGATGATGGAAATAGGAAAGACTTCCTGTTCAATAGGAGAATGACTAAACCTTGCTCACAATGGAAGGTGAAATGATATAAGGAAAGTTATATGTGGTTGGTAAGAAATAACTCAATAAATAGTAGCTATTATTACTATCAACACCATTGTTTTTCTTCTTTTTTGTACAAACAACACTAATTCTAGCTTTCATTTGTAGCTCTACCTCTTCCTTTTATGTTTGATCTATTTGATTTCTCTTAGTTTGCTCCTTTACTCCACTTCCAGGCTCTTGCTTTCATTTCCTCACTTGCATCTCTTTCAACTCTTTCAGCTTGGTGATTTTACCAATGCCTTCTTAATACTGTATCTTCTAAGATGGCCTGGCCCCCAGTATATTTCCTTCTGACTCTTTCCTTGTAGGGAAATTCCTCTGTCCTGAGCTCCTCAATGAAAGCCAAACAATGCTATGTCCAGAAAAATCCATGAGCATTCTGTAGTTTACCATAGCATATTTGCAAGTGACATCCTAATAATGACCCTGAGTTCCAATAGTATGCTTTTATGAAAATAATCAAATTGATTAGAAGATCAGATTTAACATTCATAATGAAATAAGGCTGGAAGTCTTAGAGATGTTTATGGTCTGAGCGTGCAAAATGAAGTCGTTATTTTGTCTTTTATATATATGCAATGGCCAATCTGTATGTTATGTCAATCTGTTTTTAGAAACTTATGTGCAACGAAACACAACTGGTACTCTCTGCAGTTCTCTCTCTTCCACTGTTAAGCTCTTATTGCAGAAACTTCTGCCTATTTGTCTAGTGCTTTTGTCCCAAACCGAGCTCTTAGCAGTAGTTCATGACCTTCTCTCCATGTTCCGTATCTGGAATTCTGGGGTCTTGTCTCTACATGTAGTGTGTAATTTGAGTACATGGAGCAACCATCCTGCCTGTCTCAACTCCTTCTCAACTATTATCGTGGCTAAGCTCTTCCCATTTTCTATCTCCAGGGCCTGCTTCTTCACCTGTTTTCACAACCAAGTGAAGAATACGAAACTGAACACTTTATAAGTGAGTGAGAGTACAAATGCCTTCAATAGATGGCTACTGAACACAACGGAGAAACTAATCTCCCCCTTCAAGAAAGGATAAGCTCTTCTTATTGACTAGTGGTCATCCAAAACAATATTTCATGAGGTTGATTATGCATATGTCAAACTCTAAAACTCTTGCCTTGACTGCAGTTTCAGGGGTATCCAGTATCTATTTCAATTTGATTATTAAGGTAGTGCAGCTTCATTGCTGCTCATTGCACAGAAAATCATATGAAAGCCTGTTACAACTTTAGAAGTATGCAGGGCATGTGCTTTTGAGGCCTGGCTGAGGGCATGTGCAGACACACCAGAACATCATCAGCTTCTTTTCCCAGTGAAGTTTGTTTGAAAGAAACCGAGGATACAGGTACCAAATGGCAGAGTGATTTTTTTTTCTGACCAACAGAGCTGCTCATTAGCAACTTGAAAGGACGCCTAGATCCAAAATAGTATTAAACAAGTGTTTCTTCAATATGAGATCATTATGTTTCTCTTCTAAATCCAAATACTAATTGCAACCTTGCTGTGAGCATACAATATTAAGGCCATCATAGCCATGGCAACAGAATGCAACATGAAGTGGAATCCTCTCATCTGCACAGTGCTGCTAGTGGTTTGGGTGGCAGATGAGCACTTTCTCCCAGTATCTCTCATGTTCAACTCTAAAGAGGGGATTGCATTGCATACCTTTAGGCAATTTTGCCATACAGATTCTGTTATCTTTGAATGTTTTGTATATCTCTGTAATTAATTTCAATACAGGATGGCTTGTTAATCCATAGACAAAAATAAAAGCACAAATTAAAATTTCAACAAGCACTTTGCAACGGCCATTTACATTTCAAAATTAAACCCATAATAAAAACTTTTGTGTACTTATAATTGGACTGATTTTTTAACACCCAATGATAAACATCTATGTAAATAGCCTCCCAAAGATTTTACACTTAAGAAAAAAGCACTTTAAATGAGCTGCTTAAAGTCACCTTCTCTGCTTTGCATGATAATTGTAATGCAAAATAAGAAACAGCACAGAGCAGGAGTATAACACTTCTAGGATGATAGGGTGCCATTTATATGAAGATAATTAGGCATTTAAAACCTACCAATACCAATTGTAAAACCTACCAATTAAAAAAAAAACAGTGTGCTTACAGTAAACTCATTGAAATAAATTTCTGTTTCCCTTCGCTGTGCTTTCATTACAAAAATGTCCACAGCTTGTGCAGCCCCAAGACTCTGTTTTTGTGTGTAGGAACTGAGGTGCAGATTAAGAGTTCATAACCCAGCCTATCTTTCTGGAAAAACAGAAAAAATATTTTGTAGAGACTTGCGGGAAACATATGCACCATATGCCATTGTTAAAAAGAAAGGAAACAAGTTGTGTTGGCAGAAAGATTTGTTACTATTAGGAAGATTCAAGGAAGCACAGAACTCCATACCCATTTTCTCCTAAATGATGCTGGGAAGAGCAAAGGAGACAATGGGATCTGCCATCAACATTTGGAGGCAAATGTATTGGGCTTGGCTTTCATAGTTAATGAAACAAAATCAGCTTCTCAAAAATGTACCTAAAAATGAACCATTAAATCCATGTGAAAGCAACACAGAAGTCGTGTAGTTTTTCCAAATATGTAAACCATGGCATGTCATCTAGACTGCAAGAAAATTTTAACACTTGAATACTAAAGAAATATCTAGCAAATAGGTCACTAGATTTTTACTATTATTAGTGCTTCATTCATTCATTTGTTCACTCCTTTATTTATCAAACATTTACTCATCTACTTTGTGTTAGGTGGCAAATCAAGTACAAATTCAACCTTCAAAGAAATGAAATATATATGTTAACAAGTAATTTTGGTAAAATAGAGAAACTTGTAAGCAAGCTGTATACAAAGTGCAATGGAAGCAAAAAGGAGAAAATGACTTAATGTGCTGCTCTAAAGGAAGATTTCGTGGTAATGAGCAATATTTGAACTGAGTGTTGAAAGATAAAGCACCTGTCTATTGGACAATGAAGAGAATGAAATAGATAGAGAAATCTGGGAGGGGCTTTAGAAACTGGAGACATTGATGCATTGGATTTTGGTTCCTGCAAGTAGTTTTATCTGGAATGCAGGGTGTTCCTCTGGAGGGTATTCGGTGTTTTCCTATTTGCATTTTCATTTTGTCTTATTTCTTCAACCTGGTCTACAAAGCCTTTCATACTAGTTTAGGGGGTAAAAGATTTAATTTAATAAATGTAAAACTCAGGAGAGTTATTTTTCAGGCATGGCTGGATTTAAGTGATTAGAAGAATCTGTCTCTATCTCTTGAATTTGCTTTCCTCAGGGTTGATTCCATTCTCAAGGTTACATTCCATGTACAGGCTTAGCAAACCCACCAAAAATTTGCATTTTTATAAGGATGGTTTTTCCCAAAGAAAAAACTAGGATATTGTCCCTGAGGTGTTCATGAATTTCCCAGAACCATTTTTTGAATAATCAAAGTTGTTTTATATGTACCAGAAATTGAAATAGGCATTGTTCTTGACTATGGAATTTGGTTGAATTCATGAACTAATTAATTCAGCTATCATCTATTAGATGCTTACTGTGTATCAGGCACTGTTTAAGTGATTTGTATATACATCCTTGACACATTATTATTTTTTAAATCTTTGCAATTTCTTTTATTGTCTGTTGAGTCAATATTTCGCAAAATGTAGAACATATACTTCTGAGGATACTGAGGTTATTTTAGACCCAGAAAAGAAAGGTGTTGAATCAAGCAGTGTGAAATTTTTTCCCTTTCAGTTCTCTTTTAATCCTTCTAATTATGTCAGCAGAAAGTCTGTCTAGTACCTGTAACATCCTTCTTAACAAAGAGCTCTGGTAGGCTCAAAGCCAGCCAAAATTTAGTGACAGTGTTTTATTTAATTCAAAAAGCTTTTAACTAAACTTTTATGTAGTTTTTAATGTAATTAGTCTATAAATATTTTTATATAAAATAACTTATTTTTATTTATATAACTTTATTCTACTTAAGACAAGATGGCTGACTTTATAGTTTTATTACTGGAATGAAGTTCCTTCTTAAGTAAAGTTAATTAAGTAATACATGCAAACTGTATAAAAAAGATTTGAAATAATTAATTTTATCAGTGACATGTAAATAGAGTAAAAACAGTGAGGGCAATATGTAAGCAACTGAAATTTGGGCTATTCTGTCATGGGGCATGATGCCCCTCCCATTGGGCAAATTTTCATATATTGTATGAGTATGTGTTCATTTTTCCATATGACCTTTATATAAAAGATCCTTTATGTAAAAATCATTCATGTACCTTGCTAAGATTCTATCCTTTTCTTCATTAAGTTGCATGTATTTCCTTTTAAACATATTCAGGTATTTTTATAATTTTGTTGTTGATAAAGACAGTTTCTAAAATACATTTTATCTAATTACTCTTACCTTTGATACAGCTTTTGCTTTTGCAAACATTTGTTTCCAACCATCCTTCTAAATTATTCTGTTAGTTGGAACAGTGTTTTGTTTTATTCTCACTTTATTTCTGGGCAGACAATCTTATAATTTACAAATAATGATTGCTTTTTTCCTTTCTAATAGTCACAAAACTTTTTTCTTTTTCATGTCATATTATCTAGACTTTTCAAATAAATTTACATTGGCAATAGTGATAACAGGTTCTTATTTGTGCTTAATTTTAATGGAAATGCATCTTCTCTTTTACCACTAGTTCCGTGTTGCATATAGGTTTATGGGTGTTTGTTTGTTGCCATTCAAGAAAATATCCTTCCATTTCTAGTTAACTGAGAATTATGGAAACACAATTTTCTATTTTTATAATACAACTATAATTTTAGTCTTTAAAATGTAAAGTGTTGTGTTTGCACTTAATACTGGCCAGGACCAAGCCTCTGAATTTATTTATTTATTTCATGTTTTAATTTATATTTTCAATTATAGTTCACATTCAATTTTATTTTGTGTTGGTTTCAGATGCACAACATAGTGTTTAGACAATCATATGCTTTACAAAGTGTTTACCCCCCACCATTACCAGTACCCACCTGGCACCATACATAATTATTACAATATTACTGACTACATTCCCTATGCTGTACTTTACATCCCCATGACTATTTTGTAGCTGCCAATTTGTACTTATTAATGCCTTTACCTCTTTTACCCTCTCTCCATCCCCTTTGGCAACCACCAGTCCCCTCTCTGTGTCCCTGAGTTGAAGGCTCTGAAGTTAAATTGTTGGTAGAAAGTTTGTTTTCAAAATAGCCAATTTGATTACATTTAATTGTCTCCTTCACCCTAAACTAGATTTGATTTGTGGGAAAACCAAACTTAACAAATGTTTTGTTGTTTTCTCCCAATATTTTATTGTGAAAGTGCTTACAAAGTGACAGAATTATTTTTGTTAAAGTACAATAATTATCATCTAGATTTAACTATAGTTAACATTTCACCACTCATATGTATATATATACATATGTATTCTTTTTTAATTGACAAATATTAATGAAATAAAATTTTTGCAAAATGACCACTCTGAAAGACTATATATATCAAAAGGTGAAAGTTCTTCATTTCTGAAAAAATCAGAATTTTTAAAAACTAGATTAGAATTTACAGATTATTGAATTAAAACACTTATATTTTACAGATAATCAGTACAATTCTATAGAGTTTAAGCTACTTTGAGCAATGTTGTGGACTGTGGTTTATGTTTAACATCCATTTGCATAAGTCATCATTTATTTATTTATATTAGTCTATTAGTATTTGTTAAAGAAGGGCAAAATTCTTTATTATATAAAGAATTCTTTTTTATAATACTTTATTATTTTCAAATTAGCTTATTAAAGTTCAATCAGTCTACATGCTTCCTAATTTTTCTTTTACTGTACAGTTATTAATAGTTGGTGAAATAAAGCAAGTAGGTTTGTCTTTGTTATACTGGCTCTGAGGTATTTATAGACTATTATTGGGTTAGAGACAGCATGAGTTTTTCAGAAGCTCATGCACTTTAAGGAGAGAATTTAGAGTTTGGAAGAATCTGTGGGAAACAGAAGGAATAAAAAAGAAGAAAGATTCTCTTAAAATGAAGGGAAGATGGAAAACAGCCTCAATGTGTCTATCAGCATCAAATTAATGGTTAAATTTAATCCAAAAATTTAAAAAATTTGAAGCATAGGAAGAATAAAACTTCATTATAAAGAGAAAAAATTATAATTTATTTTCTTCCTTTTAAAAAAAATAAACAAAGATGTAGACCTTTAATTTACAGTGTAAAATGAAACTACTGTCAGACATGAAGGTGAGAGAAATCGACTTTTCTTTCACTATGCATCTCAGTGCCACCTGATTTCCTTGGCCTTTTTCGTTGTTGTTATCTTCAAAATTAATGCTCACTGAGTAATATGTAATAGATCAGATAAACAGAGAAGTAAATCTTGACATACCAAAAACACCCCCAAACTATTTCTGCTCACCAAAACATTGGATATTAATAATGCTTTAAATATTAAATTAGCAGATGATAATAGATTAATTCTATCATGAGTTACTTAAATTAATTTTATATATCTTCACAATTTTACTCTAAAAGAGGAAAATATAGGATAAATTAAAAGTAGTAGGTTTTATTAAGTGTAAATAATAGTTCATATTTAATTGAGATCACATCTTTTATCTTTTTCCTACCAATGGCTCATTTTTATTCTTATTATCTTGTTTTCAGTACAGCGTTATCACCCACTGTTTTCAATTACAGAGATGCCCATATTGATTCTACTCTTGATTTTAACTCACAACTGAAAAATTACTCATTTAGTCCTGTAAAGCTGTATTCTGTAGCTAGTTTAAGATCTTTTTAAAAATTATGTGGATTCAAAATACAGAAAAATAAAACTCATAAACAGAACTGTTCAGCTATATGAAGCTATTGGGAAACAGACTTTAAATTATTTTAACTCAAATCACTATTAAAATGTAAGAAGACAAATAGTAATCAAAAATGTCATCACCATATGGAGAAAAACTTGATGTCAGTCACAGCATTTATAAAGAACAGGTGGCGCTTAAGCAATCAAAAGCCCCTTATGGAATTATACAAATGTAACCTAAATTCCATAGATCTGTAGTAAAGTGATGTACATAAATTAGACAAAAGATCTTTCATTAACACATACATTTTAAGTTGTTTGACTATAATTTCCAAAGTTTCCAAGGGAATGAAAATATTCTCTTGAATATCACACTGTTTACTTCTACAATTTCTAAAGAAGTAATTGCATCTTTTGTTTCCTGTCAAAGCCTATGTGTTATTTATTTTAGTAGGGATCCCACATCTCTGAAACCACTGTGGGTGTTTCACTGCCCTCTGTCTCAAGGATCTGGCACCGTGATGGAGGAAGAGTCAGATACTGGGGTCAGACTGATCATGAAGGCTATCAGCCAGGCCATTTAGAGCCTGACTAGTCCACAAAGTTATCCAGCCATAGGATCTGCTATCCAGAGAAACTATTCTGAATCCCCTTAGTCTGAGACAGTGCTGAGCGTGTAAATCTTAAACCAGAACCAATTTTTCTGAACTCAAATATTGCACGATTTATAGGAAGTATTCGGGGGATAAAGAAAGCTATTTGGAGCATGTAAAAATGTTGAAACAAAACAAAACTTCAAAATGTTTTTTTAAGTCAAATATTGAATTTATTATGGAATGTTCTGAGGAAGAGCAGACTGATATTTTGACCTGTGCTTTTGTAGTATTCTCATAAGAAAATCTCTATATTTTGGCATTTCCAAATAATATTGATGGTTATGCCCATTGATAATAGAAATAAAACCCTCATTTTGAAAAAAACACCCTGGGGTTATATTTCATTCGAGGTCACCTATCTGACTTGAGGAGAGCAATTAGTTGCTGCAGATTTTCCACTGTTAATAGGTGAACCTTGTAATTACCCACAAAAGGAAATTCCCCTTTCTGAGTTCTTCCACATTAATCTAATTTCTGGAATTGACTGAGTGGTGCAAAATCCCAGATGGCGGACTAGAGTGCTACTGACTCAGTTTGTTTCACATTTTTATTCAGAATTCACATAAATGTCAACTCTCCACTCATTTTTTTTAACACGAAAACTCAAGGTTAAATTTTTTGAAAAAAAATAAATTGAAAAAATTTTTTTACTGCCCAGATATACTAAGAACTCAGGTAGAAAGGTCAGAACTAAGCTGCTTCCATTTTTTATGCATTTTATTGCTTTTATGTCTACTTTGTTTAGACTACGTTAAAAATATACCAGTTGCATTTGGATTATATGATTTTTTGTTACCTTCTCTTTGACTAAATTGTTATACCCAACCATAGATTCACAAGATGGTTGATACAACTAAAAGATGCAGATTTGAAGTCATTTTTCACATACAAAATTACTATTCATATGGAATAATTGTTATTAACATTTCCACATACTGATTTTTATTGCACTTATTCTTTACTTCTCTTTGGGTGCTTGCCACTTTCTATCTGGCTCAGTGTACATTGTAAGAGCTCCAACTGAACCTCTGTGAGTCCCATGAGGAAAGGATCAGGACCTAGCTTATGTCTCTATTTGTATGCTGTCTCACAGCACCTGGCATGAAATAAACTCAGTAAATATCTATTGAATAAATACAAGAAAGAATGAAAGGAAGTCTGTTACATTAGCCTCCTACTATTCAAAAATTTATCAAGTCAGATACAACTATTCCTTCAGCAGCAAATGGATTTGTTATTCAGCTTCTGATTTGGGGATAACATTGGATATCAGTATTTAGAATATAAATTCCTACATCAGAAATTTATTTATTCATGTTTCTAGATTTGTTTAGGAAGATTCAGCTCTAACATAATTTTTAATCTATAATATAAATATACTACTTTCCACCTAATATATTTATACCAAGTGGAGGAGATCAGGTCTCTTCCTAAATTATATCAAGCATCTTTTAAAACCATTTATGGTGAAGGAAAAATTGTTTTTCTTTTTTTTCCCAAAATTTCTAGGGCACACTGAGTTGCTAAAATATAAGTAAACAAATGCAAAACTGTAAGTATAAATTATATAAAACTAAAACAGGGAAAATTGAAGACAGTAATATGAATTCTCCCACTGAAATGTAAAATCACAAAAACAATGATTGTTGCTATTTATTTAGAGTTTACAATGATTTAGAATGCATTAGCTAAGTGCTTTATATGTAATTTCCAATTTAATCCCAACAACCATCCTATGCTATGGGTACTATTATTATCTCTTTTTTCCAGATAAAAACCCTGAAGTTTACAGAGATGCAATAATATGTTCAAGGATGACAGATGATAAGCAGCAGGGATAAGGCTTCAAACCCAGGTGTGTCTCCCCCCATGCCTTCGTTCTTTACTTTGCTCTATGGTCCCTGTATTTGTGTGTGAGGTTGCTGAAAACACAGTAGCCTGAACAGTGGGGGGTGTCATGTTCAATTAAAGATACCAATATTTATTTCCTATGTTAAATCTTCCTCCTTCCTTCACCCATAAACATAGGGCAATCAATGCCACTTGATTGCCAGTCAAATTTCAAATAAAATCTCTTTCTGGAAATGTACATTGAGGTAAGAGATTTGAATGTCCCCCTTCACCCAGAGGGTATAGATCTGGTACTCTTGTCTAAGAAGAAGAAATATTTTTTTCTTAGTTTTTTTTTTTTTAATTGAATGATTTGAGAGACAGAGAGGGGAAAGAGAGAGAGAGAAAGTTGACTCTTGTATGTGCTCTGACTGGAGATTGAACCCGCAACCTTGGTGTATCTGGATGAAGATCTAAGCAACTGAGCTTCCCAACCAGGGCAGAAAAAGGAAGAATTTAAATCTGTCTGCAAAATAAACTTTTTTCTGGTAATCAGGGATCTTTCCCTACTGGGTACAAAGGGCTCCCCTCTCCTTTGTTCTGCTATTTCTAAAGCATTGTGCAATACATAAAGAAAAGACCAAGAACATACCATTGCCTTGGAAACTGCTATGGAATTTGACAGACTGTAGGTTGTTCAGAGCAAATGTTCTGTTGCTGCACAGAGTCCATGCAGTAGCAGCGACTGGCAAAGTGGCTGAATGCTCATCTGCTAATCTTGATATCAACTTAACTTGTCATCCCTGCCCTAAGGATAGGGTGGAAAGTTTGTCTTGTTTTGCTTTCTTTAAATAAAGACATTTGAATTATTTCTTTCCCAACTGTCAGTGATGAAGTGCAAGGATAAAGGCTAAAGGCAAAATGGCAACTTTCCGGGGTAATTATCCATTTGGAGATGAGAATTTGCAACCTATATTTTTAATAAATGAATGCTAACAACACAGTCTTGGGAAACTATATTGCTTTTTTACAACATAATTGTGCCTCTTATGCTGCATTTATAATGGCAAAAGGTAAGGGGAAAAACCTTCTGGATTCAGAGCATGTCACTCACTGTGGTCCTTTCTAATGAATGTCTGGGAAAACAAATAAAACTCTATGTAAAATAGGAAAAAAAATTAAGTAAGAGATGAAAGTAGGGAGTCAGTCCTTCAGAGCTGTTTCCCAAAAAGCAAATGCTACACTCTGGCTAGTTATAGCCTTTTATTTATTTGTTTGTTGGTGAGACTACTGGGAATAAAAATAAAAATGATCCCTTTGTGATCCTGTTTGGCCGTGACAGATTCCTTCAGCATTGCCATAGTAACTGAAAGAATTGCATTTATGAATAGACTTAGATTTCTAAGGCTTGAGTTTCCTGTCAAGCAAACACAGGGTGGAGAAAACAGAGGAAAGTCAAGGCAAAGGGAAAGAAAACAGATCGCGGTGTTGATTTCCCAGCTCTCTCACTTGGAGAATGCAGGCACGATGTTATTTTCACCTCCTTTGGCCTCCTGATGTTTTCCGGTGTCGAAATTAGCCCTCTTTCAGCAGAATAAGTTTAGGCAATTTCTTCCATACTTTTTGATGGCAAGAAGGGAGAAACAATACTCCGGATTATTAGAATGTATGCATAAGAGAGAGGAGGTAACCTCAGATATGGTTAGGTAAGGACATGGAATGGAGATGACAATTGCAAATGTTTGTCAGCAAGTAACACTCTTAGAAGTGAAATGACCCCGATTAAAGAAAAGTCACCCAGCCACTTTGTCCTACTTTTTGTTAATTGTCTTCAGAAATATGTTTAAGCTAATAATAAAACAAAGGCTAATGGAAAGGTGATAAATAGTGATTGACATGAGTTCTGTCAGAGAGGATGGGGTTGTGGGGACAAATTGGAAAGCACGGGCCAAGGAGAAGCAGCCACCATGTGATTCCAGCTAGTTTCTGATTCTGGCAAGAAGGAACGTGAGCTCAGGGTTACCAGATTTTCCTATTTTTCAAGAGAACCTGGAAGTTGGGATTTTACATGAAATCTTCTGATATTTTAGTTATGCTAAAAAATTTTAAAATACCATTAAGCCAAACAAAATATGCCTAGAAATTACATTTAGCGCATAGATGAACAGTTTGTAACTCCCAGAGTCTGAGACTAAACTCTTAGTCATGTCTCTAGAGCATGAGCCAGTGGTAACAAGGAAGTGGCCAGAGATGAGAGAGATTCAGAAGATGGAAATAGGCAGAGGGGATGATGTCACAAGAAGCCCAGAACAACGACCAGATTGAGAGACAGATACTACTAATCTCTAGGGCTTGGGATGGAAAGCAGATGCTTTGGGCTTCACATTTTAATATTCAGTATTTGTGGAGTGCCTGCTCGATGTCAGAAAGTATGCTAACCAGGAAACATCCCATGCCACTTGGTTTGCCAGCTTGATTTTTTTTATTTGTGATATAATTTTTATGAAGAAATAATAAACACTTATAAGATTAGACATATTCACACATATGGGACTATATGAAGCATATACATAAAATTTAAGGAGTAATTAAATTAGCATCCATCTATCCAATTCCCAATTTATGAAAAGAAGTCATTATGAGAATTTTTATGAGAATTATGAGAATTAGCATGGATCTTTGCATGCTAATCCCCAGTCTCTGTCCTACCCAGATATAATAGCTATCTTAAATTTTGTGAAAATAGCTCCTGGGCACTTTTTACTTTTAGTTTTTATAGTCTTGTGTGGTTGTTTATACTTGTTTCTATATGGTTATTTCTACTTTGTTGTCTATAGCATAATGCATTTATATATCATACCATATATCACATATCATGTATCACATATATTATATATCATATATGCTACATGTCATATACTATTATTATCACTGTACTATTATATGCATATGGTATAGTTGTTTATGGTTGCTTTTTTATATGCATTTGTTTTTTCCCATATTTGAATTTTGTATAAATTAAGTCATATTCTGTATATTTTTCTAACTTGCTTTTTAAAAAATTAAAGTATAGTTGACATACAGTAGCATATCAGTTTTGGGTGTGCAACATAGTGATTTTACATTTATATTCTTTAAAATGTGATCATCACACTAAGTTTAGTTACCATCTGCCACCACGCCAAGTTATTCCAATATTACTGACTGTATTTCCTGTGCTGTACACCACCTCTCCATGGCTTATTTATTTTACAACTAAAAGTCTACGCCTCTTATTTCCCTTCATCTTTTCACCCATATCCCCACCTCTACCTTCTCTGACAACCATCGGTTTTTATTCTGTTTCTATGAATGAATCTCTTAATTTTTTGTTTGTTCAGTTATTTTGTCTTTTAGATTCCACATATAACTGAAATCGTATGGTAGTTAACTTTGTCTGTCTGACTTATTTCACTTAGCATAATACCCTCTAGTTCCATCCATGTTGCAAATTATAAGATTTCATTCTTTTTTATTGCTGAGTAATATCCATTCTACATATATACCATATCTTTATCCATTCATCTATTGTTGGACACTTGAGTAGCTTCCATATTTTAGCTATTGTAAACAGTGCTGAAACCAACATAGGGGTACACAAATCTTTTCAAATAAGTGGGGTTTTTTATAAATACCTAGAAGTGTATGTCATACAGTTTTTCTATTTTTAATTTTTTCAGGAATATCCATACTATTTCTTGTAGTATGGAAAACTGCTCTAATTTACAATTCCACAAGGGCCCCAGGGTTCCCTTTTCTTATTATTTGTTGACTTTTTAATAATAGCCATTTTGACAGGTATAAGTTCATATTTCATTGTGCTTTTGATTTACATTAATCTGATGATTAGTGATGCTGTTTATTTTTTTCACATGTCTGTTGGCAATCTGTATATCTTTTTTGGAGAAATGTCTATTCATGTCTTCTGCCCATTTTTAATCAGATTGCTTTTTTTGATATTGAATTGTTGAGTTCCTTATATATTTTATATATTAACCCTTCACTGAATATGTCATTTGTAAATATCTTCTTTTTGTTTTACTAATGGTTTCCTTCACAGTGAAGACTTTTAGTTTAACATAGTCACACTTTTATATTTTTGCTTTTGTTTCTCTTGTGCAAGGAGACATGTCCAAAAAGATATTGCCAAGACCAATGTCAGAGAGATTACTACCTATGTTTTCTTCTAGGAGTGTTACAGTTTTAGGTCTTACATTTAAGCCTTTAATCCATTTTGTGTTTGTTTGTACATACTGTAAGAGAGTGGTCTAGATTTATTTTTTCCCAACACCACTTATTGAAGAGAGAGTCATTTTTCCATTGTTTATTCTTGCCTCCTTTGTCATAGATTAATTGACCAGATAAATGAGTGTTTATTTCTGGGCTCTCTAATTTGTTCTATTGATCTATGTTTCTGTTTTTGTGCCAGTACCGTAGTGTTTTGATTGTTATAGTTTTTGTAGTACAGTTTGAAATCAGAGGGCATGATACCTTCAATTTTGTTTTTTTCAAGATTGCTTTGGTTATTTAAAATCTTTTGTAGTTCTACATAAATCTTAGGATTATTTGTTCTTGTCCAAGAATGCCATTGGTATTTTGATAGAAATTGCATTGAATCTATAGATTGCTTTGGACAGTACAGAAATTTTAACAATATTAATCCTTCCAGTTCATGAGCACAGCATGCACTTTCATTGATTTGTCCTCTTCAGTTTCTTTCTTTAATGTTTTACAGTTTTCATAGTACAGACCTTTAACATCCTTGGTCAAATGAATTTTTAAGCATTTTTTTATTTGTGTTTTTTCTATTAAGTTGCCCCAATTTTTCCTCCTTTGCCCTCCTCCATCACACCCTATTCCCTGGTCCCACATTCTTGTTGCAATTGTAAATGGGACTGTTTTCTTAATCTCTCCTTCTGATCACTTGTTATGAGTGTATAGAAATGCAATGAATTTTTATATACTAATTTTGTAGCCTGCAAATTTTCTGACTCCATTTATTAGTTTTAATAATTTTTTTTTGGTAGAGTCTTTAGGGTTTTATATATATAGTATGATATCACCTCCAAATAATGACAGTTTTATTTCTTCCTTTCCAATTTGGATGCCTATTTTTTCTTTTTCTTGTCTGAACTGTGGCTATGACTTCTAATACTATATTGAATAAAAGTAGTGAGAGTGAGTGTGGCAGACCGTTCTGCGTGGCGTGGGCCCAGCTCCCACTTGGAGATTCACAGGACCCACGCAGAGGGGTCACCTAAGACAGGCATGACCATGTGGTTGGCCCTCATGGAAGGACTCGGGGAGCCGCAGCAAAAAGAAGGTGATGGACCCTTGCCCCCTGCCTATTCTGACATAGCCCAAGTCCCCATTTCTGTCTGGGAGATGTCTTCCTGATCTTTTTCTTCCTGGCTCTAATCCGCGTAAGCCTGAGACAATGCTGGAGGTGGATGCAGCCCTGTGCTGGAAAAGGCAGATTCCCCAGGGCGATCAGGCCTAAGAAAAAAAGCACAAAATCCTGTGAAACCTACTTTGCTGATACCCTCAATATAAATGATAAGGGTCCAAGCCTGAAATAAGTTTGTTTCCCCAGAATTTTATGGCCCTTTAGCTATTTGACCCTGACTCAAAATAGTCCCTCAGAGATCTTTGAATGTTATCTATTTGACCATTACTGCCTAACCATGATTGATTGGGATTAATCTGAAAATGTGGGTCTTTGGAACCACTGGTTGCTTACTGATGATGATATATTTGCAAATTATTCTCCCAGGGTCATGTGGGAGATCAGCAAACAGCAGGCTTTGTGGGATGATATTAAAATGAAAGGATGGTGATGTGGCAGACGCTTCTGCGTGGTGTGGGCCCAGCTCCCACTCGGAGATGCACAGGACCCACGCCCACAGATAGGTTCTCTCGTGGGCAATCAGATTTGCAATATACCTAAGCTGTTTTGAGGTTTGCTCTTTGCTAAAAACTCCCTCACCCTGCAAATGCTTACTGCAACTTCCTAAAATCATGCTGAGCCTTGCAGGGGCCAGTGTGACTGTCTCAACCACTTTTGCCTTTTCATTTGTTAACATCCTTCTTCTGTGATGTATGAGGGGGTATTGGCTCCTTTGTTGTAACCTGGGGATAGTGGAGGGAGAACCATGTTGGAACGTAAGGAGATAGAATAAAGCCCTGTCATGGCGGAGGCCACGGCTTTTGCTCCTCTTGAGAGAAAAGCCATGCGGTCATCCTTATTCCCCCACCAGACTCAGTAGTCTGTGTGTATGTTTTAATTCATCCATAATGACGTGGACACTGCTGGCCGGTGTCCGCATCAAGTGAGCATCCTTGTCTTATTTTTCCATATTTGAATTCTATATAAATTGAATAATATTCTATATTTTTCTACCTTGATTATTTTTGGTTCAACAATATTCTTAATTTAACTTACACTGATGTTTACAGCTATATTTACTATGTTCTTATCATGATTTATTTATTCCATTGTACCATATTTTGGAATGTGTATATCTTTTCTACTGGTAAGAGCCATTTGGGGCATTTCTATTTTTTTTGCTGTCATAAACTATGTTGTTATGAACACTTTCACCTGTTTCCTGTATTAGAGTTCCCCAGAGCAACAGAACCAACAGGAGAGAGAGAAACAGAGAATAAAGAGATTATAAGAAATTGGCTCATGCAAATATGGAGGGTTACAAGTTCCAAGAACTGCAGTCAGCAAGCTGCAAACCCAAGGCTGCCGATATGCAGTTTTAGTCTGAAACCTGACACGCGTAAGACCCAAGAAGAGCTGCTGATGTTTCAGTTCATATCTAAAGGCCTGCAAAGACCAATGCCTTTTGGATTGGTGTTTCAGGGTTCTTAGGATATAATCCTAGTAATTAAAATTAAATAAATAAATAAATAAATAAAAAGACCAATGTCTTAGCTCAAGCAGTCAGACAGGAGGAGTACCCTTCTACTTGTGAGAGGCCAGCCACTTTGTTCTGTTCAGGCCTTCAAATGATTGGATGAGGACTACCCACATTATGGGGAGCAATCAGTTCCACCCAGTTTACCAATTCGGATGCTATGTTCATCGAAAACACCTTCACAGAGATATCTAGACTAATGTTTGACCAAATATTGAGCATCCTGTCCCAGTCAACACATAAAATTAACCATCATGCTTTCTGATATACTTGTGCAAAAATTATTCGAGAAAATATATATGTACAATTTCAGAATCACTGAGTATGTGCATATTAAACTTCAATTTGTTTCTCAAAGTGGTTGTACCCAAGGTACATCTACAGGAAATCTGAGAGTTGCCATTGTGATCACAAGCTTCCCAAAATTTTTATCAGCCTTTTTCACAATGTGGATGTGAAGTAGAATCCGACTATGGTTTTGATAAGCATAAGCTAAGCATCCCACAGAGAAAGTAGAAAAACTAAAGCAGCATATTCCCAAAGAAAATAAAGTTAAGGAAATAGTAAAATAGGTGCAGAAATCAGTGCAATACTTAAAAAGGAAAACAATAGAGAGGAAATAAAGCTAAAAGTTGATTCTTTGTAAAGTTGTTCAAAACATCTTCTAGCCAACATCATACCAGAGTCCTGACCAGCAGCTAAGGCAAGAAAAAAACCCCTCATATTATCAAGGAAAATAACTGATATTATTTACATTTGATTTGATTGTCTGTATAGAAAACCTAAAAGACTCCATGGACAATGTATTACAATAAACAAGAGAGTTTAGCAAATTTTCTAGGTGTAAAATTAACATAAAAAGCAACTATCTTTCTATAAATTATATAAAAATACTTAGAAAATACAATAAAATATGAAACTACTTGAATAATAATAAAATTGTATATCATAAGAAATAAATATAACAAACATGTTCAAGAATTTTAAGTAGTCAAAATTTAAACTTTCTTTAAAGACAATAAAGAAGATATAAATAATGCAGAGACACATCCTGTTCTTGGCTAGGAAGACTTAATATTCATTATATAGATCAAATATTATTTCAATCAGTATCTTAACAGTTTTCACAACTTGGTAAACTGATTCTAATATATATGAACAAAGAGCCAAGAATAGCTAAACATGTTTAAAATGATGTTATCCAGAAATCAAAACTTATTTCTATGGAATGACTAGCATATTCTCTACTCTGGCTAGGAGATGAATGTCTCCTAGATGTATTCAAGCTCCAGCAATACTTAGGTCAAAACTCCCTAGTATTTGTTATTTTGCTGGCTTCCTAGAATCTCACCTAAAGCATATGCAGTTTAATACTCAATCATAAACTCAAAGAGACCTCTAAGCATATTTCTGGAGCTCTTTGTCTACTTAGCTGCTGTCTGGTACTCTGTTCATCAAATTCCAGCTTTTTCTCATCTACCTAAGCTCCAATCTCTGTCTTTTGAACTCAGAGAGACTACTGTGCTCCTCTTAGTCTCTCTGTCTGTGCTGCTTCTAGATTGAAAGCTTGGGAGGCTCACCTTGCTTGTATCTTTCCTCTCAAGGATCCAGTCCTGTGTTGCCTGTTGTCCAGCGTCTGAAAAAAAGTTCAAATATATTGTAATGTTTTCAGTTGTTTATAGAGGAGTTTTAGCATGGGACCAGTTAGTCCATCACAGCCGCACTTTCATGACTCCTTCTGAAATCTAAAGACATCTTTTCTAGCTCGTATGACAAGATGTCACAGATAAATCTTACACAAAACTGTGGCAGCAGACCTGGCATCAGTTTTTTTCTCTAAGAAGACCTCGTTTCTTTTATGGGAAATGGTGTTTGAAGACCACAATCCATATGCTAGAGCAATTCACGCTTCTGAGTTCATTATGTTTCTAGATCCTTTCAGTTGACAGAGCTGGGATTTGTCTAAATCTGTATCTGCATCAACAGCTACATCCAGATACACAATAAATTTGTACAATTCTTTCTTTAGTGACTCCACCAGACTTTTACTTTATCTCCATAGCAACACTTCCACTATTGAAATCACCAGTGGCCTTCCATTGACTAAATGCCATAGACAACCCTCAGTCTTTTATCATTTTCAACATATCAGCAGCTTTTGACACAGGTGATCTTTCCTCTCCTGTTTGAAATACATTATCCTTATCTTCCAGGACACATCATTTTCTCCTCTTGGATAGCCTCATATTTAACATGTCCAAACTGAGACTCAGGATTTCCCTTCTGAAATTTTCTCCTTGCATAATCCTCTTTATCTCAGTGAATAGAAACTCTACTCTTCTAGTTTCTCAGGTCAAATCATTGGAACAAGTCTTGACCCTGCTCTTTCTTCCAGACACCAAATTCTATTCATCATATCTATCCTCTTGGCTCCATCTTCTGAACATATCTAGGCTCTGACCACCTCTCACCACTTCCATCACCACAATCCTGGTACAAGTCACCATTAATTCTCAACTGGATTATTGTTACAATCTTCTAATTTGTCTTCCTGAATCCACATTCACCCACTAGAACGTAAGCAAGAATAGACCATTAAAATGTAACTCACTTTACATAGTATAACTGGAAGCTTTCAACATCTTTATATCTTTGCAGAGTAAAAGACCAAAGTTATTAAAATGGCCTTCAAGATTCTGCATCTATCACCTATTCTGACGTTTACTTACTGTCCCCTCATTCACTTTGCACCAGCCACACTGTCACTCTTGCTATTTCTTAAGCAGGCCAAGGATGCTCCTTTATTAGAAGTCTGTGCTTGCTGTTCCCACCATCTGGAGCACGCTTTTCCCAGGTATTTCATAGCTCGTGTCCCTCTCTTTAGGTCACCCTCTCCATCACATTTGTCACTTTCTATGATTACATATATTTTACTTATTTATTGGTTTGTTTTGTATTAGTGTCACTAGAATCTAAGTTTTGTGAGGGTAAGAAGATTGAATAGACTACTGTAGGAATTTAACAACATTTTAAGGAATGAATAAACACATATTTACTTAGCAGCAGCTATGTGTCAGGGGCTACGCCATTTGCTACTACATGTATGTAACATATAATTCCTTCCCTCAAGAGAAGTGGGAGGCACATGGTCAATTTCCTTATAAAGCCTCTGACACTAGTCTTATACCTCTATGAATCTAGTCTATAGTTATTCCCACACATTTTTCAAAGTTTTATGTGTAAGTACCTTTGATACATTATAGCCCTTTGACCTTTGAGAAAAACATGCTCTAAAAATAGTCCAGAAGACCAGCTCCAAGGAAGCCAAATTGGAAAGTTTTTTTGTGGCTTTGGGCAATTCCAAGAACCTTTCTGCTTCTGTTTCCCCAGCTGTAAAATAGGATTAATAGTTCCTGCTTCACAGGAGCCTTTTGAGGATTCTTCCATTCATGTAGTAATATTTATTGAAAATGGTAAGTGCTAAGTAGTATTATGCCTAATTAATTAGGTCCTCATCTCCCTGGTGTGGGTTATGGTGTCTGGCTGGTCATTAATAAAATATGCTGGAAGCTCTGCAGATTTTCCTCACAGAGCTCTCCTGATAGCTGCATAAGCAGTGCACGCATTGGGCATCCAACCTTGTAGTTAAATACATACAGCTGTTTGAGTTCTACTGTGCTCATATTTATTTAGTTCTCAGACAATACAAAATTGTAAGGTGCTGAAAACACCAATTAAGAGAAAGAAATACTACAAAGGATCCTAGAGTGGTTAGTAATAAAGCCAGGAAGTAAAACTAAGACTCAGTTTGGATCTGCCAGATAATGCCAATGGGAATCCTAAGAGCTCCTCTGAAAAATTTGAGTAGTAGTGAGATAATAGTGAAATAATAAACAATATTGTAGCTAGGTACCATGGATGACATTTTAGAGGAAATTATATAAGGATGTAAGATGATATCACAAATGGATGATATTGAATATATTATTGTTATATCATATTACAAAAGCATATTTTTGAGAATATACTTATAATAAAACTGTCATCATCTGAGTTCCCTAGAGAGCAGAGTCTAAGTGCTCTTAATTTAAAATCAAGTACAATCCCAGAAGGCAGAAATGAGACATGAGCAAAGTGAAGCACAGGAGAAGGGAAAAGCAGTACTAGAATATGTTAACGACCTGACCATTGCTAAATGCAATTGATAGCTCAATGCATGGAGTGACACCCTTCTGGACCTTCTAAGGAAACATAGTATGGGTATGGTCTCAGGACTTACATGGTATATCCATTCAAATATTCCCTCCCCTCCCTGAGCCTTCTAACCTTTCCTTTCATACTCTGCTGAGGAAGAACTGCTGTCTTGACTTCATTCATTCTTGGTCATCACAGCGGCCAAGTGTCAAGGGACCACTCTAATAGACTGTTAAGGCTGGTTCCAGAAATTGTTACAGAATATTGAGTTCTGAGTGTCTCTTGTCAATAGAATCTCTCCTGTCCAGCCTGGTTCTCAATTTCGTTTCATCCCTTGCTTTCCTGCTATGTCAGAACATATAATCTTAGAGTTGGAAGGATGGACTGAAAAGATATTCTAATGTAATCTCTTGCCTAATGGATAAATTTTTCTCAAAATACTGTTTAATGGCAGTCATTGAGTCACTGTTTGCATAATTCAGAGACAAGGTGTTCATCTCATAAGAAAACCTGTTTCTTTTTCCACTGTCCCTGTTAGACAACCCTTTATATTGAGCAAAAAATTAATCCAACTGTATTCCCACTTTTATCTTTTCAATTCTTAGTTTATTTGACCTCCCTTCAGATTTGGGCATATGTCTGAAACTTTTCTTAGACTTCAATCTATCCTCAGCCTCTCTAATACCCATTTTTTTCTTTTATATCTATGGCTCCTCTTACCAAATCTCTTTTCTCAGTTCCCCTTCTTCAACTTCTCACTTGAATGACCATATTTCCCAAGTTTCTTTGATCATCTGATTTTACCCTTCCATACGTAAGTATTGTGTAACCTCATGTACATCTTTGACTTCAACTACCAGCTCCCCATCCTCCATCGCTAACCCAGAACACTGAGGGAGCTCCAGCTCTGGAATTTCAATTCTCTGCTAAGTCCCTTTAGTTGCACTTGTCCCAAACAGAACTCATCTTTTCTTTCCCAATTCCTTCTTCCTGCTGTTCCCTTATTTTGGTACGTGGGACTATTCAAACCAGAGATCTAGAAATATAATCTAGATGCTTTCTTCCTTTATTAGCCTCCCCTCTATATAAACCCCTAAGAAATTCTAAATGCTCCAAAATCTTTCTACTTAATTAGGTCAGTGCTTATCATTCACAGGCAGATTTTTAGGAGTAAATTCATTATGCTTCAAAACCTATATTTCAGGTCCATCCATGACCAATGTGTAGGTATCTCTGGCCATTAATCACCTGTCTTATCATCACCCCCACATTGCTTTATACTTTGGTGAGCTAACCCAGACCTCCACTTACCCCTGTCTTCTAAACTGTTCACAATGTCCTCTGGGACTAAGTGCCACAAAGAGCTCATTTCAAGATATCACCAAACTCTCCTGGAAGTATTTCCCACACTTTCATTGCCATACCTGATACCTACCTCTCACTAAAGAATACCCATTTTCCTGCAATTCCCCACTTGCCGTTAAATTCTCCCTTCTACCTTATATTCCTCAGGGTTGAGAGACTCCACCATGTTCTCGGCTCTTAGCACTAAACTTTGTACATAGTAAAAACTAAGTAAATATTTTGAATAAATGGGCCCACCCCTTCACTTAGTTCTACTGTTGCTGCCTTAATCTGGGTGTTCATCCATTATAACTCAGATAACTAAGAGCATGGATCCTCATTATTTATAGATTCTACATCTGAAAATTCTCCTACTTGCTAAAATTTATTTAACATCCCCAAATCGATATTTTCAGGCTTTCACAGTCATTCTTAGACATGCTCAGAGTGACAAAAAATGTAAGTTGCCCAGTGAGCATGTTCAGAGCTGAAGAGGCAATGCTCTGCTTTCTTGTTTCGGCTCTCGTACTATAAAAAAGTATCCTTTTGGTAATTTGTATAGGGCTACTTTTTTTTTTTAGATTTTTGTGCTCTTTTTGGTGATTCTGTTGTTTAAAATGACCACCAAGTGTGCTTCTCAAGTGCTGTGTAGTGTTCCCAAATGCAAGACGGCTATTAAGTACCTAATGGAGAAAATGTGTGTTAGATAAGCATTGTTCAGTCATGAGTTACAATGCTGTTTTCATATTAATGAATCAGCAGCAAGGTAGATCAGAAAAAGGCAGATGAAATTTGTTGATCTGTACATGCGCTGCTCAGAAAGTGCCAGAGTAGCATCTGTAGTGCATGATGAAGCTGTGGACAAGTGGAAAAGTGGCTAAATTTTGAATTCATGAGATGATAACCCTGAGCTTTCCCCAGAGGCACTGACTCAGTATTTGCTAATTCATTGTTTACCATAACTTCATAGAGCATAACTACTGCAAATAATGAGTTCAACTAGACCTCCTAACTGGTCCTAATGCCTTCAGCGCCATCCCATTATTGCTTGAAGGATCTTTTGAAAACTAAAAATCTAATCACGTCACTGCCCAGTTTTAAATGCTTCAAGGCTCCACATGGCTTCCAGGATAAAGCTCAAATTCCTTAGTTTAGAGTACAAGTCAGGCCTCATTTCCTATCAATGTTCCCTCCCTTCCGACACACACATATGTCCTTTCTTCCAATTACCAGAACTAGTGTTTTCACCAGTTCCTTTATATTCTTTTGATTTTTCCCATATATTCACCCATGCTGTTCTGTCTGCTTGCAGTGTCCTTATTTCCTCCCCCTGCTTGGGCTAGTCAGTGCCTATTTATCTTTCTAATCTTATCTCAAGTACACTTTTCTCTGACCCCTTCAATAACCCCACAGTCTGATCAGATGGCATTTCTCTGTGCCCTGCAAATACCTCGAGGTTAGCACGTACTGTGATGCTTGACTTTCTTTTGTCTTTCTCACTAGACTACAAAGTCTTTCAGAGCAGGAATCAAGTCTTTTCTTTTTAAGTAATTTATTTATCTTTTAAAGATTCTATTTATCTATTTTTAGAGAGAGGAAAAGTAAGGGAAAAAGAGAAGGAGAGAAATACTGATGTGAAAGAGAAATATTGATGAGTTGTCTCTCGCATGCACCCTGACCGGGGACCGAACCTGCAACCCAAGCATGCGCCCTGACTGGTGACCTTTCTGTTTACTGAACAATGCCCAACAAACTGAACCACACTGGCCAGGGCCTGAGTCTTTTTTTTTTCTTTTTAATATTTTCTTCCTAGTACCAAGGACAGTGCCTGACATATTTAGCATATAGCAAAAGCTAAATATATATTTGTTCAATGAATTCAGAATGAAAGAATGAATGACTAGTTTAATGACACCTACTTTTTTCAATATTTGAGGAATTTTCAGGTTAAACATTCTAAGTGCATACAACTTTCTCAATGGACATTAGGGGGAACTTCTTCACGTCTTCTCACCAAGACCCCTCTTGTGTCACAATTTAATTATTCAAAAGTTCATTTTACATCACAGTACACCTGAAACACTGTGACTTGTATCTGAGATACAGTATGGAGTTTATGGAGTAAAATGGTCTTTCATTTCTGTTGATTAGTACACATTAAATAGAAATAAATGAACAAATGAAAGAGCAATAATGCAGTGTTAAGATTTCTTCCTTTTCCTACTTTCGTTCATATATCACTCTGCTGAATCCTATTGAGGTTGCTCTTAACTAAAATCCCTATGTCTTTTTCATATCTATTGCTGGTAAACAAATAACCCCAATACATACGCATATTTAGAAAGATTATATTTTTCCATCTTGAATGCAGGATTTATCACTGAGTTCCTATTTAATTTTATCCAGTTAGTTTTTATTTATTGTTATACCTTGTACATACTTTTAAAAATGAATTCTCTTATACATACAAAACACTAGCTATCCTTCTTGACTCCCTGACAGATGTTTTTACTAATGTCATTGATAATAACATTAAACAGGCACAAGGACATTGGCCTGAGTTATATATCTGAAAATTTTCAAAGAAATTTTAGTGCAATTATGTATTTATTAGAAATGTTCCCAACCATATTATTAACTGGCCCAAATTTACACATACAATTATAGTGGAGGCTGTGCAGCACAGGGGAAGACTGTAGGTTTAGAAGAAATCTGCATTTTTAGCCATCTCTACCCCTATTACCTGACGACTCTGGCAAATTACTTAACCTCTCTGAGCCTCATCTGTGACTTGTAAATATTGTACCAACGCAGGGCTTTTGTAAATTTCAGAGGTAATGAATGTGAAATGCCTACCACAATGTGTGGCATACAGTTTATAAATGGCTAAAATGAGAGAATTGTTGAATGTCTTTCTGAAATCTAGATATCTGCACCATCATATTGAACTTCAATTGGTAAGTACATCAAAAAATGAAGGGAGGGAGGGAGGGAGGGAGGAAGGAAGGAAACCTAAATGAGTTTAGCATTCAACCTGTGTGACCTTAATAGAAACTTGCTTACTGATCACTTTTTGCCACCTCAAGTAGTGCAAAGATCACTTTTAGCATAAAAATTGTAGGTTGTGATAATTTACCGCTCTGGTCCAATTGATTATTGTTTAATATCACCCAAAAATAGTCCAGAGAAAGATGTGAACTTTGTCCTACATTATTAACACTTGATAATAAGGGATGGTGTACATGTACTAGTCTATTTTTCTGAATTACTGATCAATGCTTGTACCCACTCTGTTTCCAGTAGAACATTAGCATATGTTTGCTCATTTTAACATTTCCTGCTAGCACTCACCCAGTCTTTTTCCTTTCTAATACTCCAGCTGGCTGCTTTCTTTGCGGTTTTTTTCCAGCTCATCCCAATTTTACCATTAGCAAAGAGATACGTACAACCTAGAGACATGTACTGATTTGATCTTCTAGTTTCTTTGCCCCCTCCACCCCTTTTTCTATTTCTTTTTTTACATTCCTTTTTTAGATCATTTTTAATTCAACTCTCTTTTTTCATCTTGTTTCTAACAAGATCCAAGAGGCACTGTGGTGTGTTCTGGTCTTAGCCAATCCATACTGATTCCAAAAGTTTGCCACATTCTTCTCAACATACTTTTTAAACAGCTTTTAAATGAAATTCCCTGACACTTTCCCAGATTATTGATGACCACAGCATTCCCTTGTGTTTGCTGTATACCATCTTCTACTTGTAGAAAATCAGGGCCTTTACTGATCTCCAGTGTCCTGCCATTGCAACCCTTCTCCAGAAAGACTCAATGGCTGCCACTGCCAGTGTCTCTGAAATCACACCTGCAAACTCCTCTAGTTCCTTGGGAAAATTTTTCCTGAATCTGGGGACTTGAATTTACTCAAAACAGTGAGGAGCTCTCTCATCATCTCTTCACTTAATTTGGCCATTATTTTCCTCTTAACCATGTTTGTTCTTTTTTTAATTTGAAGATCATTTTTCTTGATAGAAAAAATGGAAGTAAATTAGGAGATGAGTTGTTTTTTTCTTGCTGTAATCTGTTAGCATAATAAGATGAAAATCAGATGCTCAGCCATTTTTACCTTGTTCCTTTTTCACTCTAACACAGCTTTGAAAGTATCCCCCAACCCCCATCATCCCCTGTCTTTGGCTATTTTACATACTCAAACTTATTTTGTTGTTTGGTTTTCTTGGTAGAATTCTCTTATTTTTTCCTTTTTGTTTTTATTTTTAGTTATGTGTTCTCTAATTCTCTTTATGTGTTCTTTTAAAACATGAACCAATAGCCTAAGTAGTTTTGTTCAGTCTCTATCTTCTTTTCATTATGTTTATATAATTTAAAATTAAATCTGATATTTTTATATACAAGTGTGTTCCCACCCCACCAGCCTGAGCCATAGAAGCAGACTGGTCTGTGGTGGAGCCCCCATGCTGAGCTTAAGCTGCCACTAGAACAAGTTTTGTAAGCCAGTGCAGCAAGCCTGCTAGACGTATATGTAGTGAGAGACTCAGGAGTTTTGAGGCAGAGAAATCCTGTGAGGAGACGGAGACAGACATGTCAGCTTGGCCCTGGAACAAAGCCTCTGATAAAATAGATGCTGTTCAAGAAAGAAAGGGTGATTTTTAGTATGATGTAGAGTGGTGGCTGTCACTTAAATTCATCCTTGTCCTTATCTAGTTCTCAGGGAGAGAGAGAGCTCTTAGCTGGTGCCATCAGATACATAAACTTGGCTTACAATCCCAATTCCAAGACATTGGAAAATCCAAATCTCTTTTTTTGATTTCTGCAAATTCCTAGAATTGGGTCATTTTCTGAATACTCCAAGAAGTGTGTATGCGTGTGTGTGTGTGTCTGTGTGTGTTGGAGAGAAAGTTGTAGGGTCTGAAATCCGCCAGCAGCTTAGAAGCTAGACTTAAGGAAATATGAGTTATTATCATTAATGTGATACCTTTGAATTCACAGCATAGTGAAGCTGGGGCAGAGGAGGGGAGTTCTGTTTCTTTCCTTGACCTTTTTGAAAGTGCTTAAGGACAAAGACTCTCTACACACACACATATATGCACACATACATATGCTGGTGAATAAGCAAATATAGCACATAGTAGGTTCTTGGTCAATATTTTTGATTTAATAAAATCACTTCAATCCAGGATATAAATATAAATATGTGTAGCATTACTTTATTTGGGTGTTATGAAAATGAAAATGACATAGTTCTTTTCTCTCAAACTCCATATGATGCCTACTTGAACAAGTATCTGTCTTTGTAGTCACAATTAATTTTTTTTGAACCCACAGAGATGCGGTTCCTTCTGTTACTACCTCTTCTTACTGTGAAATGACACAGCCAGCAGGCAAGTCAAGAAATTACCAGGCATTCCACTTTGAGCAGAATGATTTTCCTAGCAGCTCCCTTGATAATCGACATCTCTCGATACCACTACATTTGATCTCTTTGCCAGTTATATCAAGTGGGTTAGAATTACGTTCAGAATCACATAAATGAATATGCCATGCTAAAATTAAGTAGATTTTATTTGTTCCTGATTTTATTGTTACTCCTATTATTTTCAAAATATCTTCACATCATCATTTTTTTTTTTTTGGTGTGTGTAACCCTGTAACAATTTAGCTGTTCCAAAGAAAATATCCAGTTCTCTATCCTCTACATTTCTGACATATTCTTAACCAGGGTGTAAACTTCATATTGGAAGAAATGCATTATCTCCAAGGGCTTTTATTAGCCTTTTTAATTTACCCAAGACCAAAGATATGTACAAATGAAAGTTTGTGCTTCATCACAATCCTGCCTCACCTGCCTGACAAACTTAAGACCCTTCAGACCACAGTGGCAATATGTCCTTGGCAAAGTCTTCCTTTTATGTTCTCTGAACTAGTACTCATACTTCTATATATGCATATTTCTATTCCAAGACCTTCATATTTTTTCGTGATAACTTTGTGTAAGGCAAAAAGTAGCCTGTAAATGAGTCTGACCTTTCTTCCATTCCTGGCAGCTAGAGATCATTGGCCCCACCAGACCTATTTCTTCTCTGACTCCTAAGATTCTCTCTGGCAAGTTTAAAACAGAATCAAGAGAAGAAAATGTTTTGAACAAAATTTCATGGGAGTCATCAAATTGGGGAGAGGGAGATGAGGAAATAGTCTGGGAAGTTGGAAGAAAAACAGAAGTAGCTGCAATGAGGATCAAGTAGATGAGAATGGGATTTTTAAAAGACAGGTTATACCTCACTTCTTAGAGTTGGAGATATACAAGTTAACTTACTTCAGAAGCCCTTTTTGGTTGTCTGACTGCTTCTATTACTGCTTTGATACTGTACCACATGAGATCGTGGTTTCCATAAGGTTACATTTTGAATAGTCATCTTTCCGATCTTTTCTGTAAGTTCCTTTCAGGCAGGGGCTCATTGATTTCCATATCCCCAGCTGTTAGCCCACGATAGGTATTTAGTAAATATTTGCTGATGGAAAACTAGAAGTGTTTTATTTAACAAAAAGAGAAGCCAGGAGGTCCCCTAAATCTGTACAGCAATCCTGAGGTGTTTAAATTTTAATACTATCAACACTTAATTAAAAATTTCTCCTTAACTAATGCCACTTTGTTGCTGCTAATTTTAGTAGAAAATAAATCAGGAGATCTTCTAATATGATCAAACATTATGCCATAATGAGCAATTATAGTAAGAGATTTAGGGAGAGACATATGTGACCTCATCCTAGGCTAGTTAAATATAACTGTTAAATATTTCTGCCCTGGCTGATGTAGCTCGGTGGATTGAGCACGGGCTGTGAACCAAAGGATCACTGGTTCAATTCCCAGTCAGGGCACATGCCTGGGTTGTGGGCCAGGTCCCCAGTGGGGGCCATGTGAGAGGCAACCACACCCTGATGTTTCTCCTTCCCTCCCCCCCTAAAAATAAATAAATAAAATATTTAAAAAAATTCTGCCCTGTGGCCCACTGCTCCCTCTATCCAGGAAGTAGCTTGTTGTCTAAATAGTGTCTGTGGTCAGTGCATTTGAAGTGCTATTCTCTAAAATGTTTGGGGTACCTCTCTCTCCAGAAATAGAATCAAAGATTTTTAAAAGCACTACACTAAAAGATGAAAGGGGTAATAACCAAGTTCTGGTTTTTCTTGTGGTATATATTTGAATTTTTGAAAACTATCAGGTATAGAAGTCTTCCATGAATTTTTTTCTTATCTTTTTGAACCAGCTCTGCTAGGGCTCTCTCTATGGATGCACAGTTTTTTCAAAACTCAAGATAATAAAGTGTTCATCAAACAAGTAACTTTCTGGTGTCCTCTTACTATTAAAGGAATGGTAAATGCCTGCAGTGATGGAAATCATATGAATTTGAGTTTGGGGGACTTAAACAACTTTTTAGGCAAGGAATTCGAAGTCTATAGAGCCCAAGACAAATTTTTATCAAATGCCATGAATTATGTGTTCCAGAAAAACAATCCAGACTTTTTGACTCCCATTCTATTATTCTTTCAGATCATGCCTGCTATTTTAATACAATTCCAATTTTTCCAGAGCAAAAATGTAATAAAAAACCTTCTTATGCTTTTTTGAGGTTTTCCCTTATATATATATATATATATATATATATATATATATATATATATATATAGTATAAGGAGAAAACATTATTCACTCAAGTGTTTATTGACTCTCTACTCTATATTGAGAATCATATGAGGTAATGAAATATACAGAAAAGAGGAAAAAATAAAGTTTCATTCTGGTCAGCTCTGAATTTATTGCACTGTTGCTATTGGTTATAGAAAAACTATACTTGCTTAGAGGGTATAAATGATAATTATGCTACTGATAATTAATTTTAATAATCATAAACCAAACTCTCATTTGTATAGTACTTTAGAGTTTACAAAGATAAAATCTCAAATTATCTCAAGGTGGCAGAAGCTGAGTGACAAAGGGAAACAGACTAATCAATTCTTATTGTACTATAGAGCCAGTGTGAGGGAAATTGTTTTAAAATGAGTATTATTGTAGGAAGTTAGACATGGAAAATCCTGTAGTAACTTAATATCGAAAGATTGTAGTGGACAATAAAGTTGAATATTAGCAAATGTGCAATATTAAAATGATAGAGTGTGCATCCAAAAGAGGAAACCCTCATTACATTTTTAAACAACTCTATTCTAGTGATGAGATACAATAAATTATATGTATTTAATATGATGAGGAGTGTTAACTAGGGTTATAATGTATTATTTTACAATATATACAAGTATGGAATTATGTCATACATCTGAAATTCACATATGTCAATTATACCTCAATGAAAAATAAAATGTATGATTTGACAGTTTTGACACATATAATATATATATATCTGTAAAACTATCACTGCAATCAAGAGAACGAACATATCCATCATCCCCCGAGGTTTCTTCCTGCTCCTCCGTAGTCTTTTCCTTCTGCCCCTTCCCATCCCATCCCTCTTTTCCTAGGCAACCACTGATTGGTGTTCTGTCCTATAGATTATTTTGCTGTTCTATAATTTCACATAAATACATAATTATGCACTGTGTACTCTTTCTCTAGCTCGTTTTACTCAGCATAATGAATTTGAGGTTTACCCATGTTATGTCATGCATCATGTTCATGCTTTTTTATTGTTGAGTAGTATTTTGTAGGATGGATGTAAGTCTGTTTATCCATTCACTTGTTGATGAACGTTTGGGTAGTTTCCAGATTTCAGTGCTGTTTGAACATTTGCATTTGTCTTAATAGGGACATATGCTCTCATTTCTCCTGGGTAAACATCTAGGGATGAAATAACTGGATTAACTTTGTAAGACATTGATAAAATGTTTTCAAAAGGGATAGTATCATATTACATTTTCACCACCATTACATGAGAGTATCAGTTCCTTCATCTCCTCATCAATACTTGGTATGGTCAGTCTTTTTAATTTTAGCCATTGTGATAAGTATATAATAGTATCTCACTGGGATTTTAATTTGTGTTTTTTTAAGAACTAATGTTATGAGTGTTTTTTTCTTCTGCTTATTTGCCATCTGTATATCTTCTTTGGTGAAGTGTATGTTCAAATTTTTTTGTCTAATTTTATGGTTTTTTTCTTATTATTGACATCAGTTCTCTACATATTCTTGATACAAGTTTTTTATTAGATAAAATATTTGAGAATATTTTCTACCCATCTCTGCTTCATCTTTTTACTCTTTATACAATATCTTCCAAAGAACAAATATTTTAAATTTTGATATAGTACAGTTTATCAATTTGTTCTTTTATTGATTGTGATTTTGGTGTTATATCCAAGAAATATTTGCCTAACCCACGAATGCAAAGGTTTCCCTTGTTTTTCTTTATAGGTGTCTAATACTTTTAGATTTTACAGTTACATACATAATCCATTGTGAATTAATTTTTGTATATTGTACAGAAAATCTCACTTTAATATCGTAACTTTTCCAATTCAGGATAGTCTGCCAAGAAGAGTTGTGGAAACTGTTCTGTTGGAATAATTTTCAATAAAATTGGGGAAAGCATTAAGAAATTTGACTAAAGAAACAGCACTGCATGCTCAGAAAATGGTACCAACCGGTATGCTTTCTATTATGCCATTTGCCTACTTTCTGATTCTTTGCTTGCTTTTCTGAGACAGTTTTGATCTATCGAGGAAACTGAAATCCCTAAAATTCACAAGTTGATTAATTTCACATAATTTAAGGCTGCTAGATATTGTTTTCATGCATGTTCCAACTGCTGCTCATTTTATTCCTTTGAAAATACAAGAAGCATAGGTTTCTCCCCAATCCTCTAAAAATTCCGAGTATCTCCTTTGAGTAGCCTATCTCTTTTATTTTTCTGACAGTCTAATTGATATCTTGGGTGATATATAAGAGACTTCTTTGAATTCATTTACTTCATTTCACAAGGAGAAGATTCTCTGGAGTACTAGCCTTTATATTGGGTTTTAGCTGGGAGATGGTATCTTTTCAAAAAATGATAACTTACTGTCATATCCATTGTTCCACATAGATTTCTTCTTTGTAGTTTAGTCTTTATAATTAAAAATTTAACTAGGTAAAAGATAAGCTACCAGAGTTCTATTTAGAGTAATGACTAATGTCGTCTTATTCAAAATTGGGGTCCTAACCCCTAGAAAGTTCTAGAGAGATTTTGGGAGATATGGAAATTTCCAGAAACCTAAGTTCTGTGGAGCGTTTGGCTACCTTGCATGTAACCACGCAGTTGTGTGCACTGAGGACAAAGGCAGTCTTCCTGTCTCCAGAGTCTTTCCCTGCCCTTCACTACTCTCCACCTTGAACATACCTGGAAATACAGGTATTCGTCTTGGACTTGAGACATTCAGTTTTATCCTGATTAATACTTATGCTTACAAAATGAATTGTTTGATTCTTGTGTAATAAAGATGACATAAAATGAAATATGGGTTAGAAGAGATTTTAAGGCAGAAAAGTCAAATATTTATGTATAAAAATTATTTATGTACATTCAAGCTTAACTAATGAGCATCAAGTAATTATTCATTCAACCAAATTAATTTGCCAAATTAAAATTTATTTAATTTTGGTAGAGGTTTTGCAGACAAACCCAGTATATCCCCTGTCTATTATGACCCTTTGTTCCCTCATTTCAGGGATAGTACGAAGGTAGAAAGTCCACCTTGGCTGCTATTTCTTCATAACTTTTTCAGAGCGGCCAATATATATAATTTCAGCAGAGGCTGCTAGATGCTACCCAGTGTCTATTCCCCCTTTTTTGTTAGTAACAGAAGTTCAGGCTTTTGTTAGTAACAGAAGCTCAGCACAGTGTCTCCAGCCTGAAGACTAAATTTTCCAACCTTTTTGTATCTGGGTGTATTTACATGGTTAACTTCTGGCCAATGACACATGACCATATTTGTTTTGTGAGATTACTGAGTGAGCAGTTTAGAAATTATCTGCCCTTTTTTATGAGAGACCAATAAACTAATTTATTTATATCTCTGTGGAGATTTCTGTTGTTTGCGGCTGACCAACATCCTACCTTGATAAAAATATGACATTATGATTACAAGTAGATTCTAAAAGGAGAATATTAAAGGGTAAAAACAACATCTCAGCATGTTCTGGGACATCCCTGAAAAACTTTTGAACCTGAAGTTTTTATCTAAACTTTGAGCCTTTCAGTTTCTGTTGAGAGTCATCCAGGAAGGAAGTACAGATGCTCTTTGACTTACAGTGGGGTTACATCCTGATAAACCAATTATAATTTGAAAATACTATAAGTTCAAAATGTATTTAACATTCCTTACCTACTGAACATCATAGATCAACCTAGTCTACCTCAAACATGTTCAGAACACTTACATTAGCCTATAGCTTGGCAATGACCTTGAGTTTCATCACAAAAGTAACTGACTTCCTCTTCTTACCAGAAGCAGGAGACAGAGATGCATGTTTTGTAGACATGAAGGGATGCAAAAACACAACACACAATATCCAAAAAATGCTGGCCACACAGTGCACTGTTCAGCTAGTTGTTTACCCTCATGATCACATGGCTGATTGGGAGCTGTCTCACTGCCACTGCCCAGCATCACAAGAGAGTGTTGCACCACACGTCGCTAGCCTGGGTAAAGACCAAAATTCAAAATCCAAAGTATAATTTCTAATGAACATACATTGCATTTGCACCATCATGAAGTAAAAAAAAATCATAAGTTGGGACCGCTTGTGTTGTTCTAAGCTCTTTAACATGATTCCATCATATATAAATATATCACCATGTGATTTTGTACTCTGTTTTGTTCCTCTTACAAGATGATAAAAACATTTGATGCTTTTATTATTTTTATTGAGTGGGGATGGCATTATCTACCTAATCATTCACAAACACTGTTGGTTATTTTGGTTTCTAACTGATGATATGATGCAACAGTAGGAAAAATTAGGTGTATAACCCTAGTTATAGAAGGTGTCACTCACACAGTTTGGTCCCAGATCTGTGTACATTTAGAGAGGCACAATCTGATAAGCAAAAATAACTGGAAAGATTTTGAAGGGTTTTCCAGATTCGCTGTCCCCAGAGTAATGTAGCAGAGTGGTAAGTTGGTAGTAATTAGAGTCTAACTACAACAGAGTCTTCATGTCTATATCGAGGGGTGAGAAGGAGTTCTTCCTAATTAATTAAGTCTTCATACTAAAATTTAGAGGAAACAATGACACTAATTATTCACAACCTAAGAGACTTACTGAGGTTAATTCATATTTCATGGAAAATGAAGCCAAATTGGATGGAGAGTTTCCTATCCAATATAATATATCATTTTTTAATATGCTATTCTGACTTCCAGTCAAGGTGGAGGTGTAGGTAAACATGGCTTGCCTCCTTGAACAACCACAGCAAAAATTATAACTAAACAATGAAACAAATACCACCCAGAATCATCAGAAAATTGAGCCGTATGGAAGTCCAACAACCAAAGAATTAAAGAAGCCTCATTCACCGAGATGAGTAGGAGGGGCAGAGATGTGGAGACATGTGAAGAGGCTCGGAGATCCAGAGACACAGAATGAGCAGTCCCACACTCACATGTGGTAGATAAAAATTGGGAGGAATACCTCAGGAGTGAGATAGCCCAGCCTCATCCTAGACCACACAGACCAGGGTTTTAGCACCAGAAAGGTAAGTTCCTGTAACTTCTGGCTATAAAAACTAGTGGAGTTTGGGATGGCAGAAGAAACTGCAGTATTCTCAGGAATTTCCTCTTAAAGGGCCCAAAATGGACTTTACACAGATTCACACCCTCTGGAATACAGTATCCCAAAATGGACTTACACAGATTCACACCCTCTGGAATACAGTATCACAGCAAGAGCTGGAAGGGCATCAGTGGCGTATAGGGGAAAATTGAAATGTCTGGCATCAGGGCCTGTGCCAGGAGATAGCTTCCTCCCAGACAAAACTCCAGAAGCCAGGCAGCAGCTTTGTCCTCTCTTTGAGTCCTCAGCCACGCAGAGCCTCAGAGCAGTGACATGGGTTGCCCTGCCTTGGTGATTAACTAAAGCTCCATCCCATCCAAATTACTGGTGCACTTTTCTGTAATAGGCCACAGTCCTAAAACAGGGAGTCAAAGCATCTCTACCTAATGTAAAGAAACAGGCACAGAAAGATTGACAAAATGAGAAGACAAAGAAATATGGCCCAAATGAAAGAACAGAGCAAAACTCCAGAAAAAGAACAAAACGAAATGGAGATAAACAATCTATCAGATACAGAGTTCAAAACACTGGTTGTTAGAATGATGAAGGAACTCATTGGGTAATTCAACTCCATAAAAAAGACCCAGGCAGAAATGAAGTTTACACTAAGTGAAATAAAGAAAAATTTACAGGAACAACAGTGGATTGGATGAAGTCAAGAATCAAATCAATGATTTGGAACATAAGGAAGAAAAAAAAACATTCAATCAGAACAGAAAGAAGAAAAAAGAATCCAACAACAAAAAAATGAGGATAGGCTAAGGAGCCGCTGGGGCTTCTTCAAACATACCAACATTTGAATCATAGGGATGCTAGAAGGAGAAGAGAAAGACCAAGAAATTGAAAACGTATATGAAGAAATAAAGAAAACTTCCCTAATTTGATGAAGGAAATAGACAAACAAGTCCAGGAAGCACAGAGAGTCCTAACAAGATAGACCTAGGGAGGACAACACTGAGACCCATCATAATTAAAATGCCAAAGGCTCTAAAGATAAAGAGAGAATCTTAAAAGAAGCAAGAGAAAGAGAGTTACCTACAAAGGAGTTCCCATAAGACTGTCAGCCGGTTTCTCAAAAGAAACTTTGCAGGCAAGAAGGGACTGGAAAGAAGTATTCAAAGTGGTGAAAAGCAAGGACCTTCAACCTAGACTGGTCTACCCAACAAAGCTATCATTTAGAATCAAGGGGCTGATAAAGTGCTTCCCAGACAAGGTAAAGCTAAAGGAGTTCATCACAACAAGCCATTATTATATGAAATGTTAAAGGGATTTATTTAAGAAAAAGATCAAAACTATGAATGTTAAAATGGCAATAAATGCACAGCTATCAACAATTGAATATCAAAAACAAATTAAGCAAACAAGCAGAACAGAAACAGAATCATAGGTATGGAGATCTTTGGAGGGTTATCAGTTGGGATGGGGAAGGTGAAGAATAGGAGGAACAGTGCAGGGATTAAGAAGTACAAACTGGAAGGCACAGAACAGACAGGGAGGTGTTAAGAACAGTATAAGAAATGGCATAGCCAAAAAACTTACATGCATGACCCATGGACATAAACTAAGGGTAAGGATTGTAGGAAGTAATGAGGGGTGCCAGATTGAGGGAGGCAAAGGGGGAAAATTGGGACAACAGTAAGAGCATCATCAATAAAACATATTTAAACATGCGCTGTTCTTCTGGAAAGCAGGTTTTCATAGATTTTAGCAAGTTAAGACAGAATGAATGGCTCTTGTGTGGTTACCAGCATGTGGAGCATAGCATGACGTGCTGTTTTTTTCAACCAAATATTGGGTTGGCCCAAAAGTTTGTTTCTTTTTTTTTTTCTGTAAGATAGCTCTAGTAGTGCTTAGTTGTCTTTAACTTCACTCAAAACAATTTTGTCAAGTTATATTGTGACAGCTGTCATATCAGTGCGCATTAAAAAAACATCAAAATTGCTGAAATTTTGTATAGCTGTTTTAGTATTGAAGATAGAAGAAAATACACAACATTTTCAGCATATTATGCTTTATTATTTCAAGAAAGATAAAAATGGAATGGAAATGCAAAACAAGATTTCTGCAGTATATGGAGAAGGTGCTGTGAACAATCGAGCGTGTCAAAAGTCTTTTTCCAAGTTTCGTGCTGGAGATTTCTCGCTGGATGATGCTCCACATTTGGGTAGACCAGTTGAAGTTGATAGCAATCAAAGCAAGACATAAACTGAGAACAATCAATGTTATATCATGTGGGAGATAGCCAACATACTCAAAATATCGAAATCAATGAAGTTATTGGTGAAAATGAAAAATGTGTCTTTTATGCAAAAACCATACAGACTTTTTGGCTAACCCAATATCTCATATTTTATTAATTTTACTATTCTTTCTTTAAAGTTTTTGTTTTTCAACTATTTGCTCATTATTTTTCAATAAAGGCATCAAACTGGGAGATATACATTCAGATTTTCTATTGCTCTTATATGATCACAAAAAGTAAGTAAAATTCCCAGTGCCTCAGTTTACATTTATCTAATATATACATAAAAAGAAATATTTTATGATTGTAATACAACTGACTCTTATGAGCCATGATAACAAACTGTTAAACTCTTAGTGAAATGCATCATAAACTGCAAAACATACTTGATCAGGACAGCTTCAAAATCACAAACTTCAATTTGTTTCAGGAATGGCAAGCGAGGCTTCTATATTGTACATTAAAGTCTATTATTCAAGAGACATATGAAGTAAATCTTGTGTGAGCTGAGCCGATTTTTGTCTTACCGCACAAAAAGGCAGCTGGATAAAGATGATGACCTTTGTTAAAAGGAAAAAAAATCTTCAGTACCTTCAATACCTGGTGTTCCCTGCCAGTGGGTGTTGTGCTATTGGTTCTTAAAAAGAAGCAGGAATCTTATTGTCATTTCTTCTAGCTTTAATGATGAAATTTACTTTCAAGTTTGTGTTTAGTCTCAGGCTATAAAAGTTCAGTACCTCCCCAGCACTTGATTCTGGGTCATTTCTTGGAGACCTTTACTATACTCTGAGACAGAATGAGGGGCTGTAGATTAAAAAAAAATAAGTAGCTGTAGATAAAGAAAAAATACTCCAAGCTTCAGCAATGAGTCACTCAGTGCTCTAACTGGTGCAAGAACAAGGCTGTTAATAGCAACTAATAGCAACCAAATTGAATTTGAACTTCAGGAGATTTGCCTCCACCCTGACTCTCAAGGCTTTACACTGACTTAGATTAAAGCTCTTTCTATTGAAATAGACAGGAGGTATACTGTTTGTTATAGAGGGGGAGAGAGCAATAAATTATGAATTATGGAAGCACAAATAGGCATGCAAAAGCAATCAGGGACTTTGATGGAATAGTATAATTTATAAACCATTCAGAGATATTAAGTCTACGTTATTCTTAAGAATTTTAGCAAGAGATTACAGTTGAGTTGACCCAGCTTATTAGTACTTAAAGGCAAATAAATATCCTTAGTCTGATAAAACATTCATGACTCTGGATGACTCTATTTCAGAAAAGAGAATGGATTGTTTACTTTGCAAAATTTTGTCCATGAAACACATAAATGTTCTGGAACTGTCAGAATATATAACTAAGAGATCTTTCATAAGACCTTTAGGATATTACATATGACTTACCAGGAAAACATTGGTAAACACTGTTTGGTATGCTGTGCCTTTTCTCTCAGGCCCTCTGATCCCTTTGGAAAATTGTGGAATAAAATAGCAATGACTGACTCAACTATCTGGTGAGAGTCCAGGATGTATTGCTTCACTCATGTGTGCGTTCATTCATTTAAATGGATTATTTTTATTCATTAAATTAAAGCAATTCAAAGGGCAGGAGATACATATTAAAGTAAAATCTCTTCCCTAAATGGGCTTCCAGTCTGTTGAATGTAAGGCCAAGTTTTCTAACTCGTCTATTCCAGAAGTCCCCCAAAAGGTTAGTGATGCTTCTAGTTCATCTTTCAACCACGCAGATCTGGAATTAACACTCAGACTGCTTTCTGTAGTATAGGAGTAGCTTTTGGCTAACTTCACTCATCTCCTTTTGAAGGCGGTCTAGCTGAGAGGAAAGAGCCCCTTCTCTTTCCTTTATCTCACCCTCACCCCCTAATGCCACTACCTTTAACACATAGAGTTTGGATGCTTGTGCTAATTCCCATAAGAACTTAGAAAATGAAAAATGGCTTCTCTTTAGGATATGATGGGAATCCCTGTTATAGATACTACTTTCTCTTGGCCTTCCTCACTCTTTTTTTTAAATGAACTTTGGCAAATAAACTATATATAGTAGGGAGAAATTACACCAATTAAATCTCAAACAATAAAGACAATTTAAAGTTATTAAGTGAAGGCAGGTAAAGAGCACTCATTAAAATCCTGACAACTGTATTTGTATAAGAAGTGAAAAGCAGTTTTGAGTCCATCGATGGAGTAATTCTTAATTGAATATCTATGACATAATGCTACATCTTATCTAAAACTAGAAAATAACTTTAGGCATTGTTTCTTTTTTTAAATATTTTTTTCCATTTTTTTATTGTTGTTCAAGTACAGTTGTCTCCATTTTCCCCCCACCACAATCCCCTAGCCCAGCCATCCCCACCTCCCACCCCACTTTCACTTTGTCCATGTGTCCTTTATACATGTCCCTGACAACCCTTCCTCCTTTTCCCCCTATTATCCTCTCCCACCTCCCTTCTAGTTACTGTCAGTTTGTTCTTAATTTCAATGTTTCTGGTTATGTTTTGCTTACTTGTTTGTTTTGTTGATTAGGTTCCACTTACAGGTTAGATCACATGGTATTTGTCTTTACTGCCTGGCTTATTTCACTTAGCATAATGCTCTCCAGTTCCATCCATTGCTTTTGCAAAGGGTAGAAGCTCCTTCTTTCTTTCTGCTGCATAGTATTCCATTGTGTAAATGTACCATAGTTTTTTTCACATTTTTTAATTGTTGTTCACCTACAGTTGTCTCCATTTTCCCCCATCACTCCCCCCCCCAGCCATCCCCACTTCCCTTGATCCTACCCCCCTTTGGTTTTTGTCCATCTGTCCTTTATACATGTTCCTGAAAACCCTTCCCCCTTCCCCCCATTATCCCCTCCTACATCCCCTCTGGTTACTGTCAGTTCCTAATTTTAATGTGTTTTGCTTAAGTTTTTTGATCCACTCATGTACTTAGGTTGCTTTCAGTATTTGCCTATTATAAATTGTGCTGCTGTGAACATTGGGGTGTACAGGTTCTTTTGAATTGGTGTTTCAGGATTCTTAGGGTATAATCCCAGCAGTGGAATTGCTGGGTCAAAAGGCAGTTCCATTTTTAGTTTTCTGAGGAAATTCCATACCATTTTCCACAGTGGTTACACCAGTCTGCATTCCCACTAATAGTGCACTAGGGTTCCCTTTTCTCCACTTCCTCACCAGCACTTGTTGTTTGTTGATTTTGTTAATGATGGCCATTCTGAGCAGTGTGAAATGGTTTCTCACTGTGGTTTTAATTTGCATCTCTCTGAGGGCTAGTGATGCTGAGCATCCTTTCCTATGTCTCTGGGCCTTCAATATGCTCTCCTTGAAGAAATGTCTGTTCAGGTCCTTTGCCCAGTTTTTAATTGGGTTGTTTGTCTTCCTGGAGTGAAGTCTTGTGAGTTCTTTATATATTTTGGAGATCGAACTCTTGTATGAGATATCATTTGCAAATATATTTTCCTGTACTGTTGGTTCCCTTTTCGTTTGGCTGATTACATTGTTTCCATTGTAATTTCAAGATTTGGTCATGATGACTTCTGGCCAAGATGGAGGCATAGGTGGACACACTGTGCCTCCTCACACAACGAAAATTAAGGACAACAAAGATTCAGAAACAAGAAAACAACTGCAACTGATAGAAAATTGAACTGTATGGAAGTCCAACAACCATTCATCCAGACTGGTAAGAGGCGCGAAGTTGTAGCAGGACAAAGTAGAGCAGTGACTAGCAGATCCCAGGTGTGCAGGTGGTGGCTAGCAGACCCCAGGCTCACAGGTGGCGGCTAGCGGACCCTGGGCATGGAGTGGTAACAGTGCAGACCCAGTGAGGCTACAGAAGGCAGGTGCCTGACCAGGTGGTCCCACATTTGCATGCAGATAATCCAGGGAAAGGGGAAGAGGCAGAAGGGACTGGAATCCAAGAGAGAGAGCAGAGCAAGCACCATTGTTCCCCCTCTGACCCCGCCCCCACATACAGCGTCACCACCCAGCAACTGTGCTGCCCCACCCTGGGGAACACCTAAGGCTCTATCTCTCACTACATAACAGCTGTGACCAGACCAGAAAAAAAAATGGCTCAAATGGGAGAATGAATCAAAGCCCCAGAGCCAATTCATCTAAGCAACCAAGAGATAGCCAATCTATCAGATGCACAGTTCAAAGCCCTGGTAATCAGGATGCTCACAGAATTGGTTGATTTTGCTCACAACTTAGATGAACAAATGAAGGCTACAAGAAGTGAAATGAAGAAAAACCCACAAGGAACCAATAGTGATGGGAGGAAAAGAGGGACTCAAATCAATGGAGTGGATCAGAAGGAAGAAAGAAACTACCAAACAGAAAAGAAGGAAGAAACAAGAATTCAAAAAAAATGAGGAGAAGCTTAGAAACCTCCAGGACATCTTTAAATGTCCCAACATCTGAATTCTAGGGGTACCAGAAGGGGAAGAAGACCAACAACTGGAAAACTTATTTGAACAAATAATAAAGGAGAACTTCCCGAATCTGGCAAAGGAAATAGACTACCAGGAAGTCCAGGAAGCTCAGAGAGTCCCAAAGAAGTTGGACCTGAGGAGGAACACACCAAGGCACATCATAATTACATTAGCCAAGATTCAAATGAAGGAGAGAATTCTAGAAGCAGCAAGGGTTAAGGGGACAGTCACCTACAAAGGAGTTCCCATCAGACTGTCAAGGGATTTCTCAAAAGAGACCTTGCAGGCAAGGGGCTGGAAAGAAGTATTCCAAGTCATGAAAGGCAAGGACCTACATCCAAGATTGCTCTATCCAGCAAAGCTGTCATTTAGAATGGAAGGGAAGATAAAGTGCTTCTCAGATAAGGTCAAGTTAAAGGAGTCCATCATCACCAAGTCCTTATTATATGAAATGTTAAAGGGACTTACCTAAGAAAAAGAAGATAAAAAATATGAACAGTAAAAAGACAGCAAACTCACAGGTATTAACAACCAGACCTAAAACAAAAGCCAACTAAGCAAACCACTGCAACAAGAACAGAAACACAGAAATGGAGATCACATGGAGGGCTAGCAACAGGGGAGTGGGAGGAGGAAAGAGGGGGAAAAGGTACAGAGAATAAGTAGCGTAGATGGTGGGTAGAAAATAGACAGGGGGAGGGCAAGAATAGTGTGGGAAATGTAGAAGCTAAAGAACTTATGACACATGGACATGAACTAAAGTGGGGGAATGTGGGTGGGAGGGGGTATGGAGGGTGGAGGAGAATGATGGGGGAGAAATGGGACAACTGTAATAGCATAATCAATAAAATATATTTTAAAAAAATTAAAAATATTTGGTCATGATAACAAAATAAGACTTTAAGTGCTCTAGGAGTTGTGTGACTAAACCACAACTTGGGAAATCTTTTGGGTGTTTAGTTAAACTTCAATGTAAACATTATTTTCCTAGTACAGGTTGGAAATAAGTAATTGGTAAAACATGACAATGATAAGACTATTAAACAGATTTTGGATTTTGGCAACAAAGTATATTATTTTAAATTTAAATAACTAATGAAAAACACATTTATATTACAAAAAAATTAAAATACCCAGAAGTGTTGGGATTAAAAATCAAAGACCCCCATGACTCCCATTCCATATTATCCCATTCTGCACCCTCCTGGCCATTTCTCAGTTCCTTTCCCAAAAGGGAACTGCTAGGGTATACCATTTTTATGGTATTTATGTAAATATATAAATAAGTAATGATTGTTTTCTCTCATAAATGAGATATCATTCTACAATTTGATTTTTTCACTTACTAATATGTCTATCAGATTGCAAATGACAGAACATATACTGAGGTCTGTTTGGAAAAAGTCCAGCCATTTTTAATATGATGAGAATGGTTTGCTGGACATCTATGTAACTTGGCAGCCAAGGAGAGTCGACTGGAATGCACATGTACAACTTCACTGTACTAGTTACTGGGGGGTGGTAGACACCATTGAGAGAGCATGTGTACTGTGTGGCCGTCACATTCAAAATGTGAGCAAGTAGAGCAACAAATCTGCTTCAAATTTTGTGTTAAGCTTCAACATTCCTCTGAGGAAACACTACTGGGATGATTCAGAAGGCCGCAGCTATGGACAACTGGTGATTGGCAGCTTCCATCAAAACAAGGCATCCACTCATGCTTCATGTCTTATGCAGAATTTGTTTGTGAAACATCAAATCACCCAGGTGACTCAGCATCCCTACAGCCCAGATTTGGCACCTTGCAACTTCTGGCTTTTCCCAAAACTAAAATCACCTTTGAAAGGGAAGTGATTTCAGAACTTCGATGAGATTCAGGAAAATACAACAGAGCAGCTGATGGAGATCAGGAGCACTGTGTGAGGTCCCAAGGTGCCTACTTTGAAGGGGACTGAGGTGTTGTTGTCCTATGTGTTATGTTTCTTGTATCTTGTATCCTTCAATAAATGTGTCTATTTTTCATAGTAAGTGGCTGGATACTTTCTGGACAGACCTCAGACATTGTCATTATTGCTAACCAGTGCATTTTATTCAGCACTATAGATACACCACAATCTACTTAATCATTCTCATTAATACAAATATTTGTGTGGTTTGTTGTTTTTCACTATTATAAGCAAATGCTGAAATAAACACCTTTGCACATTCGTATCTGAGGGCATATTTATGTATTTTTGTAAGGTAAATTTTAAAGTAGAATAGATTATTATCACTAAAAATATACCCCAAAATTCCATATCAATTTACCTATAATGTATATATGTTTTTGTTCATTTCTATTTTTATCAAAGCTAGGTAGTAAATTTTTAAATCTCACACTGGAGATTATATATATAATTGTTCTAATTGAATTTTTACAATTGCTAATTATGGTTTATTTTTACATTATACAAATATATGTTTTTGTCTTTATATGCATACATATGTTGTGATTTGTTTACATGTGTTCTATTCCCATTTTTCTTCTAGACTGTCTTTTTTTAGTTGATCGTGGATTTTAACCCTTTGTGAGTTATACAGTTTGATCATATTTTCTTACTCTGTCACATCTGTTTTCTTGAATTATGGTGTTAGGGTAAAAGGAAATTTTAACAATTTTATATAACCGGATCTGTGATTATTCTATGGCCTCTGGCTTTGCCTTATGAAGCTTTCAGCGCACTAAGGTGATAAAACATTTTCTCCTCCACCTTCTCCTAATAATCTCATTAATTGCTATTTTACTTTCTTTGTTAAATTGCCTTGTAATTTATTTTTATGTGTTTTGTTATGCAGAATTCTAACTTAATATTTTACTTAAACTTCCAATTTCTACACACTATCAATGATAGGATAATTCTTTCTCATTCCTAATGTGGCCATTTCTGAATGTCCGTATATGTGTATGTCTTTCTGGCCTCTGTATTCCATCAAATAGCTAAGTGTTCATCTCTTTGCCCAGATCACAATACTTAAATTTCTATATTTTATAACTTGATGTGGTATATCATAGGTTAAATTCCCAGTATTGATTTTTTTCCCTCTCCTTAAAAGTTCCTTGGTAATTCTTTTACATTGCCTCTTTCTTTGTGAATTTTAGAATCAGTTTGTCAAGTACTATAACAAATTCTGTTACACTTTTTGCATTCTTTATCAATCAATGTTAGCAATGATCACAGAAATGTCAATTTCAACATTAAAAATATTTTTTAAAAAATAATGTATACCTTAAAATGTTGTTGGAAAAACTAATTATTTCTACAAACTCTTCATGAGCAGTTTCCTAATAAGGTCAAGGAAAACATTTGTCACTTGCTCAAGATCACTTGAAACACTAGAAATATTTTTAGTAGTTAAGTAGAAGTCATTTTTAAAAGCATAACATAATCATCTTTAAATATTTCCTTCACTTGGGAATTTTTAAATACCCTGGGAAATGACATCACCAATATAATTTCTCAAATATTATGATGTCTCAAGTCAGTGGGAATGTCTAAATTTAATCATAAGTGATTTAAATTCATTTAGACAACAATAAAACAATAAATCATTTAACAATAAGTCAGTTGCATGTTCAATCAGTTGTATTTTTCTTGATGTTGTTGAATAGGAGACTATATACTCCTCCATGTAGCCATGAAACAATAAATAGTCTTTTTTAATTTTAAGCAGTAAGATAATTTAAGAAGGGGAAGGTAGTACCCAGAAGTGTCCACCAAATCATAATGGAACAGTTAAATAAATTATAATACCTCCATATAATATGACCTTATTATGCTTTACAAAAATGAGGATACTATATCCTGACATGGTAATATTTCTAAGATGTATCATTAAATTTAAAAAGCAAGTTGCAGGACAAAGTATACAGGGTGCCTTCTTTGTGTAACGGAGCATATTTTGATTAATGGAGCGTAAATGAGCATATTTGTGTAAGGGAGTTCAAATACTAACAAGAAACTATGAAGTTTTTGCCTCTGGACAGGAAGAGGAGAGAGGCTGGAAGTAGAGAGTAGGCGGTATGGGAGCAAAGCTTTTCACTGAATACATTATTGAGTTTTGAATCAAGTGGATTTAATGTCTATTTAAAAGACTTGCAACAAATACAAAATTAAAAAACAAACAAACCCAGGCATGAGAGCAAGTCCAGTGTGACAAATGGGAACTGAGGCTTGACATGGGGCAGGCCTGTGTTTAATTCCATGCCTTCACTTACCAGTCTTTGGAGCTTAGGGAAATCATGGATTCTCTGAGTCACAATTTCCTCCTTTATAATCTGGAAGTGACAAGCCTCAAAATAACCTTTTGAGTGAATATTAAGTGTAATAATGTTTGTAATGTGATTAACATAGTGCTTTATATAAAATTAGCATTTTGTATTATATATATTTATACATGAACATCTATAAATACATACATATACATTCATATATATTATTAACCTATATACCTGTGTACATATCTATAATGTATATGACTAATGTAGCATACTGATGTTATCAAATAATCTGTTTGTATCTTTATCTCTCTGCATCCAATCTCACTACCCCCTTTCCCAGACCATAGGTAGCTATGATTTATTCATATTTTTATCTCTAGAACAACACATTGTAGTTGCTCAAGAAATATTAGTTAATGTGATGAACTAAGCATGGCCAGTTCTTAAGACCCCTGAACAGAGGGGGAAAACCAGCAAGAACATCCTGAAAATACATGGTTTTAATGCTTCCACATTCTGCCAACATTTGGCACCCCCTGATGCTTCTTTACACTGTGCTTTAAAAGGCAATGGAGAGGGAGAAAATTCCAAGATGACTTGTTCCATCATATCATTTTAAATTATACCTATGGGTTCAGATAATAATTATAATGTTTTTGGCCCCATGTGCCCCTACATAGCCTAATAACTATGCACTCTATCCCCACTGCAAACCACAAACACATATATATTTTTTAAATACACAAAACTTTACAGATGGACATATACATATATGCATATATCAACACACAAATATATGCTTTGCCACATGCACGCACATAAATTGGAAAGAGTAGAGCCAACAAACAAAATAAACAAGGAAAAATAAGATTAAAAGATGAAGATACATACAGAAAGCTTTGAGGGAGAGACCATGGGTTCACCGTGAAAGAGAGCGTGGAAGAGGAAGGATGCTCACAGGAAAGGCGGGGAGCGGTGGCAAGGAAACGGTAGCAGTGGAATCACTGAATGCAAAATGCAGCCGCCTCAGCAATCATGGCATCTGACCTTGATTGCCTTAACCTTCTGACCTTCCAAAGTGAGAGGCAGAGAGAAAGTTTTGAGAAGGTCCATGTAGTTTTCTAAAATTGTGTCTGGAATGAGCTTAATAAGGTTATGAGAATTTCCTCATTTGGCTAAGAATGAATTCACATGTTTGTTCTAAATAGGTATACGTACCAAATAAGAAATGGAGTTGTTTTAGAACACTGTTCTATGTATATATGCTAGCAGAAAAACAATACATCTCTTGGGAAGGGAGCATAATGTACAGCATCTAATGTCAGAAATCATATCTAAATTTTCTCACTTCCAAATAATTTTTCTTACTAAGAGAAAAAACAGCTTTTATCAAATTTGTATTTAATGTGCCCTGGTTGGTGTGGCTCAGTGGATTGAGTGCTGGCCTGTGAACCAAAAAGTTGTTGGTTCCATTGCCAGTCAGGGCATGTGCCTGGGTTGTGGGCCAGGTCCCCAGTAGGGGGCGTGTGACAGGCAACCATACACTGATGTTTCTCTCCCTCTATTTGTCCCTCCCTTTTCTTCTGTCTAAAAATGAATAAGTAAAATCTTTTAAAAAATTATGTATAATGTAAAAAGGGGCACTTACTGGGAAATACTGACATTACTTGAATAATATCATGTTTCGCTCACTGTTGATCTATATGCTAGAACCTCATTTTGGATACCTATGAATAGAGTATTTTTCTGAGTGAATGAAGTCAGAACTTTAGACAGTCTTCTGGAGGGTACTTTGATTCTGGGATAACGTGCTCTGGTTAATGTGATATATTGATTACAGGTTAAGTATCACACAAATGAGCCATCCTATTTAAGGGGCAACCTTTGTTGAACACCAACTTTTATCTTCCTAAAAAGAATTTTTATTGATATGGCAACTTGCATGAGAAATTAATGAAGTGATGAATGGTAATCATTGGGCCACCCTTTCTCTCATAACTAGTATAAATGTGGTGAAAATATATATTTCTGCCAGATGTGATCAATAGAACCAAGAGCATAAACCTCAGCAACAGCTCCTAGAAGGTGAAAGAATAAGTGATGTTCTCATGCACAGTTATCCAGCCCACAGGGAAACGGTGCCTTTGGTGGCCATTGGTGAATGCTGACTGCCTTACGGTAAAATACAAGCCACTCTAGGTCATTCTGTTGAGGGCAAAGGTGATATGACTAAATATGTGGTCATCTGTTGCTAATATTAAACTCAGAAATTTTTGGAATTACTAAAGGAGTGACTTAATCCGTTGTCCCTCAAACAAATATTCCTAAAACAATTTCTCCCACCAAGGCTTTTGACAGGCACTGGGTATAACAGTTATTCTCTTTATGGAGAAACTGAAGCACTGGTACCGTAATTGCTTTGGGACAGCAAATAAGCAGGTAATAAAATTAATATTCTGTTACTAAAATCAGAAAGTCTAACAAGATTTATTCTTGCTTAAGTAAAAATATACCTCACTCACACGTGCAGCCAATAAAATGATTTTCCTTGGGAATTATTCCCCAGAGACCATGGTGCTCCATTCGGGAGCACACAGACAGGATTACTGAGCTTGAGAAATGTTGAACATGTAAGTGGTCCCAGGTATCCTATCCCTCTAAGCCACATGATATCCCCAGTAACCCTTGAAAGAGTTCTATGTAACATGGGTCCCAGCTATGCCATCAGACAATAATTGTAGATGGTAAGCCTACATCACTAAATAAATTAACCTGGTGCATGGAGTCTTGTATATTTATTTCCAGTGGGTTGGAGACTACCTGCCAACCAGGTGTTTCTCAGGTACTTGTTATAATCCTTCCTCTTGATAATAAGTACATATTAGACTTATTTATCTCTCTTTTAATAACATTTCTGGTTAATCCTCCACCTAAAAATGGATATTCATGCTATGTACTATGGCAAGTATCCAGTTCAAATAAAATCCATTAATACAGAAAGAAAAATAAAGGAGGTTAAAGTGCATTTTTTGGAGACTTCACACTTTTCTTTGTATACTCCTCCAACTTCTTGTTTCCTGCCCTCCTTGGCATCTCACATCACTCTGCTCTTCGGCTCTCCTGCCTGACTTCTACCTGTACTGCAAAATCGAAGCGGCTTTGGTTCCTCACGTACCCAGCAACATTCCATTTCCACAGTATGTATGGCATCAGTTAATCCTAACAGATTAGGTCTCTAAATTGGTGTTAAGTAAAAATGTCTGATAGAACTAACTCTCCAGAGGGACACTTGCACTTAAAAAGAGGTGTTTATTGAGTCAAATTAATCGCTAATTACAAAGTGCTTGGGGAATGCACTATTTGAGCAGTAAACCATGAAATCAGAAGTATATCTAGAAACATACTTTTGTAAAGTTGTCATCAAACATGGAGGAGGTACAGCTAACTGTGGTCTTCCTCATGCCAGTGAGCCACAGCCAATATAAAACGTGTTCCATTAACGTATTACACCATGAATTGAGAAAGTATATCTGAGAGTGTTTCAAACTAATAGTTTAAAATAATCTGTTTAGTCACATATTGTAAAATAATCAAGTTCACAATAACATGAAGGTATAAAGGGAAACTACAATTTCATTTAGACTTTTGGGTAAGGTTAAAAACCCAAATCCATAGTTTTGAAAGGTTTTATCTAGGAAATTAGAATTGTCCTACCAATATACATACAAATCATGAGTAGGTTAATTTTAAACAAGCATTTATAGCCCTGGCTTATGTGGCTCAGTGGATTGAGTGTCAGCCTGTGAACCCAAGGGTGGCCAGTTTGAGTCCCAGTCAGGGCACATGCCTGGGTTGCAGGCCAGGTCCCCAGTGCGGGGCGTGCAAGAGGCAACCATACATTGATGTTCCTCTCCCTCTCTTTTTCCCACTCTTCCCCTCTGTCTAAAAATGGATAAATAAAATCATTAAAAAATAAAATTAAAAATAAAAAAAAGCATTTATATAGCATTCAGGCTGCTTTACGAGGATTAAATAATAACCTCAGATGAAATAACCAGCTTGAAAGCAAGATTCCTAAGATAACATGGTTTATTTTGAGATGGTTTTATATCATTAGTTTTCACCTTTTTCCCCAAGATCTAGACTTATTTTTACAACCATGTGCTAAACCTCCTATGTATTCTCACCTCTTTTTTGACTCTCATGTCTACTAGTTTCAAACCCTTATAAATTTCTGATTACATAAGATTATCTGAATCACCTGTTTCTTTCAATGGCATCCTATTCAGACCACTTTTATCTTACTCTGAGGTTATTCTAACAGTTTTCAAACTAGGCGCTTCCAGCCCAGTCTGGACCATTCTTCACACAGCAAATAATGGCTCTCCACACAAGCGCTCAAAACACAGGCTCCAGATGACCTACCAAGTTAAGACAAATTCCATGGATTGAGCTTCAAAGACAGATTTGGCCCCATGCTACTTTTACAAATTTTTGCACATTTTTCCCTATTTTTTTTTTTATCATTCTGTAATTCATTTGCACTCTACCCTTGTCATTTGCTTGTTCTTTTCCTACCCATGCCCCCTCTGTTAGTTTTGCAAGTTGAAAATATGTATTCTTTAAATTAATTCTCAGTTCCAATAGCCTTTTCTGATATCCCAATATTCTATCCTTTTATTCTTAAATACTTTGTGTCTATTCCTATAAAATTAATATTGGTATTCTTAGCAATTGTGTACTTCTAGTGACATTGTAAGCTCTGTTACAATGAATAGAATTATATTTTGCATACCTTTTTACTTTATGTAAACATAATATGTAAAGTAAAACCTCAATAAATATTATAATTGAAATGAATTAAAGTTGAGGTATTTTTTTTTATTTGGCTTTCACTTAGATTTAGCTTTTTTTGAATTCCACAGGATATCTTGAGAAATAGGATTTCCATCATACAAATTTAAACACAAATATAAATTTTGAGATTTCCCTCCTTTCTCTTTCCCAATGATTATATATTTTCAAAGATTTGTATTATTGTGAGGGCAAAACTTTGATGGTGTCTTAGAAGCCCCAGTTTTTTTAAAGGTGTTCCAAACGTGCACTTCTTTCTTTGCTATTGGAAGTATATTTGAGGCTCAGAAGGGTAGCATCTCCATTTTTTTAAAAAATGATATATTTGAAATAAAATATTTGAGTTAGAATAGTTTAGTGCAAAAACACTTATTTTTTTCTTTCTCCATGGCCATTATGTATGACATTTTTCTTATTTTTGATAAATTACACAGTTTCTGCTTTTGAATTTAAGGAATGTGTCCTAATATACATCATTTCTCCCTCTTGGAGCAAGAGATTGAATTTGTCTAATGTTCTAAGAAAGAGTTCTGTGTATTTGGCCTTATTGTGGCATAAGTTGAAAACTGCTACTTACAGACACTGCTATTATCTTTACAATGAAAAGAAAAAAACCTTTGTTTTAAAATTTGCTCAGACGGAGCGCATGGGAGTGCATTTCCTGAAGTGTAGAGTGATAGAGACCACTGCATAAATAATGAAAGGTTCTATAAAACTTGCGTCCTCTAATACTCCCTTGATATTAAACAAGGGAAGTTCTGTCTTTAAAATACTAACCCGTTTATTCTTATAACATTCGATCTCCTCTAGGAATTTCAACTGCTTTTGAACTTATAGATTGTTTCGGATTATTCACAGTGAGTGGCCTGTTTCTCCCCAAGTTTCTTTGAATTGAGAAGGCCCCCCGGGAGGCCAGAAGAGAAGAGAAAGGAAACAAACCTGCCTCACCACAGTCTAGTTAGTTTACAGTTTAAAGTGAGTAATGGAGCTACACGACCAGCCGCGTGACCTTCTCCTAGTAAGAGCTCCTCATGGACTTGCAACTAGAGCCTTTTAATTCAGGCTCCAGTCCTGTCCAATATAAGGCTTAATTAATCCCTTTGTCATTTTTGCAGCCTAACTTATAACATTGATACTGACAACTGGAAGTGGTATATCTATTTAATTCATCTATGGTCTGCTAAATTTTAGCATTCAAATCTATTTATGCATTAATGTTAACTGATTGACCCTGTTTTGGGGGTGGTAATTACACACACGCGCACACACAAATTTGGTATTATTGTCCATCTATCATGACATTATCATTAACATGGTTTTAGTCTTAATTTTAAAAGACAAAGTGCTGAAGAGTTTAGAGTAATGTTATTTCCCCCATGTTCATAATACAAGTAATGTGAAAGAAGGAATATAATCTTACTTTAAATAATTATATTGGCTAAGGGCCAGTTAGGACAAAAATATTAAATCCCAATCACTCAAATGGCAAGAATTTCTTCACATAGCGGCAGAGGCTGATGCACACTTACACTGGAAAGGATATTGTATTAGGCTCGTGTTTTAGGGGCATCCCCTAATTTTACATAGAATTACCTGTATATAAGCAATTCTGCTGGAAAGATAGAAAAATAACACTGTATGAATATCAAAACTTTGGGAATAGTTATTCTCCATTTTTCTCCAAGCTGAGTAACAAGCTATGTCTTTGATCCGGGTACCGCAGGGGAGAGAGATTAGGTGGGTAATATTTATTGAACACATTCAAAGTGCTTGGAAATGTCAGTCAGGGGAGAATATAAGAGAATGTGATCCCTGTGTTCAAGTGTTTCTATTAAAAAGACACGTGATCTTTTGAGGCTGCTCCAGGTACCTCTACTGAATATGATACTGTTCCCAGAGAGAGATGTGTTAATTTACAGTTCGGCACACTGAATCAGGTTTTCTTATTTGTTAAATGTAATCTTCATACCTGCTTTACCCAGGATTCTGTCCATCTGTCTAAGTAGATTCTCTAAAGTTTGATAATCCGGTGATTAAAAAAATAATTTCAAGGTACGCAGAACAAGTACTTCCATCAAGGTTCTCCCAGTTCTGCAAGGTGTGAGGAGCTTGAGAGGAAACCATGGGAGCCACCCACCTCACATTCCTCAAAGCCAGTGTTTGCTCAGTTTGCTTTGGTGACATTAGACATGGAGCCCCTCCATGGGTACGCTGTTGATAAGCCCTGGATGAGTTATTCCCTGCCAAGTTTTATATGACTGCTTCTTTTACTCTCCAAGAGAAACGGCTCAGGCTATAGGAACCAAAGCTGGAACAATAGTGAAGTTGTAACAACTTTCTCCATGATGAGTTCATGGAGTCCTCCTTAAGTTAGAAAACGTATTACAAACTGTAAGAACACAAGGGCATGTGGGAGAATGTGGCACTATCCCCTTCTCACCATCTCAATGAGGTGCCAGCTCTCTCTTCTTACTTGTGGTAAGAAAGATACAGCTGTATACTGCACAATATCTGGGTCTCTATTAGTGGTTCTCCCACTTCTGGTTTGGTTCCTCACTGAGCAGCTATGGATGCTGAATAAGATCAAGGGGACAAGGACTCACAGGATTTGCCAAAGATTCAACTGTCATAAATGAGGCTTAAGTCAGAACATCTCTGAGAGTGTCTTCTATTTGAGATAGCAGCATTTCCCCTGAGTGGAAGAAGAAGGACACATTTTAAAAGACTCTTTGAGCTCCAGCCAACTTAACTAAAAAGACCATCATTTTACAAGATTTTTAAAAATTGGAGTCTCACTGGATTTTCACTTAATGGAATTAGCTTGCTAACCTCACTAAGCTCTGTCACAGGCAGGAGTTAGTCAGAAAACAAACATATAAATGTGAAGAGGAGTTTTGAAAGAAAGATAAACTTTTTAAAGGGGCAATATTTTGGTCATTTGCAGAAACCACCTAGTTCAGACATCAGAAATTTGGATGAAATATATGGGGCTTGGAAGTGGCATAACCAGAGAAAGAGACTGACTCAAGAAGTAGATGAAGCAGGTAATGAAACTCTTCTGAGTGAAGACTGAAAACGAATTCAAAATCACATATAGAAGTCAATTCAAAGTGAAGTACAGACATAAATGTAAAACCTAAGACTGCAAAAACTCTAGAAGAATACATAGAAGAATGTTTTTGTGACCTTGAGTTTAGGCAATTTTTTTTTTAGGTAGGGCATAAAAATCACAAATGTTAAAAGAAAATTTGATAAAATGGATTTCATCAAAATTAAGATATTTTGTCCTTTGAAAGACATTGTTAAGAAAATGAAAAGGCAAGCTAGGAGACAATTGTAAAATATCATATATCAGATGAAAAACACAAGTCCAGAATACACAAAGAATTCTTAAATCTTAATAATAAAAAGACAAACAACACAAGTTTTTTAGTGGGCAAATGATTTGAATAAACATTTCCCCAAAGAAAACATGCAAATGGAAAAGAACACATAAAAAGATGCTCAGTATTTTTATTCATCGGGGAAGTTAAAACCACAATGGGATATCACCACATAGTGATATGTGGTGATATCCAATTAGAATGACTAAATTGAGAATGACTGACCACACCAAGGTGTTGGAAAGAAGGCAGAGCAACTAGAACTCTCATAAGCAGCTGATGGGAATGTAAAATGGTACAACCAACTGGAAAAATAATGAGGTAGATTCATATATAGGTAAGTGTACACTTAATCTAAAATCCAGTTTCTACATTTATAAGCTTTTACTGAAGAGCATTAAAAGCATATGACCATACATAGACTCCTACCTGAACATTTCAGCAGCTTTATTTCTAAGGGCCAGAAACTGGGAACAACAATATTCATCAACTGGTGAAAAGATAAGCAAATTATGGTGTATTTATAAAATAGGCTCTTAATAATAAAAGGAATAAACTGTGGACATATACATGTGTGAAAAAAGCCAGACATATAAAACTACATGCTCTAAGATACATGCTTATGAAATTCTAGAAAAGGCACAACTATAGTGAGAAAGAAAATTGAATACTTGAGTCAGGATATGGAGAAAAGGGCATGGGGGGAATTTTTGGAGTGATGAAAATGTTCCGTATTTTAGTTATGGTGGTGGCTACACTGGTGTATCCATTGGTCAGAACTTACGAAAGTTTATAACTGGCGAATTTTGCAGCATGAAAATTATACTTAAATAAACCTAATTTTAAAAATTGACTCAAAGTTACTGATTTTGAAAATGGAACCAGTGAAGGAAGGAATTAGAGAGAACAATACAGAGATTGTCACGCTCTAAGTCAAGAGAGAGAACGTGCAGGAGAGAAAATACCATCTCACCAGCTAAACGGGCAATCCTGCCCAAATCCCCTAACCTCTCTGATCCTGTTTCCTCAGACTGAAACCCAGGAGAGTGAACACAATGCCCTTTCTTTACCACTCTGAAATTGACAAAAGGTTGATGTGTTTTTGTATCAAAGATGGCCAACTTTGAGGAATGTTTAATCAAGAATTTTGGTTCCATTTTGTCTATGCTATATTGATAAAATTGAAAAAAGGAACGCTGATGTACGTAGTTTGACAGCATTTCAAAACAAGTTGAAATGGAAAGGTTGAATAAGCAAATACAGGAAAGAAAGTGGCTCCCTAAATAAAGCTTTCATTAAAAAAAATTCCTCTGATGTACCTCTATTTGTACAGAAGGTTTTAACAGTTCTGAGGATTAGTCACTATCAACACGTAGCAGTGGAGTTCAGGGTATCAAAAACACATGGGGTTATTAAGTGGTAGACTTGAAAATATCCATTGGTGCTTGTCATTAAGAAAAAAAAAAAAAACAATAGATGAAGTGTTAAAATGGTGGAAATGTAACAGGGAAACCTTGTGTTTTAAGAGCCACAATACTGAAATAACTTCAAGGGATTGGCTTACACTCAAACAGGAAATTGACCAAATCAACATTTGGCTTGAGATAATGAAGTGATAAAAGGAGCAGAGGGGGGAGCACAACTGTGAGTGAGAAGGAGGCAATGGACGTTCTGTGTTAACCTACGCAGCTGTTTCTGAAAAGTGTTTTTAATTAAACCTCTCCATCCAGTGCTCATGAAACCTAAATACAATACTGAATTAGTGCCTTTGGGAGCAGGTATAATAAAAAAAAAAAAAAAAAAAAAAAAAACCTTCAGAAACAAATTGGACCAGCAGGAGCACCTCCATCTTTTCCAGTCCAAATGCTACACCATTTTTCTTTATTGATAGTCCTATTTCAGCTACAAACAAGGCAATTAAGAAAACAAACCTATTGTGCAAGCAGATGAAGAAGGGACTAAATTGCACAAAAATGCCTAAAAATGAGTGCTGCTATTCCTCAGTCCCCACCTCCTTGTCTCTGACTGGGGCTGGAGCCCCGTTCAGCTCCAGGACCTAGTAGTGGGAACCGAGTTAGGAGGCAAGGCCTGGCAGCAGGATGCAGGACCAAACTCGACCTGAAAAAGCAGACCAGCATTAAACCAACTGCCTCAGAGTCCAAAGCAGAGTTAGTAAGTAGGCACAAATGGTCTGGGATTGAACTATTAAGGCTTTCAGAAGTTGCACAAACACTTAAAAAGATCTCCCCCTCTCCCACTCTCTCTCTTTCTCCCCTCTCCCCACTCTCCCTTCCACTCCCTGCAATTGTCTATTTTCTTATCCAAATCTGAAACTAGATTGCCACAAATCAGAGTTGTCACAGGACTCTAAATGGCATAAGGTATTTTAGTTTGTATGCTGGGAAGTCTTTGAAGTGATAAATAATGGTAATAACTAACTTCCATAGAATATGGAAGTTTCTATGTGCTGGCACTGTCAGTGTTTTACAAAACAAGACATGACAAAAAATTTTATGATATGTACTGTTATCACCACCATTTTACAATGATCTGCAATGTTTAAGTGACTTGTCAAAGGATATAGAGTTTGAGAATAACAGAGCAGGACTTAAAGCCCAAGAAATCCAGCTTTAACTGAGAGCCAGTGGGGCAGCCTGGAAGGGACCCAGATCAAGAAACCCACCTTTAGGCCAGAGCTAATCTCTGGAAGAACAGACTGAAATGCAGGTGCAGGGAGGAACTTTGGTCCTGTGGGCAGAGCACGGTGTCCAGAGGGTGTGGCAAATTTTAGCAGGTGGTGGTACAGTCCAGCAGTCAGACCCAACGAGGTTCAACCTGGGTTCAGAGAGTTCCAACAGGTCAAGCAAGAGCACTAAGAGGAGATTCAGACAGGCAGTCATCAGGAAGGCCCTGGGCAACCCCTTCCAGATGGCCCCTATTCTAGAACTAGAAATACTAGAAATGGCACTAAAATAGAACCTAAGCAAAGAAAACAAGAATGGAATCTAGTTAACTTTACTGTTGATATTGAGGTCATCACTTTAAGCCTCAATGCCCCACCCCGTCCACACCCCTCCCCAACTACTTCCAGCTAATGACTGAGTGTGGTGGGGATACTAAGTCAGAGCATGCCCTGGGAGATGTGGCACCCCTTGGATAGGAAGCTTTGGTTCAAAAAGCCTTGTCAAATGTTTCTTAGATGGTATAGTTAGCTTCCACACAACACTCCTCTCCTCTCTCCTTCACTCAGCATCTCTGGTGATCTGACAGCTCTCCCAGCACCCCCAGATGTGCTCCCTATTCCTCCCCATTTCCTCTCACAGGTGTTTCCCCTAAAAAGTATCTTTCTGCCTTTAATTTCTGGGCTTCTGTTACTTGGAAGACTGAGACCAGTAAAAGCATCTTACAATGGCTTGTGTTTTATAGTTTATAAAGCAATTTTTACATATAATTACTGTTTTGAGCTTATGAGCTCTGTGACATAAATAGGGTAGGTATAATTATACCCAATTTACAGGTTTGGAAATGGGAGCTCAAAGAGTTCCAGCGCTGAGTCTATGATAGGCAACCTCTAAGGTGACTTGACAATCCCTGCCTCCTGGTCCTCAATCCTTGTGTATTCTTCACCCACAATCCCTTTGAGTATGGGCTGCACTTATTGAATGACTTCTAATGAATAGAATATGACAGAACTGATGGATTGTCACCTCAGAGATTGGATTATAAAGGACTGCAGCTTCATCTTGAGTACTCTGTCTTGCTCTCTCTTGGATCATTTGCCCTGAGAGAAAACACCTGCCATGTTGTAAGCCAGCCCCATGGAGAAATCCACGCATCAGGAGACCACAGCCTGCCAACAACATGCAAGTGAGTTTGGGAATGATCCTCCCCCTTCCCTCCGCATTAAGCCTGCAGAGGAGACCACAGCTCTGGCTGACAGCTCGACCGCAGTCCAATGAGATGAGACACATTGAGCCAGAGACACTCAACCAAGCCACACCAAGATTCCTGATCCACAGGAACTGTGACATAATGGGTGTTTATCATTTTAAATTATTTTAAGTGTGGGGTTAATTTTTTAAAAGCAATAGGAAACTCATATAGTACCCAATGTTCAGAGTGAGTAAGTCAAAGAATACACCTTTGAAACTTATCCCAAAGCTTTGTCTACCTGCAGTTTATTCTCATATTTACCCCAATTTTCAGTACCACCTTTCTCTATTTCTTTTACAAATTAACTTGAACCACTTATTTTTTTTTTTAATGGTGCGGCCCATTAAACATTTTTGCTGTGGCAACAAACATCCCCCAAATCTCAGTGGCCTTCAATATTGAACATTTGGTTTTGGTTCACAGGTCTGTCAGTTGGCTATGGCTCTGCTGGACTCCTCTCAGGTCTATTCCATTTTGCTCTATGCAAGACCTGTCCAGAAGGAATCCAGCCATGTAATAGGAAAAATAGAGACATTTACTAAGGAAGATACAAGATACAAGAAACACTGTACAAAGGTGACAATGACACCTCAGTCCCCTTCAAAGTAGGCACCTTGGGACCTCACACAGTGCTCCCAATTGCCATCAGCTGCCCGGTCATATTTTCCAGAATCTCATTGGAAATCTGAAATTTTTTCCCTTTCAAAGCAAGTTTAATTTTGGGAAAAGCCGGAAGTTGCAGGGAGCCAAATCTGGGCTATAGAGGGGCTGAGTTACCTGGGTGATTTGATGTTTCAAAAAAAAAGCTCTGCCGAGACATGATGTATGAGCAGGTGCATTGTCGTGATGAAGCTACCGATCACCAGTTGCCCACAGTTGTGGCCTTCTGAATCATCTGAATATTTTCTGTGGAGGAATTTTCAAGCTTATGACAAAATGTGGTACATATTCATTACTCTACTGGCTCAGTCATTTTGAATGCGACAGCCTTCTCACTCAATGGCATCTACCGCCCTCACTGACCAGTACAGTGAAGTTGTCATTGTTCACACATACGCATTCCAGTCCACTCTCCTTGACTGCCAGGTTTCATTGATGTGTCTCAAACTGTTCTTGTTATATTAACAATGACTGGACTCTTTTGGACAGACTTCATATATCTTCACATCCCAGGCTAAAGGAGCTGTCCTTATCTAGAAATGCTGTTCTAATGGCGGAGGCAGGAATGCAGATTAAAACGAACCATCCAAATACATTAATAATTTCTACTCAGAAGTTGCATACATTATGTATATTCACATTCCATTGGCCAAAGCCAATCATTTAGCCATCCCAACAATGTGACAGAAGAGTATATACTGCTTGGAGAAGCATTACAAGGCAAAGTTTATGGATTTATAATATGTGGAAAATATAGTTGGAAAGAACAATATAACCCACCATGTATAATATTGAGTGGTTATGAATTTAGATCATATCAATAATAGAAAAATTAATTCTTAGATATTTAGAAATTAAAGCATTACGTGTAACAAATTAGTCCCCTTAGAGTACATTATGAAAGTACCGAAGCTCACTGAGCAAAACGATAGAAAATACAAGACTGTCATTTGGAAGAGGAATTGGCAGAACAGCCACATCCAAAGTGAGTTACTATGGTTTAGTCATGATACCTTTGCAGTCATAACTTTTAGAGATAGAAAATTGGTTTCTTTCAATGCCACACTCATTTAAGAGGTATTTTTCTACTCTGTTTTTAAAATGAGCATGAAGTCCCATGGAAAAAGAACTGTTAGATCCCTTGCTTAACCCATGAAATGGTAACCCCAACCTATCAACTCTGAATTGGCCTTGGCCAGGAACATTATTAGAATTTCTGAAAAGTTGTTAGCACTATCCCTTAAAGGAAAAAAGAAAAAAAAAGATGCAAATCTTTTTTTTTTTAAACAACCAAATGTTCCGGTAATGATTTTCCACTCTTTGCCTATCTTGATGCTTTAAATAGATTCTGTGCTAAAAATATCTGCTATAATAAAATAAGAAATGGTCAGCTAACAAATTAGGAAGTAGGCAAAGATAAATTAAAACAATTCTGAAGACTATTAAAGGTACAGTCCTACTAGATTTTTTAAAAATAGAAATGTCAGTGTGTCAACCTTTTCTAGACAGGGTTTCACAGCTGATTTTGAGGTTAACTTCAGTGGCACTATCACAGTTTTAAACAAAAATATCACAGCAACGATATGTGTTGATGTTTGGCAGTCCTGCTTAAGCTATAACTGTATTTTAAGCCCATCCCCTGTGCTTCCTGACAGCCCTACACAGAATGTGCTCTAGTAAGTACAGTGACCACGGAGGAGAAGTTTGGGGTTTGAGGAACCAATGGTACACCTACACATATCGTACAACACAAAATTATTCAGCTTCAGAGGGACAGCAGTGGGAGAAAAGATCATACACACACATAGATATGGTAAGCTCGCTCTCCTTTCACTGCCTAAAGCTGAGAGACACCAACATTTTCAGGTTTGTAGGAGCTCAATTTTCAGCTTCCATGTTAAAGGTCAGACCATTCTTCTTGTTTTGTTTTTAGTGGTAAGAGAAATAGGGAACTTCAGTTCTGTGAGCTACTTCTACCCTCCTGGTCTTTCATAGCTAGTTCGTCTGAGTTAAAAAAAAAATTACTCAGGTGTAACTTACCTGTTTATACCCAAAGTTGTAAAATCAAAACATAGTTTTTGAGTCCTATAATAACATCCTAAAACACTACAGTGACTACTATTACCTGAAAGTGTGGGTTGTTCACCCCCCCTTCTCTTCTCTCTGTCCTCTCCCCAGTCACTGAATCTCTGGCTTCTTTTGTATTATTCCCCCGGCTGTTTTTCCTTTCCTAATACATATATTTTTGTATGTCTCTCACACTTAACTAACCATAAAACTGAAAAGTGTTTTTATGTGTTATGAAGCACTTCAGGCTCTCTTTTTTAGTAATTTTGTAATGCAGATCCCTAAATTTTCACCCCAAATACACTCTTTTACCTCATGTGCTTTATTTTTCTATTGTTGTAGGGGACCTAATTAGTAAATGTCAACATAAAAAAACTCCTCTACTATTTCTGTAACACAATGGGACTGACCATTGGAATGTTGACAGTAGGACCTCTAGTAGATGTCACTATGAACAGCACTTAAACATTGAACTTCTTAGTAGCTGAGTTTCATGTTAAGTAAGATTAATGTGTTCTGTTGAGTATTTGATTCCAGAAAGAGCTACACAGCTTGCTAATGCTTTAAAATAACTGGTATATAAATAAAAAATTAAAACTAGGTCTAAATAGATAAATCCACAGAGTGGTTTTGGGTCTCTTAATATATTTATATTGGGATCCACAAACTGTAGGCCTCAGTTTCCTTGTAAAACAAGATGAGTGACTTAGACAAGTTTCAAGTTCTATTAATTTATTTTATTTTTATACTTTCTGAAAGTCATCAGTCCATCTTTGCAAGTCACATGAACCTCAGTCACTCGTTCTTCAAGATTTTTCAGAGGGAGGATTATAAGTCCTCCCTTCGATCTTAAAAACATGCATATGTTAAGTAAAATGGTGTACATTTTTAAAAGGAATCTGAAGTGCATTGAAAATTGTAATCTAAAATTTATGATTGTGATTGTATGAATTAATATTTTGTCATACTTGAAAGTACAAAATTGTGATTTACCCAGTTCTATTAAACATACCTAAAGTTCTATCAAACATACTCAAATACAAATAAATATAAATAAATGTGGTGCTGTACAATTCTGTGAAGGATGAGGTCCGCATGTTAGTTTATGTTCATACTTTTATATTCACTTGTTTTAGACTAGAAAATCTAAACTCGTACATCTGTGAATGCTAATACTACATGTATAGATTTTGAAAAATATGTGAACTTGTTATTTTAACCAAGAATATTAGTAATAACCAGACAGTCACCCAGGGAATGCATTAAAATCTAACATAACTAATAGCAACATTTCATTCAAATTCTTTGGTGACTCAGAACACTGGGTGAGAGCTCTTTCTGTCCTCTGACAGTGCTTCCTGTTCCTGGCCAGATGCAGAGCCACACGCAGAGGCACCAGCCATTGTCAGAAAAGCCATTGTTGAAAAGGGCTGGAAACTGAGCCGTTCTCCCAAGATTTCTGGTTACAAATTCAGAATTAGAGGGATTCAGAGACACCAAAGTCCCTGGCTATGCATTAGAACTGTGCTTCCAAATATTTAATATGCAACTGCCCACACTGACTGTAAAACTTGTTACTAAAATGTTCATATGAAAGCAATAAAAATCAGTGACCATAAACATTATAATTTATTTCTATGTAGAGTGCTACTACCAGCATTTTGACTCCATTTTTAGTCAAGGCCCTCTCCTCAGTGACTAACTGAAGCAGCCAAAGGCTAAATAAATGGTCATACTGATGGTCCCTGGCTATGCAACTTGACAACTCTGACGAGGGTAGCCTCCTGGCATACTGTATAGAGACAAAACTGGCATGCACCTTCAATGTGATGCTCAAGTTGCCTGTCGTACAATAAAAGCTTTTGGGAGTAGGGCTATAGCTTAGGCCCAGACAGTGATGCTGAATGAATGTTCTTCATTATACAGAATTTTCTTTTCATGTAATACAAATTCATTTCGCCAACAGTTGCCAAATAGTGGGTGACAACCAGAATGAGGACTACTGTGAAGAGGAGCCAATCTTGTGTGCGGATGACTGCCTTTATCATATGATTTCAAGTTGTAACTGGAGACCCTTGCTCTCAAATTTTAGTCTCCACTGTTTTCTGAAATGTATCCATGATAATTCCTTCCACTGGAGTACAGTGGATTATACTTCTCCAGATGCCTGTTTTTCAATACGGATAATTTGGAGAAGGATGCCCAAGATAAATACCCAAAATCTTAGAGCGAACAGATTTTTCAGATATTTTATTCATTCACTTTTTTCATTCATCCATTCATCTTATTGAGTCCTACAGCTGAAATGTATACAGCAACTCCTATAAGCTTAGCCCTCTTCTAGGTAATAAAAACCTTGAGGAGAGCCCTTGAGTAGCTCACCCCCCATTGGCAGCAGAACACTGAGCTAATGAGAGTGCCCAAAGCAGGGAAAGAGGCACAGAAAAGGGAAAAGAAATTGGCTGAATCCGATTTGCTACTTCACAGTTTTGCCTAAAACAGGCACTGGTGGTGCCCACAGGTGTCCGGCCGCAGCCACAACTGGTGAAGCATGCAAAAACTGCCTTGAAAAGGGGAAGTTGACTTCGGAAATACAGGATTCCCTAGAGTCCATGATTTCATTGATTAAGAACAAGTTTCCTCAGCATTAAAAAAAAATGATACAATAAATGCTTTAGTGGCAGAATCTAATTAGTCTCCTAAAGAAGCTGCTCTATGTGTTAAGATGCATATGTTCAGCAAATGTAAAATTGAAAATTTCATGTTCCTGATCAAGCCAAATGTGCTATTTTTGCGTACAATACTAGAGCACAAGATCTGAAATTACAAAATCACCTTTGACTACACATTTTAATCTTTTCTCACCTCATTTGCACTTTTGAACACGTTCTATTCATTGTCTTTTGCATTCTCCCTTCTTCCGGATGTTCCACCTCAATCTAACCTGATGTGTCAACAATTTCTCATTTCCCTGACTGCAGTAGTTCCTTCCCTCTATCCATCCTGAAAACTGCCACAATAACATTATTTTGATTATGTTGTTTATTATTTATTATTGCCTTTAGTGCAATCAATGTAAAGTCTCCTAAAATTTAGCTTCAGGCCTTCATTGTACCTCAGTCACAATTTGTGCTACAAAAGACCTTTAATCCTGCTGAGCTACAGATAAAATCTGAACTCCTTAGCTTGATATCAAATTTGTACTCAACTGGTCTTTACCATCTTATGTATAAGTACTCATTTTAAGGCTTCTACTTCAGTACAAATGGTTTACTCACCACTCCTTAACCACTCTTCATTTTCCCATCATTTCCAACAATTTACTTATAATGGTTTTACAGAAAGAGGGGGAGAGACAGAGAGAGAGAGACAGAGAGAGAGAAACTACGAATTTAATCTTCATGCTGCTTCCGACCATTTATGGAACTTCTCTGAGTCTGATTTTCAACTGTAAAATCAAGTTTTGCAATGTTTTTCCTCTCCTGTGGTCTTCAGGAGGGTCAAGGGAACTAATATTTATTGACCCCTTGTTATGTGCCAAACAGACTTTGCTACTTTTAGCAAGGCAACATGTAATCTTATTAAAATCTTCAGATGATTCTGGTCTTCTTTTCATTTTGCAGATAAGAAAACTGAGGCAGTAACTTGCATACAAATATTTTGCGGACTGAGAAACAACTATACAAATGTATAGTTTTATCTGTTATTCACTGTCTATTAAATCTTCTATTTTATGCAATATTGGTGTTTTCTCCAACTAAATTTTAAGTTATCTTAAGGTATAAATGACTTTATGTATTTCTTTATATATACCCTCTCATGATAATTGCTATAGTTATTAATTGCTTTGAAAATATTTTCAAATTTATTTTGATATACAGCTTCTGTGATAGTCAATTGATGATTTCACTTTTCCATCAGAGTAGCTTACAAATGTCTTTCCTCTATTTTGTCTGTAAGGCAGCAGCCATATACCTGACAATAAAGAGGCTATGGAAAAGTTATCATAAAAAAGAGATAAGTCTCACTTATGTTGGCTTTCTCAGGGTGTATGTACATAAGTATAAATAAGATTTGTTCTGTTTGCAAATATCTTATTATGTATTTAAATAAGTCACTCAAACCTGACCTAATGGAGGTGAAAATATTAAAAGTAATTCAAAATGATTTGCAGCAGTTTTAAAAAAATCTCTTAGTGATGAGGCAGCTGAGGATCACTTCACTTCACTAGTGAATAATGCAGTAGCTGAGATAATGACAGACATCACACACTAACTTTGAAATTGGCTTTGATGATTAAAGTAGAGAAAGTAAAACTAGTTTATACTTGAGTAGGGATTTGTTTATTCTATTTATCTGAAGTGAAAGCCAACCATCTTATTAGGCTGAATGACGATAGGTCCCCACATTTGAGCAGAACTTAATGGACCATTATGGTGGCAGATGAATTCCAGAAAATAAACCAGCTCTCAAATTTGTATGTGTGTACACTATGTATTATGCTACTCCACTCCAAGAACAAATGTTCTTCTTATAGAAAAATTTTAATGATTATTTCTAAACAACTTTCTTCTTAAATAAAGAAGGTATGCCCTGGCGGGTGTGGCTTGGTGGATTGAGTGTTGGCCTGCAACCCAAAGAGCTGCTTGTTTGATTCCCAGTTAGGGCACGTGCCTGGGTTTTAGGCCAGGTCCCCATTAGGGGGTGCTCAAGGGGCAACCACACATTGATGTTTCTCTCCCTCTTTTTCTCTCTCCCTTCCCCTCTCTCTAAAAATAAATATAATCTTTTAAAATAAAATAAAATAAAATAAAATAAAATAAAATAAAATAAAATAAAATAAAATAAAATAAAATAAAATAAAATAAAATAAAGAAAGAAGCTAAAGTAAAAAAGCTGACTCATTTAATTTTTAAAATTGTACTTAGGTATATCTAATAATTAAAACTTCCTGGTTAAAAAAAGGGTGTTAGATTTCTGCTATTTTTTTTCTCTGATTAGAAAGAACTTGTTTTTATGGTGCTTTGCTCACTAGAAGTAGACATTTTAGGATGACATCCTCTAAGTCCATTCTTTTCAATATGAAACAGGATGCCTGGCATGAACATAATTTCCTTTATTGCACTGTGTTAAGTTCCAAACACTGGTATACATCTTAATATAAAAAATATATGTGACATAGCACCGTTTACAAGACAATCTGCTTGAAGTGCAGTATGAACTAGGGAAATTAATTCATCAACCTATTAGATGACAAGTTAAGGAAAACCAAATCTATCTTTTCCCACCATTAAGGCCATGCATTTTGCCTTTATCCACTAGAGGGGGTAATGTCCCTCCATCTAAAAGAATATGGAATTAACCCAACAAGATTTAAATGTACAAGTGACCTTATTTCTTTTGAAACCAGGTTAATTAAATATTGTTATATAATGGATGCCAAAAATATCAATGAAAGTTTGCTTCTAAAGCATTTGTGATACAAAGATTAGAAATAGTTATTGTTCTTGTCCATACTAAAATTTTGCAAAATTCATGGTTGTAAACATGGGTAAATTTGTTTTAGCTGAGAGAAGAAAATTTACATAAAGTAATGCTTTCTATCATCATTTCAAAAATACTGTGCATTTTTCATGCAATAATTTCAACATATTGGAGTTGATGACTGAATTGTTTGGTTCAGCATGGAGGCAAATCACTACTTATTTTTTAAGGATCTATTTAATAAATAATGAGGGAATTAAATAGATTTATAGAAGTTCATTATAGCTAGAAATACATAAATTAGACATGGTATAACATGGTTAAATAATGATAATGACTCAAGGTTTGGAAACTTGCAGTTCAGTAACATACATACAGAACTTTTTTTTTTTTAAGATGCAGGTATGATTGTCACTGTTTATCATGGTAACAATTCTCCTTGAATAAATTCCAAGTCAGTAAGACAAGAATGTTATTTTTCTTTAAGTCTACTGAAAAACAGTTTGAATTTCAGGATAGCCAATCATATTTGGTTGTTAAAATATAATCAAAATAATTGGTTGGAAATAACCAGTTGCCAAATTGATGAGATGTCATAATTATAATTAACTGTGCTATTAGGTCAGTTGTTTAGTTATTTCTATGAATAAGAAAAAAGCCTAATCAAAATGCAGACTAATTAATTCAGTCAAAGAGATATAATTTGTGAAAAGCAAGATGTTACATCAACCATATTCTGTGTAATTCTAATCATTTTCTAAAATGAAACGTATTTCTAGCTCCTAGAGATTATTCCCCTTGAGTAATAGCTTCTAGTGGTTTCAAACGGTGGGTGAATACCAGACTCACCATTCAGTTTTTGAAAATATCCTGCCGAGAGCCCCCTCTGAGGAAGTGCTGATTCTGCATCTGGGGTGGGATCTCCACGAGGGGACTTTTAAAAACTCTCCATGTTCTAATGCCATCCTCGTTGAGCATCGCGGAACTGCCCAAGGAGCTCATTGTACCTTGCTAGTTTTTTCTCCTGGCTTTTTGACCCTTAGTAGGTATAGTATTAAAAAGTCTTTGGAGGCAAAAGAAGAAAGTCGTAGTGAATTATTATAACGTTTTACAGGAGAATCTCCTATTGTTTGAGTGAGAGTAAAGGCCTCAAAATACCTATGTGTGGCAGTGAATTCCCCACGATAGTGCAAATAAACATGCTTTTGAAGTCCTGCATTGTTTCTCAGTAATTTGTGCTGCCTGGAGATCTTCCAAACACAGCGAACAAAGGCTTGTAGAAAGGACTTACGGCATCATGGAAAAATTTTTGCTCTAGATGAGAAAAAATATTTACAAACAAAAATTCCAAACAGACCAAAAACCCATTAATAACTACTGTGTTCTTGTAAATACATTACCATAAAAATCCAGCGATTTTAAAAAGTGAACAATATGTTTATCTACTATATACATTAAAACAAATTATAGTGAGGTCGCTGGGAAGCTAAATTACATGCATCTAAAACAAAGTGGCCTGGCCTTGACCGCTGTGGCTCCGTGGGTTGGATGTCCTCCTGCGAACCAGAGGGTGGCTGGTTCGGTTCCCAGTTGGGACACATGCCTGGGTTGCGGGCCAGGTCCCCAGTTGGGAGCCTGTGAGAGGCAACCGATTGATGTTTCTTGCACCGATGTCTCTCTCCCTCTCTACATCCCTCCTTCCTCTCTCTTTAAAAATAAAATAAGAATCTTTAAAACAAATTGGCCTGTTTCATGATGAAATGTATCACCTGTAACTTCTTTTGCTATAAATAGGATTTTCTATATGTATTTTTAATAGCTGTTATTAACTTATAATGCATGATTTACTTTAATCAATAAAGGAATTAACTTACTGTAAAACAGGAAAAGATCCCTTTTTTTCCCTCTTAGAGAGTCTTTTCTACCCATTTTCAAATACACTGAGAAGGCACTGTGGCTACAAAGAGCAAAAAGGCATAAGTCAGAGACCAGTGGAAGGAATTAATTTGTATTCAAATAATTATAATGTAGTAGCTCATTTTGCATATATTACAGATGCTGGGAGCTGTGGGTACCCAGAAGAAGAAGTGTCCAAATCTTCCTGTAAGAAGTCCAGAGGTAGTCATGGTGGTAGCTATGGATAATCACTGGAGTCAGAAATGGTCCCAGGATTCATAATTCCTTCATTTTATCAAAGTTTGTAGAGTATTTACTCTGCACAGTCACTACATTTTTATTCAAAAAGCAAATAATACCTAAGAGATATCCCAAAATTAGTTAGAACAACAACGCAGAGTACAACGAATACCATGTGGAAAATACTATAGACTGTTTAACGAAGGCATCTCCAAGAGTTATGTGGGATTGAAATGGCCCTGAAGTCCAGGTAGGATTGTGTCTGGAGAAAGGAGTGGTATCAGATGGCAGAGGCAGGAAAACCTGCGGGAGACTGGGGACCCCTTGTCTCTCCAGTTTGTTAGGAAGGTGTATTTCATCCCTTTAACCCAGATCGCATCCTCCACGCTCAGAATAATTCCCGAGCTGCTCCCCTCAGATCAGCCCCTGAATGTGTACCAGCTTATAACTGGAACCAGTTAAACATTGAGTCATATGCTATTTACATTGTTTATAAATTATAACCCTCTACATTGTGAATTCTTTGATGGCAAGGATTGATTTTGTATACCTGTGCTGTGTTTCACATCATCTACTATGCTATTTAGACAGTTTGGACTTAGTAAGTGTTTATGAACTGATGATACGACAATGCAACTGTAGTGGGATTGCCAGGTGAAATATAGAAAACACATTTAAATTTTAATTTCAGATAGACAACAAAAAAGTTTTCATATAAAAATATTGATAGGACTTACATATACTAAAAAAAAAATTTCTCCTAAATCTGGCAGCTCTAGGTAGCGGTATATTTTTTATGGCTTCGTCAAAAGTTCCAATGTACTGAATACCAATTCCTGACCTTTCATTCAAGAAGAAACTCACTTCTTTTGTTGTTTGGAGACTAGTTCTTTCCTGAGCAAATGAGCTGCATAAAGTAAGAAGCCTGAAAGAAAATAAAAAGAAACTGTTGAACCAAGACCAGTGGCTGAAGATGAATGAATGAACAAAATCCAGTCATTGAATCAGAATGGGTGAACATGAGATCCCAGAATACACAGAAGACAGGGGGTGATACGGATTGAAGGAGAGAGTTGTCTGAAGATACAGACAGGAAAATAAGATGGGAATTAAGAAAGAAAAAACGGGAAGAGATGAGAGGGGTAAGGCTTCTTTTTAAAAAAGCAAATGAAAGGAAAAAGAGAATGAAAAGAGAAAAAGGCTGGCAATGAAAAATGGATAAAAACAATAGAGAAGAAAAGCAGGAGATAAAGAGAGAGAACAGGAATTGAGGAAGTATAAGCAGCTACAGAGACCTTTCTCCTCCCCCCTTCCACCTGTGTTTCCTGGGCGAGTGATCTGTTGCTGCTACTGGTGTTGGTATTGCCAGCAGTCATCCTGGTACGCAGCGAGTTTTCACATTGCTCCTCTCAGTGTAGACCAGGTAGAGAAGCTGGCCACCAGGTCCGCAGAAAGGGGAGTCAAGTGGAGTGAGAAGTAGGCAGGGCTGCAGAGGGGACAGCAGGGACACACACACACACACACACGAGGGGAAAAAACACCATTATTGGGATGGTTTGGCAAAGATAATTTCTTGGGCAAGAACATGGGCTAAGAATATAAGCCCTTTAAAAATACCTTGATATTATATACAATGGATTATTATTTAACCCTAAAAAGAAGGAAATTCAGCCACATGTGAAAACATGGAGAAAACTTAAAGACACTGTGCTACGTGAAATAAGTCAGTCTAATACTGCGTGATTCCACTGATAGGAGGCATCTGAAATAGTCAAATTCATAGGCTCGGAGGATGGGGGCAGGGAGAAGAGGGGAGTTACTCATCAACCGGCATGAGGTTTCAGCCAAGCAAGATAAGTTGTAGAGCTCTGCTGACCAGCATGGTGCCTATAGTTAATGCCCCTGCATTGTGCACTTCCACATTTGTTAAGATGGTGGATCCCTTCCCATGACAAGACAAAATGATAAAATAAAATATTATGTATTATGACAACTGTAGGCTGTGAGGACACTTTTTCGAGTTGGTGACCAATAATGTGTATTTGTACTGTAGCTCTTTCCAGATGACAGCTTCTTTCTTCCCCAAATACAGTACAGAGGCAAGGATCTAGAATTCCAAATGCCGTATCATTGGCTTTTTGTGGATTGGGAGACTTGTTTTTCTTTCGTATGGGAAGTGTTGAGGCACTAGCCAGACATGAACCAGGCATAGATAAGTTAACACTTTCTAAAATTTTATTCAATTACAGTTTACATTCAATGTTATTTTGTATTAGTTCCAGGTGTGCAGCATGGTGGTTAGAAAGTCATATACTTTATAAAGTGGTCCCTCTGATATTTCAAGTACCCACCTGGCACCATACATAGTTATTACAGTATTATTGACTGTATTCCCTGTGCTGTGCTTTACATCCCCGCAACTATTTTCTAACTACCAATCCTCACTTCTCAATCCCCTCACCTTTTGCATCCAGTTCCTCAAACCCCCATCCCTGTGGCAGCCATCAGTCTGATCTCTGTGTGTGTTTGTTTCTACTTTGTTTGTTTATTTTGCTCTTCGGATTCCACATATAAGTGAAATCATAGATATTGGCCTCTATCTGACAATAAGTAACACTTTTAATTCATCCACTTCAAACTCCTGTAACATGTCCCTAGAATCCTCCATGACTGCTTGACAGGCAGTTTTATAAGCCAAGTACTTGCTTCTCCCCCTAGGACTCTGCTTAGCTCAGGGGCTTCTTGGTCACACCACACTGATAAATAGGATACATTTTTTAAAAAATCAGAAGATAATGGAAATAATTTTTGCTTATAACTCTTATCATTAACACGTATTCTGTGCATGTGTGGGAGGGATGGGGAAAAGAGATGACTGGAAAATTGTATTGTTTTGTCGCCAAGACTAATGAACAACCAAGAAAATCTGCCCTGATGGCCCAAGTGTGTTTTCAGTTCAACTTTAAAGAGAGAAAACCTACTTTTCTAGGGAACTGCAGGAGGGCTGCTCAACTGTCCTGCCTTGAAAACCTGTCTCCCACATAAATCAGCTGCCTTGACAGACAGTACTTCCCTGTAAGAAACCACCATGTCTTCCTCTGTCTCCTGCTTATCTTTCATGCATGGCACTTATCAAACCTAGCTGGGATGAAGAATTATGGGCTACATACTCTTGTAATGTCATACATTATTGCTTGTATGCCTAAAAAGAAGACTGAAGTCTTTGTGCCAATTTGGAGGATGGTCTCTAGAGGCAAGCCTAAGCTCTCTATCTTGTCCAGTTCACTTTTTTTTTTTTTGGTCAGAGACTTAGATGAAGATATGTAGGAATGCCTATCAAATGTGCATTGAAGTGTAATTTTGGGAGATGACAGAATTTCATGTATGATGGAGTTAAGATATACACAAAAACAAAAACACCAACATATGCAAAGAATGGTCAAATCTAACAACATGAAATGTAATATGAGTAAATTTGGAGCTCTCTCTCTCTTTCTCTCTCTCTCTCACACGCACACAGAGCTACATTCTTATAGGCTGAAGGGAGCACAGCTTATTGGCATTTATATAACAAAGATGCATAAATCTATTTAAATAAAAGCCAGCCATACCAGGTGGCTGCTAAGAAGGCTAATGCACCTTTGGAGTGTGGTAAAAGACCTACGAGGTTTGAATGAGGGCAGTGACTGTCCTGCTGCAGGAGCTGGTCAGAACAGTCCTGGTGCGTTACATTCAGGTCTGAGGATCTAGGAAATGTGGACAGGGTAGATTATATTCAAAGGGGAATAATCCTTGGGTGAGAAAGTCAGGCATTTTCTGTGAGTTTCATCTGAAGGACCTGGAAAGATTAGCCTAGAGGAGTGAAGATTCTTGAGCAGCGATAGTTAACTTCAAATTAATCTTCAGAGATCTGAAAGGGTTTTTAATGGAAAAGAAATCAGACATGTTCTCACAAATGGTAGAGCTAAAGCTACCGTAATAAGTTGTTGCTGCAAGGAGATAGATATTGGCACAATATTAAAGAAAACCTGGCTGTCTGAACTCAGAGCAGGTTGTCTCAGAGGAGTTCCCCAGTTGGGGAAATTGAAGAATAGCGTGGAATCCCACTGGTTGGGATGTCAGATAATTCAACATCTGAAAGATAAATATATTCGATAATATATAAGGCCTAGGAGAGAGTATATGATAGCCAGTAAAGTTACATTCTTTGAAGTCACACAGATCAGACCCAACATTTCTAGTCTATGTGACACTGACAAAATATATAACTTCTTTGTTCCCCAGTCTCTTCAACTATAAAATAAAAGTAGAAATTAACTGAGATTATGAGGAGGTTTGAGAATGCATGTACTGTGATTAGTACAGAGTAATTACTTAATAAATGATGTTTTATTTTAAGATTTAGGTCCATTCCAACTCTGTCAGTTAGAAAGGGAATGCAAAAAGAAATTATATTTGATCTGGACAATCTTAGAATTGAGTTTTCTTTCAGTATCTTCTATTGCTACCATAATCATCTACCTGCCTATTTATCTATCTACCTACCATCTATCTATCTTATTACTTACTACATCTATACTACTTAGCATGGTACAGAAACTCTGAAGAAAGCCTAGGACTCATTCACATTCTGCTGGCTGGGACTCTAGTGTAGTCATAGCCTATTAAGTGCCTAGAAAGTTTTTATTTCTTGTGAGTATCAATGTTACCTTGGGAAAATGCAGGTCTTGATTTCAACCTTGTGATAAACCGCTCACATGTAATTTGCACCCCATTAATTAACCTGGAGTGATTTTATCATTGCTTCTGAAGTGGCCTATTAAAACATAAAGAGAAATATATGGATGATCTTGAACTCTCAAAAGTTGAGGTAAAGGCAGCGGAAAGAAGTGTTCTGATAAGACGAGAGGGACAGGTGATGCATCCAGGCTAATGGGCTCACTGCTCATTAGTTCTTGCTGTGCCCTGGGATGTGATTTATCTGGACTGGAGGATCTGAATTATTTTGTGCCACGTGATTGGATTGTCTTAGCATTCAAGTATGGAAACATGTGTTTGTGGTATCAGCTTTACTTCCCCCCCTAAAGATATAATCCTTGCATTCAAGAAAAAATAAAATATGTATGTGTGTATGTACATACTGCAGGGGTGTCAAACTCATTTTCACTGGGGGCCACATAGGCCTCACGGTTGCCTTCAAAGGGCCGAACGTAATTTTAGGACTGTGTAAATGCAACTACTCCTTAACAGTTAAGCGAGAGCTCAGCGCTGCCGCTAGGTAGAAATAAGGTGCCTGGCCAGATAAAACAAGGTGGAGGCCAGATTCGGCCAGTGGGCCTTGTGTTTGCCACCTGTGCCACAGTGTGTGTTTGTGTGTACATGTATAGAACCAGCTTCAAGAATATGCTACCTGTATGCTTGTATAGGGCTCCATACTTAGAAGGATTCTGCACTTGGTTTAATGCTCTGTGGTTGAAAATTCAAATTCATAATAGTTTTTGAACATGGAGAACACAGTTTTATTCTGGGTCCCACCAGTTGGGTGTGTGTGTGTGTATGTGTGTGTGTGTGTAATCTTAGAAGTAAAAGCACCTTACCATTTGTCTAATTGAACACTTCTCCCATCTCCGTTTCTTCTACTCCATGGTTTTCTGTGTGTCTCATTATTTATTGTTTTTGCTTTTATTTTTCATCTTAAAAATAACACTAGCAGTGAATACTTGAAGAACATCTTTCTGGTTATTTTTCATTAAATATACATGAATACATACCACTTTTTTACATATGTGATATCATACAATACATATTCACCCTTGTTTTTCTTGAGGACACGCATTGGAGATTTTTTTTTAAATTCATTATTGACACTATTACAGATGTCCCTCATTTTACTCCCCTTCTTCCCCTTGCACCAAGCTCTGCCCCCACCCCTGCCTTCAGCACATTGTCATCTGTGTCCATGGAAGAGATCTTAGCATATACGCACATTTCAGGCATCATGATTTCTGAAGATCACTAGTAGTAGTTTAGCAAGCCGTCCATTAGTTCTTGCAGTGCCTTGGGGTGTGATCTATCTGGACTGTAAAATCTGCATTCTTTTAATGCAATAGGCACCGTTTTGTTATTTCTGCATATTTGGAACTTCAGCTGTCTTTCGGCTATATTTACCATATTCTTTCTTGTTTGAAGAGTAACTTTTTAAAATAAAAAGTTGGAAACAATAGAGAAATGAAGCCATTCCTCCCCCACCCTCTCATCTATTGAACTATATTATCTTGAGCAAAAGACGTACTTCTTCCATTTTATATTTCTCTTAAGTTGCTAAAAATAGTATTTGTTTGGCTTCAAGATTTTTTCCTTTTTCAATAATCTCAGTTTATTCAAAACTTTCAATTTTTCTGACACTTTTTAAAAATTTATGTCATACTTTTGTATTTCTTGTTATCTCACCTCCTTTGTAATTTATGCTTATCTTCTTCAAATCTGAGCTCATCAACCAGTTTCCTAGGTTACATTATATGCCTCCTCTGATTTATCCTCATTGAAATAATTAATACTAATTAGTGTACTACTTTTAGAGAATCCTCTTCCCCAAGCAACCCCAAATATTTTGTTTGTTAGACTCTTTGATGATTAAGTATAACTTATTTTCTTTGATCGTTAAGGATGTGTTTTGATTCTTGACTCACATACCCAAAATAAGCATAAATGAGATTTTGAGGAGATATTTGTAGTCCAGGCATGTGTTAAAGGACTTCACGTGTCTAACTCATAGTGGGTCCCAAGTGGTCTTTTGTTGGCTATAGTATTAGTACAATGAATGAGTAAATGAATGAATACATGAATTTAAGACCAGAACCATATAATATTTGCTCCTTTAGGAAAATATATAATTAGCTGAACTTTGTAGTTTTTATTGTAGAGTTGCTTTTTTATATCATTTCTCTCTTACATTTCAACTTTGATCAATTTATGGAGTAAAATACTAACTTAAATGTGAAATTCTTACATTTATTGAAAGGATATAATTCTTTTAATACATTGTTGAATTCAATCTCCTAATAGTTGACTGAGGATTTTTGCATCCATGTTCATAAGATGTGTGGTCTGGTTTCTTTTCTCGTAATGTCTTTATTTGGTTTTAGAATTCGATTAAGGCTGGCTTAAACTAATAAGTTGGAAAGTATCCCTCTCTCCTTGTTAGTTTGTTTGTTCATTTATTTATTTTTGCAATTGTAAAGATTTGTTCTTATATTTTTCTTTAACATTTAGTAGAGGCCACCAATGAAACCATTTGGACCTGGTGTTTTCTTTTTAGAAAGGTAATTATTGACCAATTTTTTTGTAGGTATAGAATGATTTAGGTTATCTATTTTTCTTTATGTGTGTTTTGATAGTTTGTGTCTTTCACAGAGTGGCTTGTTTCATCTAAGTTACATGATTTATAAGCATGTAGTTGTTTACAATATTTCACTATTACACTTTCATTGTCCATGAGACCAGTAGTGATTATCCCTCTTTCATTTTTTATACTGATAATTTGTATCTTCTCTCTTTAATTCTTGTTCAGGTGGGGCAGATCAATATTATTAATCTTTTAAAAGAATTAGCTTTTACTGAATTTTTATATTGTTTTCTGTTTTCAATTCCATTTATTTCTGCTCTAATCTTTATTATTTCTTTTTTTCTCTTTTCTTTAGGCTTAGGTTTTCTTTTCTCTTTCTAATTTTTTAAGGCAAGCTGAAATAATTGATTTTTAAATATTTTCCCTTTTATAATATATGCATTAAATGCTATAAATTTCCCTCCGAGAACTTTGTTTGCTACATCCCACAAATTTTGGTAAGTTATAATTTCAGTTTCATTTATTTCAAAATGTTTAAAAATTTCTCTTGAAACTTCCTCTTTAACTTATGGGTTATTTAGAAGTGCCCTAATATTTCCAAACACTTAGGGATTTTCCACCTATCTTTCTTCTTACTGATATCTACTTTAAAATGTGGCCTGAGAACATACTTTATATAATTTTTATACTTTTAAATTTGTTGATGCATGTTTTATGGTCAAAAGGTGGTTCATCTTGACAAATGTTCTGTACATTCAATATAGAATGTATATTCACAGGATTGTTAGATGGAGTATTTTATTAATATTAATTAGATCAAGTTGATTGATAGTGCTGTTCAGTCATCTATAGCCTTGCTGAATTCCTGCCTGCTGGAATAATTAATTACTGACAGGGAGATGGTGAAGTTTGCAATCATAATAGTAGATTTGTCTAGTTCTTTCAGTTGCATCGTTTTTTTGCCTCAGGTGTTATGACACTCAGTTGTGAGGTGCTTACATGTTTAAGATAGTTATTATTTTTTGGATATTGGCCTCATAATCATTATGTGGTACCCCTCTTTATTCCTGATATCTTGCTTGTTTTGATATGGGCTTTGTCTGAAATTAATACAGCTGCTCTAATTTTCGTTTGATTAGTTTAGCCTGGCGTATCTTTCTCGTAGCCTGAGTCATTATATTTAAACTGATTTCTTATAGATTTCTTGTAGTTATATGTTCTTGTTCACTCACTCTGACAATATATATCTATTTTGTAATTGACATATTTCAACCATTCACGTTTAAGGGATTATTGATACAATTAGATTAATATCTATCATATCTGTCACTGTTTTCTATTTGTTATATTTGACTTTTGTTTCTTTTCCTCCCCTTCTCCCCTGAACACTTTGGTTTATTTGAATATTGTATACAGTTGCATTTTACCTTTTCTTTCAGCATATCAATTACACTGCTTTTTTAAAAAAATATATTTTATTGATTATGCTATTACAGTAGTCCCATTTCTCCCCTATCATTTCTCTCCACCTTCACACCCCTTCCCACCCACATTCCCCCCATTAGTTCATGTCTATGTTTCATAAGTTCTTTAGCTTCTACATTTCCCACACTATTCTTGCCCTCCCCCTGTCTATTTTCTACCTACCATCTATGCTACTTATTCTCTGTACCTTTTCCCCCTCTCTCCTCCTCCCTCTCCCCTGTTGCTAACCCTCCATGTGATCTCCATTTCTGTGTTTCTGTTCTTGTTCTAGCTGTTTGCTTAGTTTGCTTTTGTTTTAGGTGTGGTTGTTAATATCTGTGAGTTTGCTATCTTTTTACTGTCATATTTTTTATCTTCTTTTTCTTAGGTAAGTCCCTTTAACATTTCATATAATAAGGGCTTGGTAATTATGAACTCCATGAATTTGACCTTATCTGAGAAGCACTTTATCTGCCTTTCCATTCTAAATGACAGCTTTGCTGGATAGAGCAATCTTGGATGTAGGTCCTTGCCTTTCAAGACTTCAAATACTTCTTTCTAGCCCCTTCTTGCCTGGAAGGTCTCCTTTGAGAAATCAGCTGACAGTCTGATGGGAACTCCTTTGTAGGTGACTGTCCCCTTATCCCTTACTGCTTCTAGAATTCTCTCCTTCATTTGAATCTTGGCTAATGTAATTATGATGTGCCTTGGTGTGTTCCTCCTTGGGTCCACCTTCTTTGGGACTCTCTGAGCTTCCTGGACTTCCTGGTAGTCTATTTCCTTTGCCAGATTGGGGAAATTCTCCTCTATTATTTGTTCAAATAAGTTTTCCACTTGTTGCTCTTCCTCTTCTCCTTCTGTTACCCTTGTAATTCAGATGTTGGGACGTTTAAAGATGTCCTGGAGGTTCCTAAGCCTCTCCTCATTTTTTTGAATTCTTGTTTCTTCCTTGTTTTCTGTTTGGTAGTTTCTTTCTTCCTTCTGGTCCACTCCATTGATTTAAGCCCCAGTTTTCCTCCCATCTCTATTGGTTCCCTATGCGTTTTCCTTCATTTCACTTATTGTAGCCTTCATTTTTTCATCTAATTTGTGAGCAAAATCAACCAATTCTGTGAGCATCCTGATCACCAGGTCTTTGAACCGTGCATCTGATAGGTTGGCTATCTCTTGGTCGCTTAGATAAATTGGCTCTGGGGCTTTGATTTGTTCTCACGTTTGAGCCATTTTTTTTTGTTTTGTTTTGTTTTTTGATTTTTTTTTTTTTTGGTCTGGTCACGGCTGTTATGTAGTGAGGAGTGGAGCCTTAGGTATTCTCCAGGGTGGGGCAGCCCAGTCGCTGGGTAGTGATGCTGTATGTGGGGGTGGGGTCCGAGAGAGAATAATGGTGTTTGCTCTGCTCTCTCTCGGATTCCAGTCCCTTCTGCCACTTCCCCTTCGCCTGGATTATCTGTGTGTGAATGTGGGACCACCTGGTCAGCCAGCTGCCTTGCACAGCCTCACTGGGTCTCACAGTTGCCACCCTGTGCCCGGGGTCCACTAGCCACCACCTGTGTGCCTGGGGTCTGCTATCCGCTGATGCCTGCACACCTGGGTCTGCCAACCTCTGCTTTTCCCTGCTGGGACTCCACCCCTCTTACCGTTGAACTTCCGTACAGTTCAATTTTCTATCAGTTCCGGATGTTTTCTTGTTTCTAAATTTTTATTGTCCTTAATTTTGGTTGTGAGAGGAGGCACAGTACGTCTACCTACACCTCCATCTTGGCCAGAAGTCACCTACACTGCGTTCTTAATTTAATGATTTCCCATGAGTTTAAGATACATGTTTTAAACTAGTCTAAGACCACATTCAGATAACACCATGCTGCTCTCTGTATAGTACGAGTTAGTTAGACCAGAATATTTCCAATTCTTCCCTCCTGTCCTTTGTGACGTTGCTTATTTCATTCATCCATTTGTTCTAATCACCCAATACATTGTTACTATTATTACTTGATACAAACATTTTTAGATCACTTAAGAATAAGAAAAATAAAAGACTTTATTTTACTTTCATTTATTTGTTTTTTAAGTCAGCAATGAATGCTTTTTCCACTCAACCCCTTATCATAGTTATATTACTTTTTGTCTGATAATTCCAAATCAGACCTCTAATATCCAAGTGTGATTATGAGAATTGTTTTTCTCTCTTCAGACTGTGTTCTTTCTTGCCTTTTGGCTTGATTTGTATTTTTTGTTGTTGTTGTTGTTGAAAGCTGGGCGTGTTATATCACATATTAGAAACTGGGGTAAATAGGGCTTTGTAGTGAGAATTTCTATTAATATGGCTAGGAGTCGTGTTGGGTTTATGTCTGCTGTAGTAGTAGGTACAAGATGATTCAAAGATGATTCATATTCTTCTAGTGTCCCTGTTTGATCTCCATTCCTGACTTTGGGTACTTCTCCAGCACCCGAAGTACTCCTGAGTACTCCTCCTTAGAGAAAGTCTGTCTGACAATTCTTTCATCTGGGATCACTGTTATATTGAAGCCCTGCCACAGTGGCGGTAAGGTGTGGGGGAGGGGACACATTCTGTCATCTGACTAAATCTCTGTTTTTTAGGGAGCCTGTGTCTTGGGGCTGAGCTGTGATCTTCACAAGTGTTTCTCTTCCGGCTATAGGGATGCCCTTGAAGCCCTCTTGACTCTTTTCTTCCTCTTGAATGAGGCCAGTGAGACAGGAAGACTAGAGGGGCCAAGTGGAAAAAATGCCTTTCCTCCAACTAAAATAAGGTTCTGGCAAAGTCTTCCCCCCTAAAGAGTAGATTTCTGCTGTAGAGAAAGCTCTGGGTGTGTCATTTTATTATTACCTGTGTCCTCCCCTTGCCAGAGTCATGTGGCAATGCATCTTCCTAATGAGAACCTGTTGGGGTTCCTGGAAGTAAATTGCACCAAAGTAGGCTGGAGGCTGAAGATAGGAGTTTCTCAGTCTTTCTCCACTTTACAGCCACCAGAAATTCCTCAAAATTACCATATAAGTGTTTCTAGAGGTTTATGGCTCCAGCATCTTCTGATCCAGGTAAACAGACCTTGACTATGATTCTTGGAATGTGCCTGTCTCTCCAGATTTTGGACAGTTTACCCTGTGATCTCAGTTCTCTGATGGGTCCAAGGAGAGTCATTGAATTTTAGTTTTCCCACCGTGTTCTTTTCTTAAGGATACAGGGTTGGTCAAAAGTACGTTTACAGTTGTGGGTACATGAAATAGTTTATTCTGATATTATTATTTATTAATTATTATACTATTTCTGTACAAACACCTGATTTCGCCCCACCCTGTATTTGGAGTGATAACTTCCAAGCTCCTTATATATCAGAGCTAAAATTAGAAACCCATTTGGAATATATTTAATAATTTTCCTGGTCTAAATATTTTTTGCTTATTTATAATAGTGCATTTAAATATCTTTAAAAATATAAAAGAATTAAAAAATTTCTCACATATTTGGTTCCATTTTCTTGAGATATCAGTTCACGCCACAGAGGGCTGTTGTTTTTGCGTTTCTATTAGGCAGGATTCAGAATTAGTTGTGTGACCTTGGGAAAGTGACTATCTTCTTCGTGCCCCAGTTCTCTCATTTGAGATGTAGTGTGAATAGCACTTGTCTTTTAGATTATTATGGAGGCTAAATGAGATAATGTATATATGAAGGCTTAGCACAGTGAATCTCTGGCACAAAACATGTTCTCAATATTGTTAACTTCCTATTAATCCTTTTGTTGTCAGCACCATTCTCCAGATAGAGAAAATGAAGTTGTTTTTTTTTTTTAAATATTAACTGCAATTCTCACTTCTGGATTTTTTTGGTTTTGTTTTGTTTTCGAATTTTCTGCACTTTGACCTGTAGCTGGTGGTAGAGATGTGGGAGCTACAGACTTGACCACACTGGAACGGGGCCAGATGAAGAGCCGTCTCCTAATTGTGTGCTAGGGCCACAGTTCACTGAATTAGTTCTTTTGAACCTCCTGTCCCTTCCTCACACTGACAGCATAATACAGCATAAACAATAGCTTCATATCAATCCAACAGGAAAATGGCGCTGGAGAAAGGCATGAAGTAGTCTTCCTTGCTGGTCTCTTATAAAATTTTGAAGTTAAAAAGGAAGCTTTTTAGTTTTCAATGATAGAAGTGCTATATTTTAAAAGATTTCAACTGGTGTAATTCTTTTTTTCTAGGAAGTCATCCTCTGTCAATTTTGCTGGTATTGTATTGTACGTACTGAGGTATTGGCGATAGAGGGAAGACGGGGTTAGCAATTTCAAAGACGCTCTTGCATGATTCAGAACTGCATAATCGTAAGCTCTTTTCTGAAACTCCATTTACAGCAGGGGCCAAGGTTGGGAGATCTGACGGTGCCTGAGGGGAGCATTCTCCTGGAAAACTGTGGCATTGAATGATGATGAACGCCAGTGTAAATGAGGGCACATTTAAAGAAATTCAACTTTAAAGGATGCCTGAATCTTAAAAAGGCTTTATGTGAACTTTTAATAGGCAGATTTTCTTCATTGATATGTAGAAAAGAGAAGAAATCTAGATTTTATGTCAGAATTTCTTGTTCTGTTTTATGTCATTTTTTTGTTACATTCAATTCTTAGAGTCTGTTCCACTTTTTCAATACAGCTATCATTTCCTTTCTCCTGAAATTAGGGTTTATTTTTATACACATGCAAATGTTTTAATGTTTAATGCTTTTTGTTATCAGTGGGACCCTTGATGAGGCAGGAAAAGCTTGTCTAGTCCAGCTGCTAGTGTGCTCCGATCTAAGAGTTTATCAAGACTGAGGGTTTTCTAGGTTTTCCTTTAAAATGAATAGGAGTGGAAATCTATAACCTCTTCATTGTTCTTGATAAGTGTGTATACAGCCTGTTTAATTTTGACAGATCGTTATGCAACAGCACTTGATATAGTCATCTTTGAAGGTTACAAAATGCGTTTGCTGCCATCATGTTATTTGATCCTTATATAACACAGGACCATGGAGGACAAGCAGCTGCTGCTGGAATTCTGATATAACTGAATGTGCATGCTTGTCCAGAATTGCGGGATATCAGAGCATCGTGTAGGAATACTTTATATATAAGGATCTGACATTTTCTGGTGAGATGCACAGAAGATTTTGCATTCTCCGTCACAAGGATTCTCTTGCCCAAAAAGAATGAGAAGTTTGCCCCTAATCTCCGGTACTCAGCATGAATAAGGATGGCTGGATGTAGAGTCTTCTGGAAAGCAGGCAACTCACCCTGAAGTACAAGAGAAAAACAACATTAATCACAGTTTTAGGGAGGTCTTTCTTAATTCAAAGTAATTCCTGGTCCAACATAATTCCCTCAGTCAATCACTATCAGTGTACGTCCTTTTATTTTCTTTAACATACCTACTGCTCTGTGATATTTTTAGTTGTTGTTATTTACTTCCTTAGCATTTGTCTTGCTCTTGTAGAGTGTGTGATTTTGTAGAGCAAGGACCTGATCTTTCTGGTTATCAGTGAATCCGCAGGACCTAGAATAACACCCAATAAACAGCAGGAGCTCCATAAATACCTCTCCCTGTGATATTAGTTCCAGGGCTGATAGGAATAAGCTTAAGGGTAGTGTCTCCTAAATGAGCTCCATGCTGGTAATTTGAGTGTCTAAGTCATTTGGGCTGCTATAACTTAAATACTGTAGGCTGAGTGCCTAAAACAATAAACATTTATTTATCACAGTTCTGGAGGCTTGGAAGTCCGTGATGAAGGTGCCAGCAGATTTAATATCTAGTGAAGACCTACTTCATGGTTCATAGACAGCGGTCTTATTTTATTCTCACATGGTGGAAACAGTGAGAGAGAGGCCTAGGGTTTCTTTTATAAGGGACTGAATCTTATTCATGAGGGCTTCATTCTCATGACCTAATCGCCTCCCCAAACCTCACATCCTAATATTGTCACATTGGAGGTTAGGGTTTCAACATATGAATTTTGAGAGGACACAAGCATTCAGCCTATTACAGGAAGTTTGCTTAATTCCTGTATTTGTTGCTATGCTTTTGAAGATGACAGAAACTGATCTTGAACCAATTAAAGCAAAATAAAATTTATGAAGTCTATTGGAATGATACTGGAATAAATCAGAATTAGACCTACAAATGTGAATAGAAACTAGGGTGGCTCGGACGGCAGCTCCATGTGGAATAATAGCCTCATTTGCCTTCAGAACCTCCTCCTGTCACTTTCTGTGTGTGACTTATTTTTCTCAGATGGCTGCCATCGCAAACTTGGGTTCACAACTGAAAGCAGCTCCTGGGCTTAAAGTCTCACAAACGAGGCCTGGGTGGAAAAAAGGGCCATTCCTCCTAGCTACCCCTGTCTCCAAGGAGGTGGAACGTGGAAGAAGAGGATGCTATAATGAAAGTAGTGGGAAGACCTCACATAGAGGACAGAGAGCAGTTTCCAGAAGAAGAGAAGGATGCTGGAACCTCCCCAAAATGTTCACCTCATAAGTGTACTCAGTTTCAAGGAACAGGAAACAGAAAATTTATTTGTATGGCATACCAATAAAAATAATATTTATCTCACATAATGAAAAACCCAGAGGTAGGCAGTTGGATAGTCTTGGGAAAATTCCTAATCACTTCTAGAGCTTGAATCACTTCCTTATTTCTTCTCAACCATCCTTAATATGTACTTGTCAGTCTCGGTCAGACAACTTCTAACATCATGCCAATGTCCCAGGTCATTCAAAATGGATGTGCTATGATACTTGATTTGGATCACCAGTGCATTATTTTGTTTTGGCCACATGCAGTGTCACCAAATAGTTGTATCTTAATGGTATACATGACATACCCCGTGGAAGTGAGAGCATCAGGAGGAGAATATGAATTTGTGACAGTCAGAATGAAATAAGGCTGTTTCAGTGTTTATGTGTGTACATATCTGAGAGGAGAGGAGTCACATTTGACACTGTTCTTGATGGCATTGGGTAAAGAAGAGTTTGAGGACAGCCAGGTCCAGGTGAGGTTTTCTGTTTTCATAGCCTATGGATGGGGATGATGCACCAGCAGCAGGTCAAACTGCCGGCTGACACTGCTGCTTCTTGCCAGACTATGGTGCTGGATCTAGGAGGTAGGAGTCATTTCTCATGTTGCCTTTAGCACCTTTTCAGACCTGAGGTGTTCCCTCTGCAAATGCTGCGATTGTTATTCTTCTGTAGCTATAAAATTACTGTGTCCACCCGCATAGCTAGGACTTTACCTTTCTTCTATCAGCTCTGACTTGGACCTAGACATTTTGTCTAAAAGTTGCATGTGAGACAAGACATTTTTACAAAACTTTTGGAGACCCATGATGCCCTCCATTTTGACCTATGTGGGCTGTGTAGGGGAGCTCACTAAGCCATGTACTGAACCAAGTGCTCATCCACATTATAATCTAGGAGCTTGTAAATACCTAGACACATTCTGGGTGGCCGAACCAGAATTAAGCCTGAATTCCCTACACCTACTTTTGTCTGGGCTGCCACCCAAAGAGTGGGCCAAGCAGAATGGCCCAGGATTGCTGTTAGGGGGAAAAAGACTTAACATGCCTAAGAGTGGTCCGGGCTACATGCTCTGCATGCAGTGGGTTTGCATGGCAGATGAGGAACACTGAGCTTGGAGAATCCACTGCTTTTATAACAAATAGTAAAAACCTACCTTTTGTTTTGGATAGAGGCATTATCTCATCTCTCAAAGTCAGTTCATTGCCAACATTACCCTGAGAAATGGCCCATTTAAAGGACAGGGAATTGCATTCTTGGTTTCCCCTTCATGACCTTGAGGAATGTGAGTGACCATATAGGTGTTTGTCTCCCAACAGAACTGTAAGAAACAATCCTCTGAAACTCCTTGCTGTCTTGGCCAATAAAAAGTATATCTTAACATGACTCTATGTTCTTGAGAAGGAGACCCCGCCCCAGGAAAATTTTCGATTGGTTTTGATGTCAGGAAATACTGGGCTTCTCCCTACCAATTGCAAATATGAAAATGGACCCTTTTTCTTCTTTCTTGAATGCTGAAAAGGTTGAAATTAAATATGCATAGTCTCTGGCACAAGGAAGTCTTCAGTAAATAATGTTAATGATGGATACAGAACTGTGAAGCAGGATGTGTGTTTGGTAGTGAACCCGTGGTTGCATTTTATTTCCTTATTCCCTGCTCTTTTATACCTGCATCTCATTTTTCTTTCATTTAAAACTGTATCAAAGATCCATACCTTTTATTTTTAATAAGCTGGAATTCAAATCCAGGTCTTCTGATGCCAGTGCTCTATATTATGTCTAGTTCTATTCTCTTTGAAGTTGGAGAACAGCTGGTCCATATTTTTATCTTTAAAAATTTGTGAGGAAAGTTATTCAATCACCCGTCATCTGTCTCCTCCTCTGTCACTACCCTGTTGGTTCTGTTTTCAATGGTTTAGTCAGTTTTGTCATTTTTCTCTGTACTCCAGGCTCTCTTATGTTTTGTACACTCAGACCCAGACCCTCTGATGTTAATTTGAAGATTTCTTCTCATCTTTTTTTTCCCCCCAAGCCAATTCAACACTCTCAGACCTTTTAGCTATGTATGTTACTGGGTAACCATCTCAAAACTATTTTTTTTCCCCTACAAACAATACCACACTCAATTATGTCCATTGACCTTCATTCTGTTTTGGACAAATCATCTCACTATTTCTTCCATTTCTTTTTGGACTGAAACATCTATGAGGCTTTATAGTTGTGATTTTCTGCTACGGGAAGGCAGAAAAAGTACAGTGTGAGCCCCAGCTATGTCCAGATAAACACTCAACATTCAGTAACTACCTCCAGGTATCAAAGTTTTTATTGTATAAATGTATTGTCAGGCTCTTGTTCATGCAGCAAAAATTAAAAGTGGCTGAAAAATTAATGGGTGTGTTGCACAATCAAAGGAGTAGTTAAACTAATTGTAAGTGGTATGACCAAATATGACCAGTGGGGTTATGATCCAACTGATTACTCTGTCCTGGAGCAAAGTTGCCTGAGAAGCAGCAATTTTGAGCATGCAGTACAGTTTAGTTTAGGATGCACTAATGCAGCATATTCTTTTTAAAAATTGAGCTATGAATTAAATTCTAAATTTGTTTAAGGCTGTCAGCCCCAATGAGAAGATGGTGGGGGGAGAAGTCCTAGATATCTAAAGACTGTAATTTTACTTACTCTCTTCAGATAATTTACTGGGATTCAAATAAGTACCTTCTTTAGTGACTTTTCTTCATGCTATTTTTGACCTTTCATTTCGTCCATTGTTTCACTTGCCCACCATATTTCACATATTATGTGATGCAATTGGCAATTCAGTCTCAAAAATCTGAACAAAGCAACAGAAACAGGAGTTATCATGAATTCTTAGACCCAAATACCTCCACTTGACTGGCACCCAAGCTTAAAATATTATGCTTTGCTTGGCAATTACTTCTGACAGCAATTCTAAATTGTCAAAATACATAAGGAAAATTTTTCCTTGTAAATAAAATCAATGTATCATACTGCATGCAAACCTTTATATGTACATTTATGATACAAATTTATTAGCAATAGAGAACACAGAATATATTGTGAAAGCTAAGTCTGAAAGATATCCACATATAAAAAATGATTTTTACTGTTAACAGTAAAATGAAAACAAACTCACAACTATTAACAACTGAACCTAAAAAACAAGACAAAAACAAGAACAAACTAAGCAAACAACTAGAAGAGGAACATAATTGAATAAATGGAGATCACATGGAGGGTTATCAGTGGGGAGAGGGAGGGGAAGATGGGGGAAGGTACAGGGAATAAGAAGCATAAATGGTAGGTACAAAATAGACAGGGGGAGGTTAAGAATAGTGTGGGAAATGGAGAAGCCAAAGAACTTATATGTATGACCCATGGGCATGAACTAAGGGGGGGAGAATGTGGCTGGGAGGGGGGTTGCAGGGTGGAGGGGAATAAAAGGGAGAAAGAAATGGTACAACTGTAAAAGCATAATCAATAAAATATACTTAAATGATTTTTACATGTTTAAATTCTCCCCACATTGTACATTCATTATTTAAAATTAAAGGACAGAAGTCAGGTTGAAAATGGTAAATGAAGAGACAAGATGTGGGGACTACAAGTTGTTTCACTTGAATAGAACCAATCTTGTTCTCTCTGTTTTTTTCTCCCAGGAAAGGAAAATTTAATAATCAGAATAATAAATACACTTAACTAATAAGAGCAATACACTTGTGGTTTTGGTTGTATAAAATATATATACATTATTTCTTTTCAAAACTGTGGCTGAAATTTTAAAAGTTCATCCTAAATATTTACCAATATGAGAAAGTTTAAAAAATTAGAATTACTTTTAAATTAATATGCTGCCTCACATTTCACTACCTTCAGCAACAAAACCAGCGTTGGCAGTTTTACCAACTGTTGTTAACCAGTTTGGTTCGGTCTGGCTGTCTGTGGTTAATACAGTACTACCAGTCCTTAACTCGTCCAACCACAGGGGAATGCTTAAATAAAAGAACACTTGATTTCATAGCAGTTTTTAAATGAAAACATATGTATCTGTAATAGGTCTCTAAACGTTTTTTTTTTTTTTTTTTCAGTAACAACTTAATGTGTGGCATCTGTTAGGTATAGGGTGTCTTTTTTTAGTTTTTTGAAGAGGTACATTAGGCCCAGTAAAATTAATAGTTAAGATGTTGGTATCGCAGGAGTTATCAGGATTAAGAGCACATAAGAAAGGAAGATAGCTGTCAGTTTTCCTTCCACAGATAATCCTGTACATTTTATTTAGGGAGAAAAAAAGAGGAAGAGAAAAGGATGTCAAAATAGTTTCTCAACGCTGTATTTGGAGACCCTCACTCCAAAACTTGATATGCATATTGTGTTGGGTGAGACAGGTAAAAATGGACATGGTAAGTACCCATGTACTTGGGATTCTTATAAAATATTTTAAGGTTCTTTTCAGCAGTATCAGTGCTTGAGGCCATAATTACTAACTTTAAATCACCAGTTTATAATGCACTCTTGTTAATGAAGGGTTGACAATTGCCCTAATTAAAAAAAACATAATTCATTATCTTTAAGATGACATGATGTATTTGGCCTCTGACATTACCTGAATTTCCCTCCATGTCTCAGCTGGCAGATTAGAGTATTCGTCTTACTATCCCAATCTACCTCCTTCAGGATTCTTAGGAACCTTGTCTCTACTATCTTTAATATATATAACCAAATAAATTCAAAATGAACTTTGTATACATTGGCTAGGGTCAAATATTATACACCTTTAATATTTACTAGCATATCTCCAAATATTTTGGGGGGATTGAAGTTGTCTCAAATATTTTTAGAAGAATCTTGAATGTAAAGGCGTCTTGTATCAACATTTCTTCCTGCTTCAGGATGTAGTTAGAATATGCGACTGTGGATTGATACAAACCTCACTTGATATACCTTTCTTTTTTCCCTATGTTTTGAGAGCTACATATAATATATATCTTTCCATGAATACATAATGTATATTGTAAATACATCAGGGAATATATATGTATTGAAATGAAGCATAGCAAAGTGATTAAGAGTTTTGAAGCTAGATTACATCCGTTGGAGTACGGGCCCCATCACCTGCTAATTGTGTAATCATGGACAAGTTGTAAACTCTCTGTGCCTCAGTTTCCTTATGTGTAAAATATTATAATGAAATTATGTGGGTCATGGGGTAGTTGTGAGAATTAAATGAGTTCATACAAATAAAGCACTTAGAACAAAGTACAGGGACTCAAAAACTTTAGTAACTGTTATTATTATACATATAGCATAGATACATACAGGGTGAGGCAAAAGTAGGTTTACAGTTATCATATATAAAATAATATAATAATTAATAAGTAATAATGAAAGAATAAACTGTTTTGCATAGTCATAAATATAAACCTACCTTTGCTCCACACCATACATATGCATATATATTATATCATTGCTTAGCCTATAAAATAAGACAATTTCATACACATTGCTAAATAGCTTCTATGCTTAATATGTCACATGTGTGAATGCTCCATGTATGGCACATGTAAATTTTCTTGGCACTTCCAATTACCTAATGAGCACTGTGCGGGAAAATACTCACATAGCTCGTGACTAAACTGTATGGAGCATAAATTCAGTATTTTTAATCTCCCCACTTCATGAAACAATGTTTCTCACTGGGCAGTGGACCCACTATGTAGTGGAAGCAGCTTCAACATGAAGTAAAAGCGCGCAGGTTTACAGCCAGCGCAGTCTGGATTCGCATCCTGGCACTGCCACTTGGAAGCTGTGTGACTTGGGGCAAGTCATTTAACCTTTCTGAGTATTAGTTTTCTAATTTGCAAAATAAGGATGTAACATTTCTTGCAAATCTATGATAAGAAGTACAGATGACAAACATAATAATTAAAAAAAAAGCACCTGAGCCAGAACCTGGCACACAGTAAATGCTTGATATGCTGGTCGTCAGTATGTCAGTCCCACTTTAAAGGTGGGTGTTTTTTTTTTAAGTCTAACACAAACAAACATCCCCCTGGAAGTTTTTGATCAGTTATGCTGTTTCTATGTAATGATCATGGATTAATCTTAAGGGCATGTGGTTTCAATAACCATAATGGCATGAAGTTTCGCTGCCTGTAAGAGCAAAAAGGAAGAGGTTGTTGGTATAATTCAACGTTTGCCAGTATTTCACCAGGCAGTTTGCAGCTTTGCCTTCTCTCCCTCTGCCCAGCCTCCCCTCTCCTGCCTATAGAAAGCCTGCTTGCCCCAAAACTGTTACACTGAAGAAGCAGTACATGTTGAAAGCCTGAGGAGGTGGCACCTCTTTGGTGAGGTTAGGCCAAGCAGGCACCTTTGGCCTCCTTGGCCAGAGACCAGGGGAAAAGGACTCCCTTTGTCCCCTTATCTTCATTGAGTATGGCCTGAGAGAAATGGATTAAAATCTAGGGGAAATTCACTGTAAATGACAATCTCTTTTCAAATGTTCTATATATTTTCATATACTGTGTAGTGAGAGGACTTTTTTTTTTTTTGTAGTCAGGCCTGGTTTGCCTCTTGCACATTATATAAGGATCTGGACCTGACATAGTAATCAGTAATAAGCAGCTACATATGTATTATGAGAATAAATCACTTAAGGCATACCAGGAACTCTTTAAAATAAAAATAGCACTTAAATTCAAGCTACAGTACAATTACTGAGGAACTCTTACATTATTGTTAAACAAGTGTCTCTGACTTGAAGCTTGGATGATATCAGAACTGTGAGAAGTAACATGTAGGAAAGATGTTTTGTGTACATACAGAGAATTTTTTTCACACAGTTGATGCCACATTGATCCAGCAATTTAAATATTATTACCCATTGTCTCACTCATTAAATACTTAAGAATGCAGGGAAATTGTTGAAGGAGACACATTTAGAATGCCATATCCAGAGCTACATCCAAGCGGCAAATGGTTACCCCGCTTGTAAAGTCTGGATAGATGATAATTTAGAGTGCCCACGAAAGCCCCGAGTTTATTTGATTGCTCTCCTAATTACTGGGCTCTGTGCGATCAAATATTTGTGGAAGAGGAAGCTTTTCTTTGTGGGAGTGGATAATAACTGTGCTCACACTTTGAAATTTTTGCCTTGAGTTAAGATTTGCATTTCTCACTTTTGTTGGAAGGAAAGGTGTGTAGCCTGTTTCAGAAAGCAGGTACCAAATAATCAATCATCAAACACCCCAGAAAGTTTCCATTCTAGACAAGTGCAAAATCTTAGGTATTAGCAATCCACCCCCAGAGATGAAATCTACAAAGGGTGGAAAGGGGGGAGAAAGGAGGTATCACTTTTCTGAGTGAATACATTGTGATTGGTAGGTGTTGCATGCATTAAGACTCTATATTTGCTTACTCGCTGCCATTTAGAAACCAGCCAGAAGTCTGAGAGATCGCACAGACAGGTAAGCCCTAAGCTTCCCTCCCATGCTTCTCCAGTGCCCTGCCCCTCCAGGCGCGTGAAGAATCAACAGACTGTGGTCATTGATCCCCTGGTGGTGGTGTTGCACTCTGGGAAATGCTGGGGGTGCCCAGGAACGCGGCTCACTTAATGGATGCGCGCCTGAAAAAAAAAAGCACCGAGAGGAGGAAAGAGAACATGCAAATCAGTGGGAAAAAAGCTACAGAAGAGGAAGGGAACAGAGAGAGCAAGAAACGTGTTGCTCTTATTGTTTTAGACCCCTTCTCCATCGCCCTCCTCCAGACCCGCTGCCTCCCTCTCGACACTTCCCTCCTCGCCCCTTTCTAGACACCGGTTCTGGGAAGATCAATCAGGATCCTCCCTCCCCCCTGGTTGGAGATTTAATAGGATACCCCCCATCCACCACCGTCCCCCCCACCCCCACCCGGCAAGCTGGCAGCTGTTTTAAGTCAATGAAAGTAAGATCGTTAGAGATAAGCACCGGAGCAGCCCGGGAGCTGTCAGAGCACACTTAAATCAGTCCTCAGCTTCTGCTCAGGGCATTACCTACGGAGTTTCCTCCGAGGCTGATGGAACTCGGGGTCTCCGTCTCGCCTTCACGCGCCAACTCCTGCGGAGCAGAGGAGTCGTAGCCCAGCGCGGAGCCTTTTTCTCCCTAAATATCATTCCCCGGTTCTTAGCCATTGGGTTTTCGGCTTCACCCACTCAAAACAAAACCAGTTCAACCACCCCGGAGGCAGCGATGAGAGCTCCTTAAAACTTTTCTCCCCTCCCCCCCGCAACTAGGAGTAGGTGGGTGCAAAGTGCGGGCAGCGCGAACTCGCGGGCGCCGAGCCGGGCTGGGGGAGGCAGTGGTCGCTTTAAAAACGGACCTATCGCTGCTCTAGCCTCCGCGCTGGGCAGTCGGCTGCCTCCGAGAAGGTTCTGCGGACATCTGCAAACCCCCACATGTGCCCTCGGGACGAGCTTTACTCTGTGCAACCGGGGTGGGGGCAAGAAAGGTCCCAGGTCACGGCCACAGGGCAGCGGGTGCGGTTCCAGCGCAGGGAAGAAGTTGACAAAGGGGACTTGACTAAATATGAATGCGTATTTATAGACGCGAGCTCCATCGAGATCCAGAGAGAGCGCACTCTGCCTGCTCCTTCCTCTCATTCCTGCCATTTCATTTTATCGCTCCTTTAAGTGGAGGGCAGATTAAAAAAAAAAAAACAAAAAACAAAAAACATTCCTGCATGGTGTGGGTAATCACCGCGTTATTTACAATCTAGTTACTCTGCAGCAGACCGGGAAGCAAACTCTGGGGCTCATTCCCTTCGGATGGACAGAGAGGGCGGCCGGGAGGCGAGCTGCAGGAAAGAGGTCAGGGTGGGTTTGCGGGAGCTCGAGGGCGACCTGGAGGGAGCCGGAGCCCCCGGCGCCGCCCCCGCCCCCGCCCCCGCCGCACCTCCCGGGGCGGGCGCCCGGCCGTGGTGACCGCCGGCTGGTGCGCTGCCCTCGCCTCTCCCATTGTTCCTACTGTCTTTTTGCCTTTTGTTATTTGCACTCGCATTGTGTTGTTTGTCTCTGAAGCCGCCTCATGACCAGCAAAGGGATTTCACCTCGTCCTTGAGAGCTACACGGGGATCGCGAGCGAGCGAGAGATCGGGGAGAGGGACGCGCGCGCGCACACTCTCATACACACACACACACAGACACACACACACAGAGTGAGAAAGGCGAGCCACCAAACCCATCTCCAGTCTCCTCCCGGGGGCCCCCAGCCCGCCACTGTGCCACTTTGCATCCCACGCCAGAGGAGACATTAAGGAGACCCGGTAAGGTGCGTGAATCGCAGCGTTTTAACTTTGTTGTTCGTCCCGATGTTGTTGTGGGCAGACCTCCAAGGCGCAGAGCGCCCCTCTGCCGCTCGCCGTGCCCGCCACTCAGCACTCGTTCCCGGCTCCAGCTGGAGAGCCGACTGGGGAGGGAGGGGGCCGCCACCGGAGTTTCCTCAAGTACAGAGGGAGAGGGACTGGAATGGGGGTGAGGGAGAGGCGGGAGGCGGCTCGAGACTGGAAGTGGCCCTGTCATCCTCGGGGGGCGCCTGCTCGGGGGTGGGGGAAACCCTGGGGTGGGTGCTCGAACCCAGATCAGGAAATGGGAAACTTTGTATTTTTGGTGGGGAGCCTGCGTGCTGTCGCCGGTATTGTTTTCTAAGCGGTGACGGTGGAGGTGGTGATGAGAGCTGAGGGCAGGAGCGCAGGGAAAATCCTAGGCTAGTCTGTGCACCTCTGTTAACGCCAAACGACAGACCCTAAAAGTTGGACAGAGCTCCTTCCTCTTCCTAGAATATACACTCGACCCCCAGCCCACCCTACGACCTCAATATTCCCCCTTTTTGTCTTTTTGTTTCGCTTTCTGCAATCCCTCTCCCTACTACTCCCCCTCCCTCCCGCCCGGAATTTCGGAAACAAGTCTCATCCTTCAGGATTCTAGGGATTTCAGAGACCGGAAGCTTTATTAATTGCAACTACTTACCCCCCCACCCCCCACTCCGCAAACGAAGTGAAGACCTCTCACGTGTTGTCCCTTTAAGCGCGGGTTTGGGAAATCTCGCTTGCACTTTGGGGCTGCAGTAATACGCAAGGAAAAGAGGTTATACAAGTTGAAATCAAATTGGATTGGGAAATGTTTCCATTTGATAGCAGTTTCTTGCGTATTGATCTGCTGGCATCGGATGCACACGAAGCATTATTTACATATTTTAATAGTAATTTTCCTTACACGTTGCAAAGAGAAGATATTAATAAATAGTTTGACCCTGGTGAATGTCTGAAGACGTTGGCCTCTGTGCGAAAACTCAGAGTGTGGTGAATGGGAATTCATTTCACTGTCTTTCCGTCTCAACTAAGCAGGTCAAAATGAGGAATTCTGTGAATATGCTCAGGGTGAGCATATTCACAGAATTCACAGGGTGAATATGCTCAGGGCGAGATTCTCAGTGTCAGCCAACGCAGGCACTCTGGGTGGCAGTCAACTGTACTTCTTTAGAAAAGTTTAGGAATCTGTGCTATCCCAGTTGGATCCTCACAATATCCAGATATCCAAAGTAGTTTGCCAGAAAGGCATGAGCCGATTTCCCCAGAGGCTGCCTTCAGGCTCAGCACAGTCCTTTTAGTCAAGGGCAAGACCAAGGGAGATCTGTGGGATTTTGGGTAATAAGTGTGGGAATCTGCAAAGGGACTAGACAGAGTGATTTGTTTCCTTGATGCTCATAAATAAAGTCCCCTAGTATCTTTAAACACACACACACACACACACACACACACACACACACACACACACAACACAGGCCAATGCTGTAGATGCGTAGGAGATTCACAGGCAATGGACATTTCAATCAGAAAAAGCAGAGTACGGTTTTTGATCAGGATTACAGGAGTCAGGCTCGATTGCCAAGAGTTATTAGATTAAGGACCAGATGGTTTTAAAGTATACGGAAATGTTTTTTAAGTTTGACTTTTATAGAATCTAGAAGGACGGCAATTTCTTAGGGTCTTTACAGAACTGCTGGATTTTGATCTAATTTTGAAGGAACTCAGCTGTATTGTGAACTGCTGTTCACTGTGATAGGGAAGGGATCTGGTTTCAAATGTGGATGCATGGGACAAAGTTTCTGAGGGTGCTTCTTCCTGATTTAAATATAGCTCGGAGGCTGAAGCCTAGATAAATTCAGCCACGATGATTTAAAATCATAAGCACTTACGCTGAAAGTTCTGTCAGGCATTGTGCAAAGTTCTGCTGCTAATTATGTCATCAACTGTTTACTCCTCAGAACTATACAAGATAAAAATCATAAGCATCGCTCAAAACTGATGCAATACAGCCTGAAACCCTTACACTGGTAGGGATTGCTTTTGTTTGCCTAAAAGGTAGATCTTTCATCAGATGAGTTGTTTAAAAACATTTACTTGTGGGGGTGGGAAGGGATGTGCATAATTATTTAGTTATTTGTGTTAATTATATACCAGCATACTCGCTTGAAATTCTTTCTTTTTTTCCTTTTCTTTCCAGTGGTCTTCTAACAACCTTATACATGGAGAATTTACAGAGTTTTTTATTTGCTTGTGGGTTTTTAAAAATATTTTTGTAGCCATTTCGAATGGGCAAAAATGAACCAATCTGACATAGACTTGAAAGAGTAAACACTTAATATATGAAAAAAAGAGCTTCAACTCTATACAGAAACCCTGTACTAGTTTTGTTGTTGAGCTTAAACAGTTCTGGTTGAATGGCATGTTATATACAGGATTCAACACTCTCAAAGGTATTTGGTAAATAACCAGGCATTTGATATCCAGTGGTTATTTCAAGTTAACTTAGTGCTGCACATGTAGATGCATATCCTGTTTAGACTGACACATGGTTTTGTGAAAGGAAAAAATGAATATGTGCTCATAAAGATGTTATCTATGGAGTACATGGAAGTAAATAGTAAAGAATAAAAAAGTGAATTTTATATTCAGGTGTGATGGCCTCCTTATTTGCCCTTGTTAGGGGTGCGGCATGAGCTATAGGAGAGGTTTAATTTTCATTGTCCGGTTAAAAGGAATGAACTCGAAAGTTTGAACAATTTTTTTCTTATAAAGCAAATGAAAAAGTATGATACAATGATTAAAAGAATGGACTGTCTTCTTGAAACAGCTCTATGCTTTTACTGAGTGGTAGGCAATCATTTTGAAGGCATGTTCACATTATACAAAAAAGAAATATACAGGACAGGATAAAACTTGTTTTTAGTAATCTGAAATACACCAGATTTCAAATAATTTAGAGTTCCAGTGTTGAACACTTTAGATTTTCAAAGGGAAGATTGTTGGATATGATTGCTCAGCATCACCTGGGTGAATCACCCCATGGTAGAGAATGCTACAATTTGAGTTTTGAGAGTGACCTGGAAAGCTTATTTGTCTGGGCCTGAAGTCAGTGCGCTCCCTCACGCACTCATCACAGTGTTTCAGCCTGGGAAATATGGATTTATTTTAAAGGTGAAAAAAGTGCTTGGCTGTTTTAAATAAACTATGCCCTGAACTTAGATTCGTACATAGTTAATAAAATAAAAGTCCAATTTTGTTGCAAACATTGTTTTAAAACACCCATTTGTAAATTGTACACATTTGGTTTTCATATGTTAATGATTTGGGATCTGAAACTTCTTTCAGAAAGACATTTTGGTTTATCTTTAAAAACACTACACAAAACTGTCTAAACAACTCTGTAAATAAGTGGTTCCAAATGCCTCAATTTGATGAATGAATTAAAGAATTATAGTTCTTAATCCAATTATGATCAGTCTAGTCTTGTTATTATAATTCCCCTTGGGGGGGGTGTGGGGAGTGGGAATGGTAAATGATTCTCAAATGTGAGTGGGGTCTTTGCTGTTTATTTTCTGTGTGTGATGTAGCATAAATAATTATTCACACCTAACATTTAGGAGAAGGATTGTAGAGGTAGGATAGTTATTTAATGATCTTCATTAAACCAAGAGTTTATTTGCATGAAAAGTTGTTCTTCATAGAAGAGTAAAATGACTTTCAGTCATTTTCCATTGGTCCATATGAGGGCATTTGGTGGTGTATTTGATAACCTTTCTGTATTCAATCTCCTTGTCTTTAAAATTAAGGGGAATATGCTTTTGAGGTTGTTTTCTACAAACCTCTCCCCTACATGGGTGCTTTCCAATCCCCTTCTGACTACTGGCCTGAATTTTAGGATAGGCTCTTGCTAACTGCCCAGTTGGCTTGAATGGACCCTTCTAAATTTCTGTCCCATTTTAACCTCTGGCTCAGAAATTAATTAATTCAAAGATGTCAATAGTTCATTATGGTTTTATTCTTTAGGTGTCATTATTATTATTACTATTAGTTTTGCAGTTTATTATGACCCTCTAATTACTTAGGAAAGATCTGTGGGGATTACAAGTATCAAGTGAAGCTGCCAAGAAGAAATATTTATAGACGTAGAGATTTTTTTTTAGTACCACTCAAATCATACCTGATAGACAAGTAATTACCCCACTTACAGGTAACAATGGCATTCAGTAGGGGCAACATGTTGATAAAGCTAGAGGAAAACTGAATGTGTTTAAAGAGTGCTTTGAATAACTGCCCTTTAAAAACTGAGCCTTAAAATGTAAAATACTGCCCAGAAAATTTGGAGTGGTTGTGGTGGTGGTATTGATTTCTGCAAGTATAGGTTCATTCATTCTTTATTAAAGTTTATTATAAGTTAAAAAAAAAATCACCCTGGCTGGTGTAGCTCAGTGGATTGAGCATGGGCCTGTGAAGCAAAGGGTCACCAGTTTGATTCCCAGTCAGGGCACATGCCTGGGTTGCAGGCCAGGTCCCCAGTGGGGGACACATGAGAGGCAACCACATATTAATGCTTCTCCTCCTCTGTTTCTCCCCTTTTCCTCTCTCTAAAAACAAATAAATAAAATCTTTTAAAAAATTCATCTTCGCTGCCCAGTGACTCATCATTCAATTAGTCTTCATGATTATGTGGGATCTCATGTCCAACAGAATGGTAGGGTTCCGGATTGACCTCTAGTTGACATTTCCTGGAAGCTCAGGTATTGAATTGTCACTAATGCATCAATTAAATCTTGGAGGTGGGGAATTCAGGAAAGAAACAGGATGTGGAAGAGGTGATCCCACTAGTTTTTCGAGCATTTCAGTTTAGGTCTATTTGAAATTCTTCTATGACTTGGAGTTTTGAACATTCAGTGCTCTGCCCCTTTTCTTCACATCTAAAGCTGGGGATGATAATGCTTTTCTTAGAGGGATATACATGAATTACACTACATACATGCCAAGTTCCTAGAATAGGGTCTGGTGTTGAACTAGGTGCTCAGTAAGTGACAGCGGCACTCTCCTCTCCCTCCAATAAAAATTTTTTGATCATTAATAATGTTTTAAGCTTCATTTTGTACTTACTTTGAACTCATTTGAGTCCAAGAAGAAAAATATATCACTTCCTTGAGGCTGAGATCAACACTTTAAAATAGCGGTTCAGTTAACATCTATACATGATCTCTGACAATGTGGTTATATTAAGATGCTGTATCTGGTGCAAGTGTGACTTCTATCTTTAATTCATATAAATCTGCCTTTAGTGATTAACATTTTATCCTCATAATAGGTAAAGGCAAACAAAAACTTTAGAACCTAATTGTAGATCTTTTTGATTTCCCATTATAGATATAAACTAGTGAAATGTTTTTTTGTAATTTTATCCATTGATAATTACCTAACACTGGGTTATATTAAGTTATAATACATGTGGATAGAGAGAAATTCTACTTAGAAAAGAAATAAATCTGAGTTTACAATAGTTTGCTCTATGGAGTCAACAGTTCCCTCCAGGAAAATCTCATAGTTTTGTTTGATTGTTTAAATTAGTTGCAAGGAGAAAGGCATGATAAATATACCATTGCCTGTTTGAAGAGGTGACATATAGTACTAACATGGAGAAAGTAGTGGTCATTTTCTCTTCCCAATGATAGGGAAAATTTCTGTGTATGTACAACTGACCAAAGGTAAAGGAAAGACTTTTTAAAAAGCAAAGAAATGACTCGGTTATTGCATTAATTTTAGTCTGTCAAGAAGCAGATGCCAAGATGGAGTTAAACATGTAAGCAATTTATCGGGGGAGGGAGCAGGAGAAGGCTGGGACAGCCTTTGGCCAGTGATCCAGGTTTGGCATTTATGTCAGGAGTGACGGAAGGAAGGACAGAGGACTCAGAAGGAAGAAGCTGAGGTTAGGCTAGGCAGAGGAGAGACAGCCATTGGAAGAGAGTCCTCTATTCCCAAGGAATGGCCTGCATTCTCACCCCTACTGCACTCAGTCATTGGCTAGGAGCAGCCCCCTGAAGCATGGCCTTGGTGCACAAATGATGCTAGAGCCATAGGGGCACCTGGTGCAGACACTGAGTCCATTATATTCTTGCAACTGGAGATCTGAGCTGTACAGTTATGGTTTGGCAGTATTGCCCAGGGGTTAATAGCAGTCATTCTGGTCCGGTGGACCTACCACTAAAAAAGACATGGCATTTGTTTTTTTTAGCTCTCTGATGCTTTATTTGCCTTCACTGTAGAATGAGTATAATGATAGTATCACCTCACAGAGTCCTAGATTAAATGAGGTTATATGGGATTATAAGTAAATTTGTAGTACCATGCATGGCACAGAAGAAATGTTCAATATGTATTGCACTCTTTTTAATGTACTCATAAAATGCAACTGAGAGGTATAGCTAAATTGTATCAGGGGAGCATAAATATATTTAAGCAATTTCTATCTCATGTAATTAGAAGGCATTGTTTATGTAAGCAAACATTCCCAATGTTTGCCTTTTAAAAACAGTACAGTTCATTTCTCATGATTTAATCCTTAGCTTTACTGTGTTATAAACTGTACAACACATAGACCAACTGACCTTGACCATCTTCAGGTAAATTGCCTTAGAGCAATAGGTAGACAGAATGTTCCCTTAATTTCCTTAGCCCTCCAGGCTTCCTATTCAGTGGAGAAGGAACTTGCACTGTGTAAGTCTGCATTTCATCTCGAGCCTCAAACACCTTGCCAGTCTTTGCTTCCCTGTGTTACTGTTCCTACACCAACTTGCCGCAGCACAAAGCACTGAACTCAAGTGGCCCTCAGCGCGAGCGCCTGCTGTGATGAGTCACAGAGCCACCAGTACTTTGTGGCGTTGGATTTGATCACTGCCATGAGCAGTCCTCCGCTTGTCAGCTAAGAGACCCTTCAGGGAGTTGTCCCTTAATAGAAAGTCTCTTTTCTTCCCTCCTGTTGTAACTTTAAATTAAAAGAAACCGTAGAGGAGCTGGTGGCATAGCGGCAGTTCATTCTTCTACCCACTGGGAGAACAACATCTGAGAAAAGACGTTATTGGACTGAGAATTGAGTGGTTGCTATTTTTGGGGGGCCGGCATGGGGGGTTGCCATGGAGGAAGAAGACTATGCCTTTTAGACTCAGTCGGACCGATTCTCAGTAATGTAACGGAGAGCAATTCTGGTGTGTCTGCGAGGGAGCATTTTATTTTGGATGTAAGACATTGACTTAGCATGTCAGTTTCAAGTGGGATTCATGAGACCACTGGTATTTTGCCTCCGTTTTTTAGGTGGCTCTGTGTATTGTACTGTGTGGGAAACTGGCTCTGGGACAACTTCAAAATCCAAGGAGGATGGGAGGCAGGAAAAGAGAGCTAATTTTTGACACATTCCTCAGACAAGTGACCCCTCTGGGGAATCTGTGCCCAGGATAAAGACAGCTGACTGTGAGGCTTCTGGCACAGTTTCCCCCAAACAGTGAGTGCTGGTTACTTCAATGTCTCTGGTTAAAAAGGCTGATGAACTTCATCTTTGTGAAAAAAAAAAAAAAGAAAAAAATATTAGAATGTTTGATGGCATGTTTCCTAGATGCCATTTCTCCCTAAACTTCTGATTTAATTCTTTGCTGACCCAGACTTTATATCCTCTGGACAGTAGTTGCTGACCCATTCCCATTCTGGGTAGGGCCTGCCCTCCAATCTGATGCGTGCTAAGATTTCCTGGTGTAATGGGTGGCTACCGAAAGCTGAAGTTTGATGTGCAGCACCAGCCGCTGACCGAGGGCTGCATGTATGTTCCTGCGATGCCTAGTGTCACTATGCAGTACCGGCCGTCTCTCATCTCTGTCTGGCACTGTTGGTCTCATTTATTCCTGCACTGGGCACTGCTTTTGAACAAGTGCACACTGCTTCTTATGATTCTGTCCTGACTTTTCTTATGCCCTCTCTCAGCCTCATCTCCATCGCACTGTCACTGCTAGAAGAATAGTAGTCTCCTTTCTGCATTAAATCACGAAATAAAGTGTTTATTTAAATGCATACTAAACAAACAACTAACTAAATCTGTCAGTATATTAAGACACTAAATGGGCCCATTATTTATTTCTAGGGACTTTCTCAGCCCCCCCAAATGCCCTTCTCTTCCTTCTTCCTTTTCCCTCTCACTGCTTGTTGTGCCTTATTAAACCTTCTCTCACCATGAGGTCTTTATTCTCCTGGCACCACTGACCACTCTGCATTATGCTAATCTCACTGGATGAAGTGAGAACTGAAAGGTGTGCTTAAATGCATTGCTGCATGTTTGAAAGGGGTCATCATACAGTGACAAAACATGTAGAAGGTAAGCTCACTGAGGACACTGTTGTATCACAGCACAATCATGACACCTGGAACACGGCAGCAACAGAATAAATGATCACTGAGCCAACGTATCTTGCAAATCAAGCTTCATTTTGGTTCAGAGCAGCCCTGCATGATGGGAAAGTGGTCAAACTAACAGCAGTTGAGCATTTGATTATGTTCTAGTTTAATATTCATAGCCCACCAACTAGGTAGGTATTTTCCCCTTTTCATAGATGGTCAGGTGCTTGCTCATTTTCCTTGGCTAATGAACAGGAGAACTGATGCCTGGATTTCCATCCTTTTTGACTCCACCATTTGTAATTTTTCATCATGCTGTGGCCAAGATAGTGGTGTGGAATCCTACCCATGTAATGGGAGCACTTACCGTACCTGCCTTTCTACCACAAGAGATGGAAACAGGTGAGCGAGAACACATCTGCCGCTGAAAATGATGTCTGAGCTGCAAAGTAATTTCTAAATGTTGTTGTTATTATCAAGTACCCTCTTTCCATTTATTGACCAAAAAGTATTTATAGAACACACAGAGGCATGTTGCTTAAACTTTACCGAAAGAAGTCCTTTCTCACTTGAAGTGGAGGTTCTGGATACATACCAAGTGACATCACAGGAAGTTAAAGAACAGGATTTCTCGAAAGTGATTAACCAATCACCTAGTCAAAAACAACCTGGGATATTTTTAAAAAAATCTACCTCTATGGCCCCCACTCAGACATAGGGAACTCGAATCTTTGTGGCTGAGGCCCCCATCGCCTGCATTTTTAACAGGCACGACTGGCGATTCTTTTGCACATTACAGTTTGAGAACCAGTAATAATAAATTGTATTGATTTACTTTGGTAGTAAGTTATATGTGGGGCGTATGGAATGAAAGTAAGGTCCTCCAAGAAGAGCAGCAGTGCCAAGATAAAGCACAACTTTAGCTGTGGGTTGGGGTCCGGGGAAGGGTGGCAGTTATGTGCCTTCTAGGCTTGGGCAGGACTTTCTAACAGGACAACCCTAAGGTGGCTAAGTACATTGAACACCAGAAGTTGATTTATTTATTCTGCTCTGTATCCCAAATAGTGAGAACAGTATCTGGCACATAGTAGGTGCTTAAAGACCTTTGTTTAATGAATGAGTAAAAATAGAGGAAGTACAATATGTGGAAAAAATTAGAATAGTTTGCTTATGATTATTGTGGAAAAAGAAATCAAGGTAGAATATACTGAGAAGGAATCCTAGTGAGAAGACAAGACAAGGTTTTAATCAGACTCATAGGGTGCTCACAGGAAAGCGCCTTCATACGTGCACATAAATGATGCAAACACAAATCTAGGGCTTGTGTGGGATCAGGTCATCAGGCCACTGTTTGTATTGTCTTGGGAGCAACCATCACTACGTGAAGGCAAGGACAGAGTCAGTTTTGTTCCCCATGTGATCACAGGACTGGATAAATATTTGACAGGGAATTCACATGGACGAGAAAAAACAGGCTTCTCAAGGTACAAAAATGTCTTGTGAAAAGAGGAAAAATATTTACCAATGCTAACTGATTGGTGATTGTGAAAATTACAAAACTTCATAAAACTGTACTTTCTTGGTTTATTTAGAGTTTAGTGATGTTTCCATCTGATTGCTTGCCTGTCACCAAGCAGTGCTTTGCTGCTAATGACACATTTTACTGTTTTGAAAATCCACCATGGTGCTTAGCACAGCGCCCTGCCAATATTAGCTATTTAATAAGCATTTGCTGGATAGTTCAATCAGTGAATAAACAGTATTGACTTGGGTCTGTGGGTGGGGAGTGGGTAGGAAATTGAAAGCAGACCAAGAGAGTTGCACTCCTTTACTTCAAATTCCCGGAGTGATGTGTGACCCAGTGATATTCAAGTAGGCTAGCTTCCCATATAAGTTCAAGGCCTGGTTATTGGAATTGTGTGGGGAAGGATGTTTTGCTAAGGTAATGACTACAAAGGTGGATTCAGCATTGTTAGAAGAGGCAACCATTCATTTGATCTGGAAAGTCAGGCTGGAAAATGTATTGGGGGGAAAAAGGTAAAAAGTAATTCTAAACCTAACAGGAGTTTCGGTAGAAAAATGGCTCTAATTCAAGCAGTGTAATGTTAACATCAATGCGAGTCTCATGGCTCAAGCCCCGCATACCGCTTTGGAAATAAAAGGAGATTGTGTAAAGAATTAGCAATACAAGGCATTTTTAAGTGCTTTATTACAGAGGCCTGTGATACTCTGTGAAATCTATGCTGCCTCTTTCTTCCTGCTGTGCTTAATTTCAGAATCTGATGCTATTACCTATCCTTGGAGGAAAAAAAAATCACTCTCTGTTAACTCTTAAACACCGAGTTTAACATTGCATTTGCTTTCAACATAATCTTTCTGACATTTCTTGGGAGGAGAGGAGTGGTGTATTTAGCCACGGAGGGTTTGTCTCCGAGTTTAGTATGTGGGAGAGCTTCTGAAGGGGAGCGGCAGTACAGGGAGGGGGGCGACTGGTAATAAATTTCAAAAGCATAAGTTTAGAAATGGTTTAAGCAGCTTGAAGAATAAAGTCTCTGAAAAGAGTCAGAAGTGATTGTGTTTGGCATGAATCCAGATCAGAAGCCAGAACGGGAGTTAACCCTTTACAATAGGTGACCAAAAATGTTTCCTGGCTTGCCATCACTGCGTCTTTCTCCTGTCTAGCTTGAAAGAATAGTCGATGTTAACTGACAGTTTACTCTTGCCAGGGACTGTGCTAAGCAGTGTATTTTTAATGCTTCTTTCTAGCAACTCTCTGATGTAGATACAAATGTTGCCCCATTACATAGCTATGGAAACTGAACTTGCCCCAAGTAGCACACTCATACTTTGTAAGTGGTGGAACTGAGACTTGAACCCAGACTGATACGATTTTGAAGACTGGGCTCTTACCCATTGTAACGTAGGAAGTATGTTTGAGTCCTATTGAGTCAGCCCTCACAATGACACTGTATTTTCCCTTCTCTTTATATATGCACTTCTATCCCTCTGGAACAGTCTCTTTTCAGCTTATTTCTGAGCTATTGAAAAGTTCCCCACTCTAGGATCTCTCTTTACAGTCTGCTGCATTTACCGCTGTCAGGTCAATCTTCTTGACATGCTATTTAGATCATGTTGGCCCTTTCTCAAAAATCCCGAGTGCCTGAGTACTGCACATGGATGGGACTGAGATCTTTAAGCCTGGTTTTAAGGGCCTTACAATCTATCTCCAAATCTATCTTTTTAGGCTCTCATTTGAAGCTTTCCCTTTGAGAACAATTTGCTTCTGATCTGGATTCAAGCTGAACACAATTTCCCAGATGATTCCCCAAATGACTGCAACACACCAACCTTATCAACTGTTCTCAAAATGTTCATGCCAGAGACCATGGATGTTGCATATAAACCCCCCTACTCACACGTGAACCCTCTATGACTCAGGGAGTTCTGCTAGACTGGCTTTTTCCCTCTGCTTCAAACCTCCTCATCCACTGGCTTATCTTGGTTCCCAATCCACCTGACTCTGTATTTTGGCTTTCTCCTTTTGTTTCATCTCTTCATTCATTCAATAATTGACAGATATTCATGGAGCACCTACTCTGAGCCAGGTATCATGTTGCCCACTGAAGAGTCAGTGACGTATGGAACAGCACACGCCTTGTACACAAAGATTTAAAGTTTATTGGGGGAAGATAAACTGTAATCAAGTAACCACCTGCATGCTCGAAGGCCGAATCACGAACTTTCACAGAAGTGCGTACAACATACAGGAAAAGCCTATGATGTATTTGGGAAGGGCAGTCAGAGGAGGCTGCCTTGAGAAAGTCACATTTCAAGGGTAGTTAATGAGGTAAAAGAAGATAAGAGGAAAAAAAAAACTTTTGAGACATAGGGAGTAGGGTGTGCAACGGTTCTACAGAGAAAGGGAGGAGGGTATATTTTTGAAATTAGAAGGCCAGCAGGGCTGGAGCAGTGACTGGGAAACGGATCTAGGTTAGGCTTGTAGGGGTAGGAGGGGATCACAGCATTAAGCCACGTTAGAGAGCTGAGTCTTCCTAACAAGGGTGGAAAGAAACCTGTTGCATAATTTGTGGCTATAGCATGTAGATCAGTTTTAAGAGAAGCAGGAATGAATTTGGGCAAGCTGATAGGAAGCCATCACAGTGATCGGGCGAGAGACAGATGGCAGTTTGGACTTTGCACTGTGGCAGTAGTGTGGGAGATGCCCACGAGAGGATTTCAGAAGCAAACACGGAGGGGGATCATCCAGTTTCAGGTGATTTGTAACAATACTCCTCCCCCCATATTCTGACTCCACCACCCTAATGGGATAACCGACCTGGTAATTACCCATTGTTTCCACGTTCCATTGGTTAGAAAAGAGATGCTTAAATCCTCATGTCTCCCAGGGACGCTGCCGCTGGCTCTGTACCTGCTCGAGCCCTTGCACATTCCGGCAGACAGATGTGACACAGAAGATGTTGTGCCTCCTGTTTACGTGTATATATTAGCCTTCACATTTTTATGTCTGTCTTTATATATTATCGCTTCATGTAGATTTCTCAAAACACTATCCATCCTTTAATTTCCAAATCAAATTTTAGTTTTTCACAGTATCCTCACAAAATATACTGACTAAAGACTTCTTCTGATTTTATATTTACATCTATAGCTGCTTTTACGGCTTTAACTCTATATTGTAAGCATGTTGTGGACATACCTTATTTTTAAGAGAGATATGAGTTTGTGCCTAGGAATGTGGATGTTGTAGTTCAATGTTATACTGCTCTTTGGGGCTATTATTTACCTCTTTCTCACTGGGCAATTTATGTAACCTTCTCAGTCTGTGATTCCCTATCTGCAAAATGGGGATGATTATGTTTACCTCATAAAGCAGTTGTGAGGAATCAAGAGAGAAAGAACACAAAGTATTTTTAAAAATCCTTGGCGTATAATAAACTCTCCGATGTGATGATATTTTATAGTTATACCTCAGGAACCTGTATCTTATTACTACTTTTGTCTACTTGAAGCTCAGTAAGTATTTATTGAATTCAGATTTGAATTTAAGTATCCTTTCTGCCAGAGGATACAAATATAAACAAGTTGTAGTTGTTGTCTGTACGAACCAGGATTTGATGGAGGAGTTAGTAACACAAACTGGTAATTATAATATATCAGTGTGATAGGTGTAGTGAGAGAGTATTTTGAGATCACAGAAGAGAGGTTGGGGAAGGTTTTCTAAATGAATTGTATGAGCTGAGTATTTTATTAACCTATTAAATGCATATTAAAATAAAGTATGTACCTATCATATAAAACTCAAAGCTATATAATAAAGTATCACTCAATCTTACTTCTGATCATGCCTACCCCATTCCGACTACTTTCAACTCTGTATTTCTAAATAAAATATTTACCCCTTATGTTTCTTATTTTTATTTTTTAATCCTTACCCAAGGATATGTTTATTGATTTTCAACAGAAAGGGGGAGAGGGAAGAGAGAGAGAGAGAGAGAGAGAGAGAGAGAGAGAGAGATTGAGAGAGGGAGAGAGAGAGAAACATCAGTTGGTTGCCTCTGGTATTCACTCTGATTGGGGATTGAACCTGCAACCTAGGTATGTGCCCTGAATAGGGATCAACCCTGCAACCTTTCCGAATACAGGGCGACACTCCAACCAACTGCACCACCCAGCCAGTGCATGCTTTTTATTTTTTACAAAAATGCTACTTTTCGATTGACTTCCTAGTGGCTGGCTTTGTTATAACACTTTTCCTGACCCCTACTTCCTAATACCACACATAATCCTTTTCCTATTGTTCTAATATAATTCATCCTTTTTGGGGGGGAGTTAAACAAGTTCATTTACTTTGACTATGCAAATGTTGTTTATTGCTGTGATTATTATATATTGATTATTTTACTTTGTATACAATTTATTTGGTTTTCCTGGAGTTAATAATAGCCTTTGTTTAAACCCACAAGTTTTACTAGAAGTGCCCAATGTTTACTGGAATTTTTGAGTCAAGGCTTAAAATGGGTGAATGGCGTATTCAGGGAGGGCCCAGGCTATGAGTCAGTCCTAATGGGAAGGACCGTTGTATTATGACGTAATTTAGAATTGTTGGAGCCAGATGATAGTCAGAAGCCCATTGACTTCTAGTCAGTTACCTTATGCTTGTTAAAATTTCTGCTACATAGCAGCCCCTTATTGCCTCACGTGGGCACACTGCTCCCACCACCCTGTCCTTGGTAAGGCTCTGAGTTAAGCTAAGTAGGGCAAGAGGTAGTGCTCCGAGAAAGCAGACAGGACAACGTGAGTTAAGAGGCATGGAGGTGAGAAATAGCATCCATGTTTTCAAAATTATAGAGAGTTTGATGTCTGTAGAAGATAAGGCACATGATAAGGAGCAGTAGAGATGTGGCTGTAATATTTGGTAGGGGTCAGATCAAGGTGGTCTTTTTATCATAGACTCATACTCCAGATTCTGTCTTCTAGGCCATGGGGAACTTTATACTGGTAAGTAACATGGTCTGCTTTGCTTGTGAATGAAGTAATGACACATTAGTTAAAAAAAAGAAAGAAAGAAAGAAAGAAAGAAAGAATAGTGACTTCATAAATATGCAGCTAAAATGCTATTTTTGCACATTTGATGACATACTAATACTTTAGGGATCCCTGTCAGTGAAATTTTTAGATTCCACAATCCTCCAGAATGTGTATGTGCATGTACATGCATAGACACCTATGAGGTCTGTCTGGAAAAAGTCCAGCCATTTTTAATATAAAGAGAATGGTTTGCATGACATTGATGTAACCAGGCAGCCAAGGAGAGTGGACTGGAATGCTCATGCATGAACAATGACGACTTCACTGTACTAGTCAGTGGGAGCAGTAGATGCCATTGAGTGAGCATGTGTGCTGTGCAGCCATCACATTCAAAATGACTGAGCCATAAAGCAATCAATCTGCATCAAATTTTGTGTTAAGTTTGAACATTACTCCACAGAAACAATATGGATGATTCAGAAGGCTGTAGTTCTGGGCAACTGGTGATTGACAGATTCATCATGACAATATGCTCACTCATGCATCACATCTTGTGCAGAGATTTTTGCAAAACATCAAATCACCCAGGTGATTTAGCCCCACTACAGCCCAGATTTGGCACCCTGCGACTTCTGCCTTTTCCCAAAACTAAAATCACCTTTGAATCGGAAGAGATTTCAGACTGTCAATGAGGTTCAGGAAAGTATGATGGGGCAGATGATGGCAATTGGGAGAACTGTGCGAGGTTGCAAGGTGCTTACTTTGAAGGTGACTGAGGTGTCATTGTCCTATGTACAGTGTTTCTTATATCTTGTATCTTCTTCTATAAATGCCTCTATTTTTCATAATACATGGCTGGATACCTTCTGGACAGATTTCATATATTGATAATTTATATACATGTGTTGCACTATAGTTAATATTCAGGGCACAATAAGACTTAGAGCATGGTTTATGCTAAGTGATAGTTGAAGTAATATCACAGTTCCCTGGAGACCAACTCTGACAGGCGGGTTTGCATGCAGTGGGTCTGGTTGGAGGGCTCTTGGAAACAACACTGCAAAAGGCTGAGAGATGCAGGATGGGCTGAAGGAAAAGTTGACTGTGATGCAGCTGAGGCTGCAGCTCACCCATGGGGAGCCCTGGAACTGGATGGCTCCTCAGAGCCGTCCTGAACTGAGGCAAGGGCAGCAGACCTGTGTAACCCCCATTGGTGTTGGATGTGTGCCATCTCTGGCCTGGGGTACAACTTTGGATGAGGGCAACTCTTGGGAAGGGCCTTAGGTGTGAGCGTTCAGCAGTTCTCCTGGCAACTGAGACGTGAGTGCCACTAGGTAGCACAGCACAGCATCCACTGAACTCGAACTTCCTGAGAGTTTTCCTTTATATATTTTTGAATTTTCATAGATTTTTTTGAAATATGGCTGACAAAGAGCAGTAGATCTAAAAGATACAGTTCTGTCATTTTCTTATGTTCACTTATATTTGCATTATAACAACTTGAAAATCTGTAGATTTTTTTGTTTTGTTTTCAAGGAAAAAATTTTAAAACAACTTGTTAACTTTGTAAGGGTTGATTTAGCTAAAAACTACACAATATAATCCACAACCACTTCCTTAAGCATATGAAAACTATAATGTGAGACAAGATGACAAAAGAAAAGGGAGACCAGAGCAGGACCTTTGATTCCTTTCTGTTGTGACATGAGGACCCCCCTTGTGACAGCCTTTCAGTGGATTAGAGAACAAAACCACGTGGATCATCTTAAACTTCCAGCTTTGGAGAAATTGTTTTTGTAATGGAGTGAGACCAAGGGACATTTTCATTGGAGGTAGGACAGCTGATTGGACGCAGACATGTAGGAGTAGAGGAATTCTTGCCCAGGGCGCCGACAGCGGAGTAGGGTTTTTCAGGGTCCCAGATGGGCATCTAAGTCAGTGCTTTCCTCGTTGTTTTTGGATCCTGCACATACACTGTGACTAAAACAGGATGACTTTCCTAAGAGTAAACACAAAAATAGAGATTTAAAAGGGAATAAAGAATATCAATAGGTAAGAAATGTAGATAGAAGTTGTGGCCTTTTCCTCCGCGTTCCAGCGGGTCATCGTTTTCCTCGTCCGTCTCAAGGACTTTGGAGCTAGGTCTCTAGAACTGAAGTTACGTTCTAAATGGGGAGAAAGTGTACTGGGGACAAGTTTTGACAATTTTAGGAATTTGACTGCTGCCACTATTTAAATGAGATAGTAGGAACTACAAATATAAAAAATAAATAAGGTTTTAGATGATAGTTTTGAGGTTTTAAAATATTTTACAAATTACGGAGGGAGCCCGCGGGGCTGTGTGTGCAGTTGGCTGTCCTCTGTGTGCATGTGTGCTGGCCAGGGCCCTCATGCCCAGGCCTGTCCTCCTGGTTAGCAAGTCCCCGTTATTCACGGGAAGGCCGGGCCACACCGACACTGTTCCCCCTCTGTGTGTCTGGCTTCAATTTAAGAGCCATATCCTGCCTTCTGTTCCAGAATGCTTTTGAATGTTTTCTTGATGCTTCTTTTTCTCTGACTCATAAATTTATAAATCAGTTACGTGCAGTAATTAAAAGATATCTTTATTTGTGTTGTCTCAGAAATAGAGAACTTGAAAAGACAAAAACCTTTCATAAATGTGGTAAGTTCCTTCATGTCCTTTTGGGATTTTTAAATATTTATAAGCATTTTTCTGGGAAAACTCATCCTGGCTTAAAAGAATTATCCCAGATTCATTGTGTGCCTGAACTTTAGATAGCTTAGCTTACTTATTAATATCTTTTAGTTTGTTAATAAAAATTCATTTTAGTTGTGTTCTCATTTTTATATTTAACAGGGCCTGCTTAAAAATGTTTGTTGCTTTGAATATTGGATGGAAGGGGATAGGTACATTTCAAGTAGTATCATTATTACTTTTCATTACAGCTAAAATTAAAAGGTAGTGGATTTGGAACCAGTATATAGAAATCTTAATAAAGATATGGTTTTCAATTTTGGGTTCTTAAGAAAACCTAATCACACAGTCTTAAATATAGCTCCTAAGTTAAAAGGTAGAAACCTTGTTAATGCTACAGTGTTTTTAACAATAATGAAAACTTAACATTCTTTTTATACATGTAGAAATGATCTTTCCATTACTGAGTAAAAGATGTATGTTGTCTAAAAAAACTAAACAAACCCATGCCTTGAAATCTTCAGGTGATTCCATCCATACTTGTACTCAATCTCTTTGTAATTATCTGCATATTGATCTTCATAGTAATTTAAAATAAACACTGTTGTTTTTGACTAATCTTAGCTATTATTCACTTATTTAAAGTATTTCTTATCGTGAGTCTGTTCTTTGTCACATATGACAAATATTGAGTAATAGGGCTACCATGGTAAGCAAAAGAGATTTGGGCCCTGCCCATACAGAGCTTTCAATCAATGAGAGAGATGGGGATTGATCAGCTTATTGTTCCAACAAGTAGAGAGCACAGATATTCTTTTTTCCCGTGTGACAGGTAGCAGGACTGTTTGTTATTTTTTTATCGCTAAAACATAGATTCTTAAAGAAATGATGTCTACCTTAAATGTTTTATGATTTTAAACATAACGTATTTTATCAATGTGTCATTGTTTATCACTGTTTTTCAATTGGCCAATGAATTAATGGACAGTCAAGGCTTTTGCATATGGGTCTGCTGAGTGCTGATCCTTGTCCTCTGCTTGTGGAAGTCAAACCCGTAATAATGTATTCTGCTGTTTTTACTTTTATTTACTAAAAATGTCAGAGGAGCTTAAAGGCACTTGGCAAACAATCTAAGTGCAGAATTTGTCAAGGTTTTAAAAAATGTATTTTCCCATTTTATTGAACTGTTTGACACCAAGCATTCAATCTAATGTCATTAAAAGCATTCTTCTTTGCCCCCATATTCCATTTTTTAAAAGATTTATTTTTAGAGAGAAAGGAAAAGAGGGAGAAAGAGAGGGAGAGAAACATTGATGCATGAGAGAAACAGCTATCGGTTGCCTTTCTCACATGCCCAACTGGGGACCAGGCATGTGCCCTGACTGGGAATTGAACCAGCAGCCTTTCAGTTTGCAGGCTGGTGCTTGATCCACTGAGCCACACCATATTTCATTAGATAGATAATATTTCATGAATTTGCCCAAATACAATAACATACAAATGACATAAACAGACTTGGGATCAAGCAGATGAAGTGGTCAGAGTGGAAGTGTGTGGATGTGCTAGAGCAGCCTATTTGCTGCGAGGGTGCCATTGCCAACAGCATATTTGACCGAGGGAATTCATCACAGCTGTTCCTCTGGTGTCTGGGTGAATGCAGGCAAATTAGGAAAGTTATACCCATAGTGCTGGTGGTAAGTACTATGGAGGGAGAATTCAGGGATCTTTGAGTTTGTAAGATAGCCCGATTTAGTCTAGAAGTCACAGGAGGCTTCCAAGAAGGGACCTTTGGGCTGGGATATGAGGAAAAATAAGGGCTAACTAGATAAGAAAGTGTGGGTGAGTGTGGACCAGAGAACTGCATGAGCAAAGCTCTGAAGTGTTAAAGCTTAGAATACTAAGAAAATAAAAGGGATGGGCATGGTTGGGGCACAGAAAAGAAGGGCAAAACTTGTGAAGAATGAGGCTGGAGGAGGAGGCAGGAGTCGTCTCATGCAAGGTGTTAGAGGTGATGCTAAGGTTTTAAGCTTTCATCATAAAAGCAATGGCAAGTCATGAAAGGACTCAGATTTGCATTTTAAACAGACCTTTCTGGATGTTTGGAAAGTGGGATGGTGGGCCATCCGTTATGTAGTGATTAGTCTAAATAAGAAACGTTGTGCTTGTCCTGAAAACTCTATGTTCTACAATTTTTGGGGGCCTCATTCTGCTCCACGACCGAATGGGTCCTCGAAATACCTGAGTAAAAGCAGAACCTAAATGTATCACAAGTGTAAATCTTTTCCATACCTAGGAAGACCTGGAAAGGTATTTTTTAGAGTGCACTTTTCCTTACCATTTTCTCCTTTTATTTTTGTATTTATATTCACAATTTCAGCACCACATGTTTTTAAGACAGTAGGAAAAAAAGCAAGTCATTCTTTTAAGCTTGTGCATGCTATTGACTTTTTGAAAGGATAGCAAGTGTGTTTATTTTATTACTGTGGATCTCAAAATTAACCATGAAACATCATTCTCTACTTCTACATGTTGTGTAGCAAAGAAATGCTTTATTGCGACTTCATCAATAATTCAAATTCAACTTAAAAGAAAGTAGGGCATCGTAAGGGAAAAAGCACACTTGTTTCAAAATTGAGTCGATTAAATAGTATTGAGTAGCATTGTCATATTGACATTGATGAAACAACTTTTATAACTACAAAGAGCTTAATAAGAAATAGACCCAACGGAATTGTGAGGTGGTGTCATAGACATTTCCATTTTTGGGGATTGTGAAATACAAACAGTGAAATCAACCTTGTGCTAGTGTACAATAACGAAGGAACAGCTTTTGAAAGGCGCTCTCACTGGGCCTTACTAGTTTTCAGGGATGTGCAGTAATAGCCCAAGCTATTTTGGAACTATGCATACATCAGTGTTCTGGTGCGGCGTGATACAATAATGTGTGAAAAAGTGTACGATCGCACCTTGTTTAAATTTGCAGTCCTGTGCATAATCCCGCAGTGAGCTCTTGTCAGGTTTTTATTGTACATAGGAGAAAAAAGTTTATAGAAGCCTATAGATTGGGGTTGGATGTAGATATCTGACGATGAAAATAAGGTTTTTTTCTTGTACTTTTTGAAAGATCATAACAGTTAAGTTTATATTCCGTGTAATATTTTGCAAATGACCTATGGTTAGTTTCATGCAGTGGGAACTTCAGAATGTACATCTATAAATATTGGAATGAAAATGTATATGTCTGCTGTATTTCATATTTTAAGAGTATAAGTGAAAAGTACAGAGTTTGATTTTTAAAAACAGTGTTCGCACTCTAATTTATGCATTCATATTAATGTTTTTTTTTTTCCAAATTGTCACTCAGAAAAGCAATGATTCCAATGATGCCCTTGTTCAAAACATTTTGGAAAACTTCCTCCAAGAATTGTCTTTTGAATCATTTGCAAGCCTCACTAAAACATCCATCTCATTACTTTCTATTCGCATTTTATACCAAGATTCATCATCCTTTTTTGTTCACCAGAGTTGGCTATAAATGTCTCTCTGAAATGATGAAAATGGCTAAAATTGACTTTCAAATTATGAAATTTGTCACCATTGAGGATATTTAGAAGTATACATGCATGTGTGTGTTGCAGACTTAGAAAGCAGTTTCTAAACGAGGCGGAATCAGTAAGGCCGATGTTTAGAGTGAATGGTTGTTAGGTGGCCACTATTTGGATGACATGGCATGTTTGTTTAAAAACCAGTCACATTACTTTTTAATGACACTGTATATTAGTTTTTACACTGTATACTGAGAAAAATGCAAGTATGTCCTTTGTAATGCAAGGCCGAAGTACTTCACACAATTAGTAGCATATTTTATTATTAAGACAATTAGAGCATTGAGCAACTATAATGCTAATCCTATGTTGGCAGATTCTTCAGATAATGTTCCTCCTATGGGAATGTCTCTGTAAAATTTTATCTTGTTTAAATACTGCCACTTACTGTGTGATTTATAATATGTGTATTTCAACTAGAACCTTACGTAATTCATATTATTTTTCATGTTATTTGAAGGTACTCTTTGGTAGCTTTTGAGATTTTCATTTCAGTTGACCTCTTTATGTAAGTTATCGACCCAGTTTCCAAAACTATTAGTGCTTGTTTTCTTAACCACCAGTTAAGAACCCAAACAGTTACATGTGCTTGAAATGTAAAATAATCTGTGACCATCTAGTACAACTCATACAATGTGTTGAATGATTTATGAATAAAATGAAAATGAAGTCGTAATGTACATATCCAGAACACTTGCCATTTACTGCCACTTTGAACGTCTTTTCTAGTGTGTTCTTTTTTTGGTGGGTGGGGAATGAAAGAAATGATTGCCAGAGGGACTCAGTTGAGTAGTTTTTATTTCCTGACTATTAGGATTGGAGTTAGTGCTGTCTAATACGAGGGAGCAAGCAATTCAAATATATTGTTGCTGTGATCAGTTTTTGTGACCCTGTACCCTGTAGTTTCTGATTTCCAGCTGAGGGCATGGACAACAGGGATCAAACGCTCTTTGAAAATTGATAGACTGATGTGCGAGCCAGTGTTTGCCTACTTCTACCCCACTTTTCAGCGTGGCCAACTCACCCTTTTGAGACAATCAAGGCATTTTGTTTAACATGCCAATGCGATTTGTGTAGACGAATTTGTGTCGTACTGAAACTTTTATACTGGTTAACTTGCTGTGTTAACATTCTTTTCTTTCAAGTCTCATAGAACTAAATGGGGTTTCTTTTTGTGAATGCCTTTGTCCTTGACTATTCTAAAAATTTTAAAGCACAGAGTTTATGCAGGATTCATCCCAGACTAATAGCTTCTTCTTTCTTATTAAACACCTTAGTTTGTATTAATGAAATTGGGTGCTGTTTCATTTTTGCCAAACAGTTTGTTCACCTAAAAGCAGAAAGTGTTTTGAAGCTAAACAGGTACTACACCTTTAGTTCTCAGGTCACTTTATTTTGCCTATTAATTGTCATGGATTTTTGACAACAGATGTCATGCTTGAAATTCCATTGAAGAAAAGTATAACATTGGGATAATGTTCGTTTGCAATATAATTATTCATTGGCAATTTCTAAAATCTGTAATACATTAGAAAATAAAACCCCCGCAGTGTTTTTGTTCCCCGTTAGGAAAAGGAGGTTCATAAAGCACTTGTAATACAAGCTTTCTATAGTATGATACTACTTACCAAAAGTTGGGAGTTTTATTCTTGTAGCAGTTAGGCTACTAAGTAATGTTTATATAATCCTGATAAACATTTCTCCATGACTGAATTTTGAGTGGAAAAGTTTGTTTCCTAAAAGGCTCTAAGTGAAAAAAAAGCATGTCCTTTGATTATGCTCAGTGCGCATGTGTGTGCATGTGTGTACATGTGTGCATGCGAACATGTACATGCATGTGAGTATGTGCACATATCCATGCATGTGTGACTATGTGCATGCATGTGAGTGTGCGTGCACAAGTGCACACACATGTTCATGCATGTGAGTGTGTGCACACATGCATGGGTCTGTGCACACATGTGTGTACGTGAGTGTGTATGTGTGTGGGTGGGAGTGTGCATGGGAGTGTGCACACATGTGTGAATGTGTTCACACATGTGCGCACACACATGTGAGAGTGTGCACGCACACATGTCTGTGTTTAGATTCAGCTTAATACCAACTAGTGCCAACATCTGGCAAAGAGATGGAGATCTGGGAATTTGTTGCTTGAAACCCTGGGACAAAGTGTTCTGATCTGACTAGCAAACATAGCTGTGGACTTGAACTGGAATCTTCAGGGGCAGAAACATCTTAAGTGTCTGGAAAATTGGCCTGTTGAGTCACCATGAAGGCACTAAAACAAAACTAATTTTAAGCAGGTCAAAGTTCAGTGATTCCCTCTGGAATTCAGATTTTTTTTAAGAGTCTCATGTTTAAGTGAAAAGGGTCAAAGTTGATGCACTGTTACAATGTTTTGAATGCTTTCCCTTAAGAACAGCCACCCAGGCTGGGATTAGCATGAGGAACTGCAAGGCTGGCACTTCAGTGTCTGGGTTAAAAATATTTTAAAGCAGTAAAGGCAGTCAGTACAGAGTGATCCCTGGGAGCCTTTCTATTCAAAAATGTGTGAGCTCAGGGCAGCGACTGCAGTGTAATTTAGGGCAGTCTGTGCTTCATGGCTTTGGAGAGTAAAGCTTCCCGCTAATGTTCCATCAGAGGATGGTAGGATGGTAATAATTTTAGAGGGTGGTATTCCTGTATTCCTGGTTGCCTTACATTGAAACCTTCAAAGTAAATAAAAGGACATATCAACTGTGCAGGAAATGTAACTATGGAAAAGTACTAATGAATCTAAATTTGAACCGAACAGATACAAAATCAGCATGGGTGTAGGAATATTTTTGAGGTGGGGGCTGTGGCAAAAGCAACTCCCCAGGGAATGGACTGCGCAGGTATGTGCAGCGTGGGACAGGTAGTCTGCAGAAACTCAAGGAAGTACGTTGTTAACAGTCAGGTGCCTTAACTATAACCAGATGTAATGCTGCTGAATATGTCTGAGTTGAGGAATGATTTTAGAAAGTAGATACATAGGAGGTTTAATTTCAGTAGTGGGCATTCAGGGGATAGCTAGATGTCACGAGGATGCCAAGCAGTTAGCTCGTCAGAATTCCTTGAATGAGATTGTACTGGGGTCGTGTGTTTGTCTCTCCCTGAAGCGTGTGATTCCAGAGCTTTTGATGTTTAAATATTATATACTGCAGCTTAATGCAGTTGACTAGGCATTTTCTCAGTGTGAAAATCTTGTTGCTGATCAGAATGAGACCTAAACAATGTTCTTAGACATTAAAAAGAGCCTATCATTTTATGGGTTGTACCTAGGAAGGGGGAGAGAAGCGTTCATCCTGCCTTCAAATTGAGAGATGAAGCTAAAAATTCCATATAGCTATGAAGTCTGGCTGATATCCATAGTCTGCTCAACTCCCTATAAAACTTTGGTTGTTCTTATGAGCTGTTTTATTTTCTATGATACCAGTTGCAGAATAATCCTATTGCTCTTCATTGTCATAAACCTATGATCCTCACTTTGAAGAAGCTTTAATTATGTAGTTATTTATTCAATAAATATGTTATTCCAATTTCAGAAAATACATTTTGCATTGTGTTTACTGTGTCTCAAGAGAAATGAACTCAGTCATGTCTGTTTAATTTAATGAGGTGAGCGAGACACACATGATAATTTTTTACCAAAGCACAGAATAAAAATGCGTAAGGAAGAAGGAAAAGCTAACTTATTGTTATATGAGATACTATTATAGGACACTGTACTGTATATTGACTCTTTCTTGTACAACTTTTAATCCAAAAATGACCTGAGTTGAGCTGAAAGGTGAGAAGATGTCATACATACTCAATGTGTTTTCTTTGCTAATATTGGTTATTAGAAAGTGGTTCATATTTGGACTCTTGAATTCAGTTATGTCTATAATTATTAGCACTATGAATTCTTCTTATTTTAAGGTAGTGATGAGGAAGAAGAGTAAGAGAGAATCAAATAGGTTAAATTTTACAAAATAACATAATAAATGTTTTCAAGAACTGGTGCTAGAATTATAATATAGAAGTTGTTTTAGGATAAATTTTTAGATTTCACCACCTCTTAATTATGGACCAGAAGTTTAAATTTTTGAGCAGGAAATTTCAAAAACACAGTTTATTTACCATTTGAATGATATGAACAAATACTTAGAAACATCAATATATTCTATATTCTATTAATTTATGATTTCAGCACAACTAGTTAATGGTTTTATCACAAGTGACCTTTCAAAAAATAGTTGTTGCTCTGAATTTCTGCCCCTCTCGGTGCCTTTGCAGAAAGAGCTTTTGAAGAGGACAGTCAAATCTGCGTGAGAGTCAAACGCCCCGATCCGTTTTCATTTCCCTACATCTCTGTCAGCGGTGAAGCGTGTGCTGGCTGACTGCCGCTCCGCACGCTGTGCTGATCCTTTTGTTTAACTGGCAGCGCCCTTAGCTCCCCCGCTTAAACTAGCTCTCAGAGCCCCGTAGGTCAGCCAGACGGTGTGCCTCATCACAAACTCCCCCGAAACACCTTCGGAGGTAGGACCTGTGATTTCGTGACAAATCGTCACCTCAGTGGGGAGCTGCAGCGCTCACCTCTATCTTCCAAGGGTTAACGGTAACCTGTAATAATAATTTGGTGACACAGAAATGCTTCTTTTTATGCATTACCTATTTCCAGAGGCCTAATTTAGGTTTGTATCGAAATGGATATCACAAACAGTGCAGTTTCCTGCTGAGAAGCAAAGTGCTGCTGAGAGACTTTCTGTGATTCTTTTGGTGGCATCTGGGAGGGGTGACAGAACACAGGGGTGGGGCGGTGGGGGAAAGCAATTGCCAGTCGCTTATCATGTGGCTGGGACAAGCTGCGGTGGAGAATGATTGTCAGAGGGAGAATAGCTTTATGGAATTGCCGTATCAAGAACCAAACTTTGTTCTCTTGTACTTGGTACGAGGCAAATTTTAGAACAAGGGAAACAGCAGAAGTGGTTTCAAGAGATGCCTTATTTTCTTCCATGTGATTTTCATACTTCATGCTCCAGCAGCAGTAGCAGCACCTACCCGGGTGTAAATACAAGCATAATGGTATAGTGCAGAGAAAGCCTTGAACTTTAAGGGTCTGTTGAAAGTCTCAATTCCTCAGCACAGAATCCCTGGCTGTCCCAGAGTCAGTCCAACCAGAAAGACCCCAAAAGTGAATCTGCCAGCGTGTCCCATCTTTAACCTCTTTCCTTATTTTTGGGTTGCCAGCACCTACCCTGAATGTGTGAGGCTCCTTTATTGTCCCAGTTCTTTTTGCAGAAGAAAGCACATGCAAATTATCATAAATTTTCTTACTTAACTGTACCCAGGAGTATTTGTACTTTAAATAGAAGTGTATGAAGGGTTGTTTTTCATAAATGTTTAGAGTTAGAATTTCTGACTATGCTGGTGGTGAGGGATGGGAAAATAAGGCAATGTGATTTCACAGAAGGGGTCTTCCAGTGAGTGCCCAGTTCGCACTGTATGGGCTAAATTACCATTAACGATGAAGCCTGCAGTTGATTTTAGTGCAAATCTGGGATGGAAAATGACCTGCATTTTAGAATTCAGTGATGGAGGAATTTATGCATTTCGATGGTTAACGCTCTGTGGCAGCTTCCAGCTCCGGCCTTTGCCTACACCGTGCCTGCTGGTGGTTACACCTGGTAAAGGGACGGGAAAACCTCAGGACCTGGGCATATTGTCAAGAACTCCGTCCCAGAACTTTTTTAACTCTGGCTCCCACTTCAACATTTTGCTCTTGCATGTTTTCTGAGAGTGCAGGGTTTTTCTTGGCCTGCTGCTTCCCCAAGTGGCCAGCCCTTGCCTCTTATGCCTCTTCGCTGTACTCTAGGGATGTGTTCTCAGAATGCCCATTTCCCACCACCCCTCTGAGCACCTCGCAGGGTTCGCTGCCCTGGCTTTCACAGCCCTCTCCAAGGAGAAGCTCGGTTGCACAGGCTTCTGTCACATACCTACTGTGTGCATCTCAAGCATGGCTTGCTCAGTTCTGCACTCTCAGCTCAGTGAACATGTTGAACGTATTTGTACAGGTGCTCATCTTGGGGTTACACTCACCAAGGGGTGCTAGATATGATTTCTTATTTCAAGGACTCAGTTTTTTTTAAATTTAAAAAAATTCTCATTGGAGGATATGTTTTAGAGAGAGAGAAAGGGGAGGGAGGGGGAGAGAGAGAAAGATAGAGAAATGTTGATGTGAAGGAATCATCGATCCGTTGCCTCACTTATGTGTCCCGACTGGGCAACCCGACTGGGGGTGAACCCACAACCTGGGTATGTGCCCAGACTGAGACTTGAACCTGCAACCTTTTGGTGTATGATATGATGCTCCAACCAACTGAGCCACCTGGCCAGGGCTCAAGGACTCAATTTTTAATGGCTATTAGAAACATAATAATCTTTTTAAAAGTGGGCTACAAGTAGCATGCTCATGGCATCCCTTTTGATTCTTTAAAAGGCTGTGTAGAAACTAGAATTTTAAGGAGCTTCTACCATAAAGACTGCTTTCAGTCATTATATCTATTTCCTTTTTTAATTGACTACAATTCTTTTTGTAAATGTTACTATTTGAAAGCAGAAAGACTTTCTACTTCCATGGTCTAAGAGCGTGGTCACTTTTTGTAGGGATTGCTCAGATCTTCCTTGTAATAGCAGCTCCCTGAAGAAAACCAGAGAAAAGGAATAACATCAAACCTTCAACTGCAGCTTTTGTCCCATTTAAATTGCAAGGGATAGTTTTGAAAAACTGTACATGGAGTGATGATGTAAGATGGACTTTTAGCTCTCTTTTCAAAGTTCCTTCCAATTTTTGTGCTTATTTCAAAACCTCTACCTAGAATGAGAATGCATTTGTCATTTAATGTCCTTTGTTTACATGGCATCGCTTTCTATAATGATTGGTGGGTAGAAATGTACCAGGGCCATGCTTTGGGATCTGAGCCTCCTTTGGACCCCATAGGATGTCAATGGACTCATTAGGATTTAGCCAAGTTTTATGCATTATTCATAATATACATTCACAGCATGCACACTAACGACCGTCTCCTGTGTCTGCTTAGTCAGAACCATTTGCATGCTGTATTATGGAACCATAATACAGAATGCATTTTCTGTATTATCCTTAATACATATTGTCATCATATTCCATTATGGGGTATGTGGTGAATGTGTTTAAACAATAGCATGCACTTGTGCATTATGATTTCATAAAAAGAAATGTATAATAAAACTCTTGATGGAAGTAATTATTGCATATGTGCAATAATAGTTTCTAAAAAAGGCTTCATATTATTTCTAGTTTGCTTTTATTGTTTGATTATCCAGTTATTTGTTTTATGTTGTTTTATGCCTGCTGGACTGATGTCCTGAAAATGTTAATTTTGAAAACAACATACCTTCTTTATCCCTCTCATATCTCACCTCATTAGTTTCCCTAAATGAGTAGTTAAAAATGTAATATTTAAGAGACCCAATGATTGGAAAAAGCATGTTTCCTAACTACCAATTAAAGATCTGTAGGGTATTTGTTATAAAGAGCCTGTGTTCCATGCAGCAACAAGAACTGTGTTGTAGATATGAGAAATTAACATCAAATTATAACCATCAAATTATCTTCCAAATCTAAGATAGAGAGGTTGTGAGTTCTAAAGTCAATGACAACTTTAATTCAATTAAGGAGTTAGCACTTTCCTTTTTTTATCTGGGACACTTGCTTGCAAAATGGAAATGGCCACTATTTAATTGCAATAGGATATCAGATTCATTTTCTTTTTAGTTATTTTTTTAAATACTAATTTGGAAGAGAAAAAAAGTAGAAATGTGCCTCTGTGTCACAGCTGTGAAGAAAACAAAGAATTTATTTAAAACTTTACATGATAATTTGTTGAAAAGTTATGCTACAATGAAAATCTTAGTGATATAGTAAAGAATCCAGTAAAAGTAGTCACTGAAATTATGTCTTCTTTTCAGAGGATTGCTGGTGGATTTTCAATAGTTTGAAGTCATGTGGCTTCTGGTTAGCTACCAGTACACTCATTTTAGAAAGTTCACTTTGAAAACTCTACAAATTACACGGTGTTCTCAAAATCTAGTGCTTTTAAACATGACCACCTTTTATTTCATTATGAAAGCTTTTAGGAACAGATTTTGAGTTAGAAGCATATAAAAATTGGTAGTCTTAGTTTGAAGGACCATTTAGTCTTTTTATTGATGATGATACTTGAAAAAATTTATTAGGGGGACATTGGTTAATAAAATTATGTAGGGTTCAGGTGTACAATTCTATGACACATCATCTGTATATTGTACTGTATGTTCACATCCCAAGTCAAGTCCGCTTCCATCACCATTTATCCCCCTTTATTCTTTTCTACTTCTCCCTCCCCTTTCCCCTGTGATAATCACCACACTATTGACTGTGTCTGTGAATTTATTTTTTGCTTAATCCCTTCACCTTTTTCATCCAGCCCCCGAGTCTCCCTCCCCTCTAACAGCTGCCAGTGTGTTCTCTAATGAGTCTATTTCTATGTTGTTTGTTAGTATCTTTTGGTCATTAGATTCTGTATACAAGTGAAATCATATGTTATTTGTCCTTCTCTGACTGGTCTACTTCCCTTAACATAATGCCTTCCAGGTTTATCCATGGTTTCATCAAGGGTAAGATTTCCTTCTTTTTATGGCCAAGTAGTATTCCATTGTGTAAATGTACCACAGTTTTTTACCCACTCATCTACTGATGAGCATTGGGTTGTTTCCAAGTCTTGGCTGTTGTAAGTAACACTGCAATGAACATAGGGGTGCATATATTCTTTTGAATTAGTCTTTTGTGTTTTTTCAGATATATTCCCAGAAATGGAATTACTGGGTTATAGGGCAGTTCCATTTTTAATTCTGGACAATTTTATTTTTTTAAATGTAATCGTCACTGTATTTTTTCCCATTACCCTTTAGTCCTTTTATATCCCCCTATCCCCAGCAATCCCCACACTGTTGTCCATGTCCATGAGTCCTTTTTCCTTTTTGCTCAGTCCCTCCATCCCTATCTCCCCTACCCCTGAACTGTCAGCCTGCTATGAGTCTGTCTCTGTTTTGCTTGTAAGTTTAGTTTGTTCATTAGATTCTACATGTGGGTGAAATTATATGGTATTTTTCTTTCTGTGTACATTTCTTGTAGCAATGTTTTTTTCTGATATATCTGCCTGGGCAAGGGAAACAAAAGAAGAAATAAATTGGACTACATCAAAATAAAAAGTTTTGCGCAGCAAAGGAAATCATCAACAAAATGAAAAGACAACTCCTGAATGGGAGAACATAGTCACCAATGATACATTTGATAAGGGGTTAATATCCAAAATTTATAAAGAACTTATACAAGTCAACACCACCTCCCCCCCAAACCCCCCCCCCAAACAATTCAATAAAAAAATGGGCAAAGGACCTGAATAGACACTTCTCCAAAAAGGACATACGGATGGCCAATAGACAAATGAAAAGATGCTCAATGTCACTAATCATAGAGAGAGATGCAAATTAAAACCATAGCGAGATATCACCTCATACCTGTGTGAATGGCATCACCAATAAATCAACAAACAGCAAGTGCTGGTGAGGATGTGGAGAAAGGGAACCCTCCTACTGTTGGTGGGAATGCAGACAGGTGCAGCCACTGTGGAAAACAGTATGGAGAAGGCTCAAAAGATAATGATACTTTTATCAGTAATCTGTTTTACTTGCAATCAGTCTTATGAAATTTATGTTTTACTAGAGATTATTAGTGAATTTGATTCAGATAAATATCACTGAAAATTTGAATTGTACCCTCTTGGTAATATTGTAAACCATCTTTTATCATCTCTTTTCAGCAAGTGTGATAATATGTATCTGGATAATAATGGCACTGTTACTAGTATCCATATTCTTTGGGAATAGGGAGGAAATATCAATCTGATGCAGAATCGGACTGGTATTTTTTTTCTGCCTACCTCAGTGTATTATTGTCTCTTTCCCCATTGACTTTTATGTAGTTGTGGGGGTCATGTCTGCATATTGGGAAGGCAGGACATTAAAAGCTTTCTGGTCCTATATGTAGTTCCAAATGTATAAGTGGATTGAATTCCAAGTAGTCAGACCCCCAAATAGGGCAGGTTAAGGATGTGGTACTCACCAAAACCTAGATATTTTAGTTGTCTGGAGCAATATGAGTTTGTTAGAGAAAGAGAGATAAATTGAGTATTAGCGAAGTAGATAAAAGGGTCCAACCCTTAAATGGATGCTTTTCTGAAACATAGGGAGGAAGAGTATCTCATTGGTTTTCTCAACAAGTTTTCTTCCTTCTACTTTCATTTGATAGTTCTGCCTAGTAGGCTTACTTCAAAAAGTTCATCACTTTGTCTAACTTTTACTGTCAATTTAAATAGTTTCTCTGCACAAAAACATCCTCACGTTAATTTTGGTTATTTTTTTCAGTTTCATAAAAAAAGTCATGATCCTCAATGTATTTGTCTGAGTGAAACGAAATACCTAAAAATATTTTATTTATATTTTTACTTACTAAGATGTATTTGTAAGTCATATGACTAGCAACTAAAAGAATAAACATTTTTTTTTTAAAATAACGAGTCTTTAATGTAATTCAGTGTAGTCACTTTCAAGGTCTTTCGGATATTTCAGGACTGCCTCCTTTGGAGCTGCCCTGGGGCCCGAGGCTTACTCTTTTGATAACCTCAGTGGGCAAATGTTCTAACTTTGAAGAAAGGCTTTATATTTCAAAGTGCTCAAAGACACACCCGAGTCACGTCTGTTGAATAAAACAGGCAGGTAGTCAGAAAGGCAGTGTGAGTCGAGGACAGCACAAATTGTGGAACCGAAGTGGCAGACCTGTTTTCTTGGGTCATAGATTGGAGGGTTACGAAACTGAGGCTCTACAAGTGTTTTAAGCAACAGTAGCAACAGGGAGATAAGTTATAGTTTCTTAAATTTGGTTCTTTAAAGGACCACTTATTCATCTGTGAAGGTTTAAAATATGTTACATTACTTTATAGTCATACCTTACATAATCGCAATAGATTTCATGTTTTGTGTTCATGTGTTATAACTGAAATGCAAAAAATATGTCCTTTTTTTAGATCAGTCTACATGCTCTTTTTAAAAATTATGAAAAATGCACAGTTTTTCAAAACCATTAATTCTGAGCTAAGATAAGTTGTTTAAATGGAGACAATATTGATGTGGTTTTTGTTTTTCAGATAATTAAGTACTCTCAGAGTCTAACAATTTTAAATGTAGATTTTATTCTGCTTAAGATTGGTCAGAGGTTGCTCCAATTTTCATAATAATAAAATTTATTTTCAGACATTTTCTTCATTTGAGTTTATGTGTTGGCTCAAGACTAGTCCTGTCACTTGTAGGCTGCTGCAGTTGCTTGCAGATAGATCATTTCCACAGATAAACAGTCAGAGGCACACACAGTTGTACACACACAAAGTTTCAGGACGAACGTCAATAGTGATAAATTTTAAAAGATCATAATTTTGGAGATTTATTTAAAACTGAAGCGTATATTCACAAGGTCATATGATTTTCATTTTTTTGTGGGTCCCAGAAATCACCATGTCCAACCCTCCAGTTTGATAAGTTCCCAAAATGGAGACAACTGTACTTGAACAACAATAAAAAAATAAAAAATAAAAATTAAATTAAAAGAAAGATTCAACAAGGAAGTTGGATTATGAGAAAAGAGTTGATTACCATTTAATCTTATTGAAGATGTTTTGAAAACTCAAATTACTTAGGGAATTGCTACTTTTCGAGGAGGGTTATGAAATGGAACACTTTTTCTAGTGAGTTGATTAAGGGGAAAATTCAAATGAATACTAAAAATAAGGCTTGGATTTATTTGGATGAGTTTTTTTTTCAAATTTAAGTGAAGGTAGATTAGGCTTGGTACATTTTTGTTACATCCCTACTAATGCAGTGAGTTACCATACATAAACTAGTATCACATAATTCTGGCAGTTTTAGCAGATTTTAAACAGTTTTATCTTAATAGTGCTGTCTCAATTTCAGTGACATATTTTTGTTTGACTTTAAAACCTCACATTGTACTCTGTGCAGTTGCCTTTTGCTGTCGCACTGTCTAGTCCAGGGAAGAGAGTGTACTCACTCAGCTAAGTTCGGACGTTTCTCCTCCATTTCTCTTTTCCTGTGTCCTTCCTTTCTCCCTTTCTGTTTTTCTTCTCTAAATCCCTACGTGAGCTCTTACCGCATATTGGATAAATATTGGCTTTAATAAATACAGGCTTTCTAGGAAATTTCTAAATATTATCTTTAGAAGACTTTTCCGAGTTCTTAGTGGCTTAACTATACTTGTGCCCACTGGTCCCGTGGTAACCCCCACCCAGTTCTGTGTTGTTACGTCAGGAACCGCATGGTGGGGTGAGGATCTGAAGCTGTGACCTGGGTTTCTGAACTTAGGCTGCTGAACTTCTCTGACTTTCCCTTTCTTCACCTGTAAGATTGGGCTTGACTGGCAGGATTTTTGTGAGACTTAAACACCTCAGTGCTAGGAGTACATTTTGTAAACTGTAACAGTCTGAGAGATGTGAGGTGTCCATTCCCGGATTTGGTGAAATGCAGAGCAGAAAGCGCTCCAGCTGGAGCTGCAGTTTTTGGTTAATGGGTTTTACGATGTTCTTTATCATATACATTTTGGTGAAGCTCAGCCTTGATCACTTTTCCACTGGAATGACACTGGTCCTGCAAGTTACAACCCCTGAACAAACACAAGGTCCGCTTTTGGGTGAGGTTCATGGCCGTCCTTCCAGAGTTCGGAGTGAGATTTCTGATGGCACTGCTGAGTGGTGACAGCATCCACCCTGACCTTTCCCCTTGAACTCTCCCAAGACTCTCCTTCTTGTTTTCTTTTCCCTTTTCTTGAGTAATGGGGATATAAATTTTAGTTTAGGCCTAAGAGATGATGTGTATATTTTCTCTTTGTTAATAGGTATGTGTTGTAAAAATTGAGTATTTATATCTCATTATTTTGATAACATGCTGCAAAGATCCCAGTAGCTCTGTTTAATATTTGTTTTAGGAAATTTGCCACTGCTGACAAATTTACTTTAGTTTGACTTCCCTGAAGAATGGTGAATTAAATGGTGGGGAGAATACCCCCAATGTCGTAATATGATATATTATTTGAGTTCACGGGAAACATTTGTAATCTTGTCTCAGAGGGTTTTTTTTTCTCCCTCTTCATTTTAACTGCTTGTTTCTATTTTCTGTGTAGCAATCGGCCTCTAGATGTGGGCTTGTGCTGATAAGTTATAATTCCAAGTGAAGTGATAGGGCCAGATAATTCTGGGTGTTGGTTGTGACACCTTCATTCTGACGTTAGGCAAGTTACTTCATCTTTTTTCTCCTTTATTCTTCTTTCTTTCCTAGCTTGTCTAGGAAATAGTTGTAACATAGTTCCCAAGACTGCTCAGAAGACTGAGGGAGATAATAAAAGCTCGAATATTCTAAAATTGAAATGTGGCATATTAGCTATCAAAATACCGAACATTTGCCTATTAAAAAAGACAAACTATAATGAGCTGGCTTTCAGGTGCATTTCGCAAAATTTTCTTTAAGATTTTTAATTGGCTGGTGGAAATAGCATTTTAGAACTGGGACACGTTTTATAGCCTATAAGCCTTTCTGCAAAGCCTCTGAAGGCGACTGAGGTCCAGGGGTGCTGGATGAGACTTTTGAAATCACACAGGTACATAGGAGAATTGATCGTGGAACCAGGTCTCCTGGCTCCCTTGCTGGGCTGTATTCTGCACACTGAACGTGACTGGGTCTACCATTTGGCCTCCTTTGGTGTTAAGAAGCCTTTCAAGTGAAAGTGATGTAATGTCAATAGCATTTACCCTTCTCTCAGAAATGAAGGACTCTAGAGAGGAATTTTCCTTTTGCTTTCTTTTTCCCCTGGTGGTTATTGACAAAGCTTGGGGTCATGTCGAAACTTGTTGCAACCACCAGGAAACTCTTTCAACTTTTAATAGTTATCACCCTGCTACTAATTAACAAGTAGCAAGCATGATTATATAAGTAGTAAGTTGGAAAGACTTGTCAGACTTTAATATTTAGATGAGGTAAAGACCTCCAGCCATGAAAAAAAAATCGCTGTTGCTATTTTCCATAAAAGGGGATGTTCAGTTCAAAACCAGCAGAGCCGACTCTGCCACTTTGTGTAAATGAGATCCTGAGAAATGGCTATGAAGAGAGCATTTAGTCACGGCTTACATTAACACACAGAGTCCCTAGAATTTGTTGGCTTTCTTCTCATGAAAATGCTGCATAATAAGCCATGAAGAGGTTATTCTTTCCCTGTGTTTTGCACTGAAATAAAACAAAAATAATAAAAAAATTATTAAACTTGCATATGTGGAAGTAAGTGATAAAGATAGCTTTTTGTAAATGAATGTTTTGCTAGTTTAAATCAAATAAGTAGTGTGCCTCAAAGGAAAAGTAACTTTTAAAAATCATGTAAACTTAATTAACCATTTGTAAATTATTTGATGTTTACATGTATTACAACTTGTGGTTTGTTATTCTCTCTCAAGGGATAAAATAGTTTTGTTTTGTTTTTTCATAAGAAATCGGTAAGACCTTCAGCTCCCTTGAGAAACTAGTTGCTTAAGTGCTCATGTCTACATGTATCCCCCAGCTGCTCCAAGGTGAAGGGTGGGACCTGGGTCACTGGTTTCCAACCTGTGTGCTGCAAGAATTTTTTAAACATGCAGTGCTTGACTGTTTGGTCAGGACACTGACCTCTTTTCCCTTATATCGTCAAATAAAAAAAGAGACAACAGCCAACCTGACAATAGCTGTCCCATGTGAATGAATCAAAATTGTACCAATTTTATGTCAGATTGGCAAAAAATATAATGCATCTTTGGGTGTGCTGCAGATTTTAGTAATTAGTTTATGTGTGCCGTAAGATGAAACAGTTGGAAATCATTGACCTAAATGGTTGCATGTGATGCTGGGTAATGTGACTTGAGCTTTTTTGCAGAATGTCAAAAACCTCCCTTGACTTTTCTTTAGATTATATTTGGCAACATTTAAAGAGATAAACAAAATCTACGACAGAGAAAATGAAAAGGAATATAGAAGCAGAGTCCCCATTACCAATCATGTGTTTTCATTAGACTTTGAAAGTGGAGTTATTATCTCAGCGGTTTATCTCGAGGTCAGTTCCAGCCGTGTCCCAGACCGGGTCGTAACTCGTTTCCGTGCTCTTGTCGCTAGCCTCGGCGAGGACGTGGATGCAGCCAGCTCTAACTTTAATGGTCCAAGTGATAACAGTAACAAAAATACAGCTAGATTTACTTTCTCACCTCTCTCTTTCAGATCCTGTGTTATGTGGATGGCGTGCATGTGGAATCACAATAGGGGGAGAAAGCTCTCTAAGCAGAAGTCCCGTGCAGGCAACATGTCTCTGGGGAAGTTAAAGCCACCCCAACTGTAGCTTGTGGGGAGGTGAACCGAGTACCTACTGTGTGCCATGCATTCTTTTTGGCATTGGAGATAAAGCAGTGAACAAAACAGTCTTTACCCTCAAGGAGATTAAAATCTAGTGTGTATAATAAAAAAGAAATGATACATAAAGAAATAGTTCTTTATTGCTTCCCGTGAAGAAGAATAAATGTCATCATAGGAGAGGGAGTAGTTCTCAGGATCTGCATTGTTTGGGGTGGTCGGGAAGAAGAGGGCACAACAGAGGGGAACTGAAGGATGAGAAGGAAGGGTCTGTGCGATCGTCCGGGATGACAGATTTCTCAGGAAAGGTAGTAATGTGCGGAGGCCCAGTGATGGGGGAGAGCATAGCTTGTTCTGGTGGAGAGAACCCACTTTTCTCCTTTCCTCTCACAGTTCTTACACGTGTCACCTCTCTGCTCCCATCCGCACTCTCAGTTCGTGATCTTGCTTCCTATTTCTTCTAGAAAATTGAAGGAACAGGAAGAGGACCTCTCAAAAGTTGTCACCATAGCCATGCACCTCCCTACGTGTACTCTGCCTTCTCCTGTTCCACTGCACAAACGGTCGGCGATCCTAGGAAAGGCTGGCCCCCTCCCACCCCGCTGGTGCACGAGGTGCTACTGTTCATTCTCCCTGGCCTGCTCAGATGGTACTCCACTCGTGTTCCTCTCTCCTGCATCATCAGGTTTTCCCTCGCTACCATATCTTTCTCATCAAACCACTGACTTATTTATTATTCCTTCCATTTTAAGTGGAAAAACACTCTTTTGATGCCACCCCTCTTCAGCTACTCCACATTTATCTGCATCTGTTTAAAGAATTCCTTGAAAAGTCTTATGAATGTTCTCCAGTTTTTCCCTCAAAACCACTCCAAAGAGACACTTGCTTTTATCGTGCCACCGAAACAGCTCCTTATTTAATCAACCGTGGCCCCCAGGTGGCTCTGTCAGGATCACTGGACAGTTCTCGTCTTACTCTGTGTCAGGCAGCCGCGTTGCTGACGGTTACTTACTCTGGATGCCTCACAACACGCTTGTCATTGGTTTCCATTTTTGATTTCCCTTCCACCTGCTAGCTGCTCTTCTTCATCTGGGCCCCGTTTATCACTGGAGTGTCTGAAACACTGGCGTCTCCCAGGGCTTAGTTCTTGAACTGCGTCTCTTCTCTATCGAAACAAGTCTTCATCTAATCTGATGGCTCTAAATGCCACGCATATATGTTGACGACTTCCAAAAATATGTCTAAAGCCCAGAGCTCCTTCCTGAACTTCAAACTCGTATATCCACTGCCTATTTGACATCTCTCCCTGAGCATCTAATCGTCAATTTAATATAATAGCTACAAAAGTGAGCTCCTGATCTCTATAGCCCCCAAGCCCCTACAGTCTTCCTCACCTTAGTTTTGGCAACTCCATTCTTTCAGTGACTCAGGCCAAATCCTCGGTCATTCTTAAGCGACTCTTTAGTATTCTAGTCTCCTGGGAATCCTGCCTTCTCTACCTTCAAAGTAGGTAGAGAAGACAGGATTCTGACTGCTTCTTATCACTTCCTTAGCTGCTATCATAGTTCAAGCTGTTGTCATCTCTCATTTGGGTTGGTCAATCACCTCCTAACTGGCGTATCTGCTGCCACCATGGCCCATCTCTAGCCATCTTTTAACACACAGTCAAAATGCCTATGTTAAAATGTAGGCAGATCGTGTTACTCTTATGTTCAAAGCCTCCAAAGGTTTCAGTTCTCTCGTGGATCAATAGCCATGTTATTACAATGGCCTACAAGGCCTTAACAACTTGTAATTGCCTTCTGTCTCTGACCTCGTAGCCAAATGCTTTCCCGTTTGCTCATGGCCCCATCTATACTTCCTGTTCGTGAAACCCTCTTGGTGTCCTCCCACAGGGCTTTGGCGCTAGTTGCTCCTTCTCCAGGTGTGTGCATGCTTGCTCTCTCTCCTTTATGCCTTTATTCAGATGTATTACTTAGTGAGTTCTTTCCTACCCAGCCTATCTGAAATCTCACCATCCTTTCTACTCCTCTCCAAGAACACGCATTCACACCCTCTTCCCCTTTGCTGCTTCTTTCTTTATTTTTCTCCTTAGCTCTTATTGCCTTTTTTGAATTTACTATATATTTTCTGACTTCTCTTGCCTCCTTCAACCAGAATGTAGGCTTCTCCAAGGAGAGAAATATGTATTTGTATGTTCTGCTCATTGCTGTATACCCAGACCTTAGAAGACTTCTCAGTAAATATTTTTAAATGATGAATGAAAGATTGAATATGAGAACATTCTCTGAACCAGAGAAAAATTAAAGTTAGCAAACATTGTACAATGATTCAATGAGATTGAATTTCATTTCTAGCATTCCAGGATGCAATGCCATGTTCAATATTCCAGCCCAGCCTTGTTTCCTGGGCATAAAATCAGTTTAACGTTAAAAGAATAAATATTTTCTTTAAAAAAGAATAAGGATTTTTACTTTGTCTCTTGGAAGTATGATTGTGGAAATCCTACATCCTCATACCTTATTTTAAGAAGTTAGAAATACATAAAAGAACTATAGAAGATTGCTTATAAGCTGCAGAAACTTTGTTTCCTAAATATTAATACGAATGTCGTGTTAAGGAAGTAAAACAATTTAATGTTGGTTTTTTTTTTTTAAACTTTCAGGTGTAAAAGAGAAGCATATGGTTGAACAGAGATTGCTAATGAAATTGAAGATGATTAACATTCATTAAAACTTTAATTAACACCTTGAAAAATTCCATAAAATGATACTCTATGTAAATGACTATGTGTGATATCTTCGAGCATTCTTTTACCTGTTTTACAGAGGGAAGAAAAGTGGATCACAAAACTGCTTATGATAATGATGTTCCCTAGCTCTAGGTTTGTTTCTGGTGTTATTCACTGGTGTCAATCATGCCAGTTTGAGATGCCAATATTCTAAATATATTTGGCTGGGGTATGAGTGATTCTCCGTATTTTCTGGAGGAAAGAAAAACTACCTTTTAGTTTCTTATTTCTTTCTTTTCGACATTTTCTTGATTAAGTAACTATGGGGGAAGTTGAGCTTGAACATGAAGCATTTCTAGGCAGATTTAAAATCAGTTTTGTTCAAAAGCTGATTAAAAATATTTGTGATCCATAAGTCATGTGTAAAATAAAATAACACTGAAAGTTGTGAGAAACTCATTTTGTGACAGCTTCAAAACACTTTCTTGGCTTGCACTTTCTTCTGGATGCGGTGATTCTGTTTTCTATTGATTGAGGTGAATTCATTTTCAAGCAGAGTTTTCTACTTGAAAATATGGTAGTTGGTATAAGTAAAATTTCAACACTTTTGTAGAGGTACGGTTACTATACAATTTTTGTTATTAATTTTTGAGTCCTGATAAAAGACAGCTAGCTGTTTAATGTTTGACTGAGAGAGTTGTGGTACAAATATAAGTTTACCTAGATGTTGCTGATTTCTAAACCTGGGCTTGGGAATGGTAAAAGGCATAGAAATACGCTCTCTTTGATGGAAGTGCATTTTAGTTGTTAGATAACGTGTTTGGTCAGGGTTAGACATCCATTTGTGGTCCAGGATAATCATTAAGGGCAGGGATTATTTTCCCAAGTGTAAAATCCTCAAGGACTACTGCATAGAGTATGTGACCCTTTTTTCCCTACTGTCTGCCTACAATTATTGCATTTAACTTCCTCTGCTTCTCTCTTTGTCTACATTCCCCCCTTCCCACCTCTCCTGTCTTATGTCCCCCCTGCCTTTTTCCAGTGAGTTCTCCATGCTTCTGGGCTTAGTACCTATACACTGGGTCATTACAGCCACACCCAGCGAGTGATGGCCCACCTCCTGTTGAGCTGCGTGGTTAGTTGTGTTGTGAATGATTTAAGGTATTCTTGGAGATTTCCATTTTTAAAATCTATTCAGAATTTATTAACTTGCTGCTCAAGATGTTTCCTCTGTGGTGAAATGGCAGCAAGATAAGTGGGGGGAGAACTGGATGTGGCTGCTGCTTCAGATGGCTGAGGTTTGACGAACACTTGCTACATAAAGGAGGTATTATTATTATTTAAATTACTAAGTATTATTTTAAAGGATCAGTTATAATATGCCTGCTTTTGAAAACTAATGTGTATTTTAGGTACAGTATTTAAGTTCCTTAGAATACGTTTTTATTCTCTTGTTTATTGCTTAGTAAGTATTAAGATTTTAAATTATTCTACAGATTAATTTAAGGAGTAAAGCATTGGCACTAAAATATAAAAGCTTGAAAGACACAAAAATAACAAATTTATATTATTATTTTTATCTTTTCTGGTGTTAGGAGAGTGTTTTGAAGCTGAAGCATAAAGAATGGAGGAAGAAACAAAAAATTACACTGAAAATACCAATTAAGCATGAATGTTGCCTGATTTATAATTCCATGTACAGAGATTATAAAGAAGAAATATAGCTCATGAAGGATGAGATGCTCTAAAATTATAATTCTGACTATATAATTGAGAATTATCCTACTGTGAAGGAAAAGGAGTTAAATAAAAGTGTAACTATATCAGGAGCTCTTTGATAAGTTCAGAATTTAAAGGAGTAAGTAGCAAAGACAGAAAAAGGGGTGTGAAGCTAGGGCTTATTCAGAAAGGCAGGAACTTTAGGAGAGTTAATGATCTTGGCCATTTATTCACACGTTCACACCGAACAAACATTTGTGGGAGCCTTTTCTGTGCCACATTTTCTTGTGTGCACTGTGGGTCCTAAAACGGTAAGAGGATTTTGCTCTCAAAAAATCTACTATGATAACACTGGACTAGGATATTAATAATAGACATAGCAGAGGGAGAACTTCTCCACCTCTGTTTTGTTTCAAAAATAGAAAGTGGAGCTGTAGTATGCCTAGGTGGAAGTGCAAGCCGAGGCTGGGATAAAGAACAGCATGAGAACTTCTTAAAATGAATTCGAGCTTCCAGTCCCAGGCAGAAGTATATTTGAGCTTACAAAAGAACTTGCCTATTTTTTTTGTGAGGAAAAAATGTTAGGTAAATAATAGCATGAGTTATTTAGGTAGATTTTTGGCAGGTAGAACAACTGAACTCACAGATAATTGATTCATGGATCAGTGTTAATGGAATGTGGACTCTGACCTTGCCCTTGTCTTTGAGTATTTATCGATGACCTCAGTAAAAGTGAACTTACTAGATCTTTCTTCTTTTAAATTATATTTTATTGATTAAGCTATTACAGTTGTCCCAGTTTTTCCCCTTTCACCTCCCACCCCTTCCATCACCCACCACTTCCGCAGGCGATTCCCACACCATTGTTCATATCCTTGGGTCATGTGTATAAGTTCTTTGGCTACTATATTCCTGGGCTGCCCTTTACATCCCCATGACTATTCTGTGACTACCTATTTGTACTTCTTAATCCGCTCATCTCTTCACCCATTCTCCCACACACCTCCCCCATCTGGCAGCCATCAAAACGCTGTCCATATCCATGATTTTGTCTTTGTTCTTGTTGGCTTTTTAGATTCAATTGTTGATTGGTATGTGTTTATTGCCATTTTATTGTTCATAGTTTTGGCCTTCTTTTTCTTAAATAAGTCCCTTTAACACTTCATATACTAACTGATTGCTGTTGGCTGGTCAATGGGAGGGATTTAGCCAGACCAGTCAGCTGCAGGGATTGGCTTTGACCACTGACCAGCAGCCTCTGCACTCCGTGGAGGATCAGCTGTGCAGGGACAGGGTAGTGATATTCCAGTGGGGTCTCTAGCTGGCCGCTGGGTGTGCAGGCTCTGGGGCTTCCCAGGTGGTGCAAGCCAAGGTCAGCCACCACCTGTGTTCTACCCAGGGCCACCCTGCAGGAGCTACAAAGCAATCTGCAGATGGTTGCTACTTGTGCTGGGCTTGGAGATTTCCAGGTGAAGCCAAACTGTGATCCAAAGTTGGCTGCTACTAGTGCCCAGCCTGGGGCTGCTTAGCTAGAGGTATGGGAGCTGCGGCTCACTGAGGTTGCTTGTTGCTTATTTGAGAGGATTTAGGCAGATGTGAAGCCTGAGCTGAGACCAGCCTTTCACAAGGAAAAGCCACTGTTAACAGCTTGGGTGGGCCATAAGTTGGTGGGATAGGGCCTAAGGGAATCTCCAGGGTGGGGCAAATGGTGTTAGCCGGGTTGATGGAGCCTCAGATGTGGCTCCGGCCTGCTGTTTCTGTGGCTCTGTGTGGGAGGGCTCAGAAAAGAAACAGTGGTCTCTGCCCACCTTTCTGTCTGGGAGAAAGCTTTCTCCCAGCTCTCACTCACCCTGTTGCCAGACACTTCAGCTCCTCCATGCTTGCCACTGGTGCCTTTATAGCTGCTACCCTGGTGTTGGAATACAGTGGGTGAGTCTAAGTAAGTCTGTGTGTGGCACCTTTAAGAGTTACTTATCCAGTAGTTCCTTTCACCAGCACATACCTCACTGGTTTTGTATCCAAAAGTTATGGGGACTTTTCTTCCTGGCACTGGAACCCTGGGCTGGGAGGCCTTGTGTGGGGCGAGGAGATGAGCTGTGTTACCTATGCCTCCATCTTCACTGGCAGTCTCCTAAGACTTCCAGCTTACTAGATCTGTAGAACAAATCTCTCGGATGGGTAGCTTATATATTCAATCAAATTATCAGGATTCAATATTTAGACAAATGTAAAATAGTATGTAAGGCTAAAATAGTAGAGGCTCTCCTGAGGTAGTTCCTTGGGGGAAAAAAAGGAATGTGAAGTTTAAGTGGTTAATAAGCCAGTGATCTGATGGTACTATTAAAGAAAGAAACAATTGGTTAATTGCTGCAAGGCCCAGTTGAAAAATCTGAGTTGGTCCAGAGGCCTAACTAGGGACATCACAACTGTCTTCAAATGTTTAAAGATCTTGCTTGTGGAAGAAATAGTATATTTGCCTTGCGCTGCTTTCATAGAACTGCCAGAAAGATAGATGAAGATCATCTTAGTGCTATGAAATGGAAAACCTCCAAAAAATGGAGTTGCCCAATATGGTGAGGGCCACAGTGTAAAGCCGTGAACATTTTGTCATAGAGGAAAGCGTGGGTCATTTACGTTAGGACAAGAATCGTCTTAGGAAATTGTTAAGGTTTCACATCTTTTCACATCTTTGAAATTGTATAGTTCTGTCATTTCACAAACTTGTCATGACAATTTGAGAAGATAAGAGGAATTTGCTCCAGGAGAAATAATATGCATGTGAGTGGGGCGTTTAAAAAACAAAACTGATCAAACTCACTGGCAATTCTGAAGACTGTGATTAAAGTCAGATGCGGCATGGCTACAGCATTTCTCCTGCAAGCACTCCTGTGCGCTTCCCAGACGAACGCAGGCGCACGGGAAGATGCACAGTGGGCCCAGTCTGAGCCCTGGTACGTTGGAGAGGTAAAACGCAGACATTTATTGGAGGCCCCTTTAATTATCCCCTGTTTTTTTTTTTTTGCTGATTTTTTGATTAGAAGAAATACTTGCCAGGTTGTAAACAACAGGTTTTATTTGGGAAACCAACAATTCTCGCCTTTGTATTGAGGTAAATATGTAGTTTTCATTTGTAAGAAGAAACCATGTTGGGTTTCTAAATAAGTAAAACCACATCAACTGTTGCTCAAATCAACCTCATTAGGCTTACCTGATACACACACACACACACACACACACACACACACACACACACACACACACCTTTCTGTCAAGAAAACACGAAAGACTCTGGGTGGATTATAGTCTTTGGCTGAACAGATTCTACTTGAATATAGAGGTGGATACAGGATTTGAGAAAGACCTGAAAGATAAATTAAAATGAAATTCCTTATTTTTCAGGTACACAAGTGAGTTTTAGAGTTATTGAATGACTTATGGAAGGCAACATTGCAAAGTTAACTAGTAACACAGTTACTGTGGTTGGCGTGGGCCCAGCTCCCACTCGGAGATGCACAGGACCCACGCCCACAGATAGGTTCTCTCGTGGGTAATTAGATGGGCAATATACCTAAGCTGTCTTGAAGTTTGTGCTTTGCTAAAACTCCCTCACCCTGCAAATGCTTACTGTAACTTCCCAAAATCCATGCTGAGCTTTGCAGGGACCAGTGTAACTGGCTGCCTATTCATTTGCTAATTATCCTTCTTCTGTGATGTGATTAGGGGCATTGGCTTCTTTTGTTGGAACCAGGGCTTGGTGAGGGAGAACCATCTTGTAATGAGAGAGATATAGAATAAAGGCCTGTCTTGGCGGAGGCTGTGGCTTTTGCTCCTTTTGAGAGAAAAGTCATGCTGTCGTCCTATTTCCTCCACCAGACTCTGTAGTCTGTGTGTATGTTTTAATTCATCCATAATCACTCGGACACTGCTGGCCGGTGTCCACATTAGGTTACTAGTTAGAAACAAAGTTAAGATTAGAACTGAGCTCTTATGACTTACAGTGAATCCACATCACTTTCTATTGTACCACACTATATATTGTTTTAAACTATGCTGAAGGGTATGTATTGTGTGAAAATACAGCAGGAAAAAAGAAGCATATATTCGCATTGTTTCCACTTTGTTAAAGGTATTATACTTAAGTTTTAAGTTGTTCGGTTTTAGTAAACTTTGACCTCTGGAAATTAAATGAGTTGCTTGTTAAACTTCTGGTGGAAACAGACAGGATGGAGAATAGGATCCTTTGTTAATTTCCAAAAGAATTTAGAGCCTCTGACACTTTAGCAACTTTCCTAAACTATGTAGATTGCTATTCCAGTAGGAGGTAAATCAAATGTTCATGTGTTAGGATAGCTTTTAAGCAGGGCAAATGTAAGACATCTGAACAGAACGTCACTTTGCCTAGGTTGACTCAAGCTTCTGAACTTCCAGTGGAGAAGAAGGTCAGCATGCTTGAATATTTTGCGGTAAAGTCTTTGAGTTAAAATTTTTTTCCTTATGATTGTTTTGTTTATTCTGCTCTGTTATTGGAATGTAGATTTAAATAGTGGTTCTCCTTGTTTCTACAATAACTGACTCATATTGGATTTAATCACAATAATGGATTGCCAGTTAAAATGTATTGCAGTGATAATTTCAATGTGTTTTTTATTGAGCAAATTTCAAAATGAGTATCTAACTCACTAAAATTTATGATGAAAACTGAAAGTGCTCCAAGTTGGTAGCTACACAGACCGCTGTGCATTGTTCCTTGGGGGATAAGTGGGGTGGGACTTGGAGGAGGGCATAGGTGAGATAAAGGGTGATGGGTGGAGACTTGGCGTAGGGTGGTGAACACACAACACAATATACAAATGATGTGTTATAGAATTGTACCCCTGAAACTTATATAATTTTGTTAACCAGTGTCACCCCAATACATTCAATGAAAAGGAAAGAATGCCAAATTGGTAGTTGCAAAATAGTCATGGGAAGTAAGTACCGCATAGGAAACATGGGCAATAATGCTGCTATAACCATGTATGGTTCTGGTTGGGGTGCCAGAAGTATCAAGGGGGACACTGTGTAAAATATGGGATTGTCTAGCCACTAAGCTGTGCACCTGAAACCAATAGAAAGAAAAACTGAAAAATAAAAGAGATATTTTCCTAAGGATCTATTTTTAATTTTTTTGTAGAAATAACCCCAAATACCACACACATCTGTTCCATCAACTATAACTCATGTATACTCTAAAGTATAAACCTCTTTAAAGAGTACATGTAAACCAGTTTAATGGGAACTGATTCCAGTGAAACAGTATTCATATGAAAAAAATCAGAGCTGCTCAGTAAGTATGGAATTACGTAAGATTTTGAGAAGTGAACTTACTTCTAAAAATATCTTCAGAAATAATCAAATGGATGCAATTTAATATTTTTGGACTATTCCTGATCAGTAGTAATTCCTATGTTCATGCCATGTAAATTAAGAGATTTAACATAATCATAGGACCTTGGGTGTTATGGGAAAAGAGGTGTGAATAAGTTAAATGAAACATGAATAGATTATCAAATTAATGTTAATTTAGAAAATTAAAAATCATGAATTTAAAAAGAAATTAGGGTTTTTGAAAGTAAAAGTCAAAGGAGAAACAGTTTTTCTGGTTCGTGCGACTTCGGGGAGGAAGACGGCAAAGGCAGGAGGAGTGGGTTAGAGAACTGCTTGGAGCCAAGTAGTTACAGTAATTTGTTGCATGTCCTCTGCGTGCCCAGCCCATTTCTGTGAAGTGTAAGTCACATTCCCTGTCCTGTGCAATGTGTTTTCTTTGGGAATGGAGACAGAGGGAGACACTCACACCTGAAGCAGCTGGTTACAACTGCCTCTGATTTGTGTGATTGTGAAAAAAGTGGAATGCACCCTGAAGATGGTCCCTCATTCCTCCTTCCAGCTAGAAACACCTGTCATTCACCGTGAGTGCCCGTGTCCTGGGGCCTGACTGGGATTCGTGTGTGCAGGAAATGTTTGTTGGGGTCAGGTCATCGCCTTAGTGTTCTGCCAGTGACTTCCATGTGTCCCCTCTCTTCGTATCTCCTGCCTTGGGCCTGAGACCCCTTGACTTTAGTCCTGGCTGGTCATGAGAATCATCTGTGGGGCTTTAGAATTCAGACACTATCAGAATTTCTGGGGCTGTGGCCCTGACAGGTGTATTTTTAAAAAAAGACATATACAGTGTTTCTGGTAACTTTGTTCAATTTCTGGTACCAGAGACCTGCATCTCACTTGCTTATCTTCCGGGTCCTTACTTCCTGCCTGGTTATTCTCTTCATGCCACTATAATGACCCCTCCTTTAGGTGTTTAATTTGCTTTGTCTTAATCAACATTTGGGAGCATATTTTTTTAGGATCATTGAAAATTTGAAAGTTGGGACCAGTTGATTGAGTTATAGAGAAGCAGAACTCAGTTAAAATTCTCCGCCATGTGGGTATTATCCATTTAGGTCAGTGGACATGTATTTATTCACCCCATCATCATTGTGTGGAATAGCTGGCTTTTTGTATCTTTAGTCTGCGTTCTGTAATTGCTTCCAAAACACACCGTGCTTACCTGTGGGTTGATTATAGGCAGTTAGATGAACAAATGTCTATCCTGAACATGAAAATGCACTTGTTTCTTTAGCTACCAGATTGTGAGAGTAATTTGGGAAAAGTGATTTGGGTCTTTTTAGATAATTTTTCTGATGCAGTAAACATAAAACTTCTTAATCAGACGACAAGTTTCTTATTTATTCTTAAAATGGTTTGTGAAGCCATTAATACCAATTAAGTGAAAAGAAATCAGGAAATTTTTGAACTAAACTTTGTGGTTGATATTCTCAATGTTTGTCAATGAAAGTAAGATCGGGAATGTCAGGTGCATTGTCTGGTCTTTACCACTGTAAATGGATTTCTGGTTCTAACATTAAAGTATTATCATTATGACCTGATTTAAATACTTAGTGGAGATAAGACCTAAGTTAACAGATTTGCTGGAGTAACATGAACTAATGTCTTAGTTGCTGGGCCAAGAGCATGACAACATATATAAGTGCAGAGCAAATAAAAGTGAGGGCCTTTTTATAGCTTGCTGATGAGGTCAGCTCATTGCACATTGGCGCATCTCTCTGACTTCCCATAGCTCAGGAGAGAGTCGGTTTCATGATTACTTGCTGGCTTGATGGCATGTTGGCTAACATTATTAATTACTCTTTATCCCCAAAGAATATTTTAGGAATTTATTTATTACTCTTTCTTGCATTTGTGAACTACTAGCATAAATAAACGCTGGGCCTGACATATTCCTTCATCTGTCATCTTTTGTTTGTTGCCATGAATGTCACGGTTATTTTTCTCTTCATGAGGTCCATCACTTTTACCCTGAAGCAATTTAGAGACAGTTTATAGAAAAAAAAAATAATAAAGGTGGGGGAGAAAATGAGGACGAAGCAAAGGAAAGAGAGTGAGTAGAGCAGAAGTCCGGCATAAAATGTAATGGATCTCAAAGTGGGCACTTGGCTCTTACTATCTTCAGGACATTTTAAACCAAAGGATTTGCTTTTATAGATTTGTGGAATTGAATGTAACCTTAGAGATGCTATAGATACAGGCTTCATTCCGAAAGGGTAAATGACATGGTCATGGTCACACAAGTAGTGGCATTGTGTGTCTGCTGACTGGCCATCACGCTGCTACCCATCTTTATTTTTAGGGTGACCAGAGTAGCAAGTTTGTTTCAGAGATTCAGGAAGTCAAGGATCTTCAGGTACCTCAGTTTTTCCCAGTGAATGGGCCTTTTCCAAATCTGATATATCTTTTCTTGAAATTTTCTCTTCTTTCTGTCTCTGTGGCTGTGTTGTCTCTGTCCTTCTTCTAGCCTGAACTTCATTGTTTATGGCCTTCAAGGGACCTCCTTATGCTTTCACACCTTAGCACTGTGCCTCCAGAGTTCTGCCCTTAGTCCATTGTTCGTTGCCCTTTTTGTGTTCTCTTCGGGCAATCTCATTTACCACTTATTTAGTTCTTACGGAGAGCCCCACAGCAAGCTCTGTACCCTGCTAGATATCAGAGAATGACAGACACACCCTTGGGCCATTGAGTGAGTGATCTTTGCCCCTCCTGGGTCTTCAGCTGCTTCCCAGATTCTCAGGAGTCTTGAATACATAGCTCTGGTTGTGATCAATTCCCTGAGGTATACGTGTACAACTAGCTCAGAGGATCCACAGAAACATCAAATTTGACGTGCTTATCACGGACTTTATACCTTCCCTTTTCTTCTCACCCCTTTTTTCCAAAATACACTTTTCTTGTTGAGTTGCATATCTCAGTGTTAAAGTCATTTGGCCATTCCTTGAGAAAGTTGAAAGTCAGCCTTGATTCTTACTTTCTTTCCCTTCCAATGGCTCATTCCTGGCCCCTCTACTTTACTCCTACTATGTTTTACTCCTTCGTCGTCCATTGCCTTCGCTTTTGTAGTAGGCTCCTAATTGCACTTCATTTTTCCCGGCTTGATCCTCTTTCTACCACCTTCATGAAGTCCGCCCTGCACAGGGTGCTGGAGTGAAGGTCTAGGCTAGACTATAATCTAACCATGTAATTCTCTGCTTAGAACCCTTGCTAGGTTTCCCATACTCCACAGTGTAAAGCCCAAGCTCCTTAGCTTGGCACTCAAGGTTGTTGTGAATTGGCCTTCCTGTGCTTCTTACTCTTTATACCCAATTGCTTGCTGCTCTCTGATGACATCATGCTCTTTCTTGAGTCAGAGTTCCTGGTTATGCCATATTCTCTGCCCAGTACATGAGACCCCAACTCATATCTCCCTACTCTGTATTATTTGACTAAACTTAAAAAAGTTATTATAAAAATTTTCAAATGATCACAAAAGGAGAGGGAAAAATACAAAGAATTCCTGCATTCAACATTAGAATTTTGATACCCTGGTTTTTTATTTTCTCCCCCTTTTTTGCACAAGTATTTAAAAGCAAATCCAAGATATCACAAAATAACACTCCTATTTAAATATGCATCTTCAAAAATGTGGACAATTTCATATATATAACAACAAAATCATTATCAAACCTACCAAAGTTGACAATAATTCCTTAGGATTATTTAATTCCCTGAACATATTGAGCATTTCCAAGTTGTTGCAAAAGAAACTTTTTACAATTAAATTGTTTGAATCATGATCCAAATAAGTATTACATATTAAATTTGGTTAAATTTCTAATTTTCTTTTAAGCAAACCAGTTCCACAACCTCCTTTTATTAATGCTATTTTCTTGTTGCAAAAACAAGGTCATTCATCCTATAGAATGTTCCATATTCTGTATCTATTTATGTCTTCTTGTGTGTTACTTAATTTGTTTCCATATGTACTGTACTTCCTATGAATAGCAGTTAGCTCTAGGAATGTGATTAGATTAAGTTTCCATTTCCTTCCTTCCTTCCTTCCTTCCTTCCTTCCTTCCTTCCTTCCTTCCTTCCTTCCTTCCTTCCTTCCTTCCTTCCTTCCTTTTTCTCTTTTAGGGTGTTAAGACTGATCAGTGAGTTCAAGTGCTGACAGCCTCAGCCCTCCCTTATAATATGCACCATCAATCATTATGCAACTAATGGCTTAATCCTTTGATGATTACTGATTAAATCAATTATTTTATTAGGGGTTGCAAAACACTAATTGTATAATTTTATAATTTCTTTTATATTTACCAGTTGGAACTTTTCTATAAGGCAGAATTTTTACCTCATCAACTAAGAACATTTGGTTACCCTGAAATACAGGTTGGAAATACAAAACAGGACAGAAAAAAAAAAAGCTTGTCTTTTTAATTTTTTTTTATTTTGATTACCTGGCTAAATCTTAGCCATCCTTCAAGACTCAGCTCAGGGGATTTCCCCTGTAGGAAGACATTGTTAGTCCTGCAGCCAAATGAAGTGTTACCTTCTGCTTTCATGAAATGCCATACTTATGTCTGCCATTAGCTTTTCCACGATGTATGGAAAGTATCATATTTTTTAACTGGAAATTCATTTCACTGTAGATGATTTGGTCTAATACAATGCAACTGAAAGAAACTTGGTAGAATACAAACTACCCAAATAATTTGTTCAAAATTATCATTGCATCTCCTTTTCCTGAGGGGTGGTTTTGTAAACTTGTATATATCTTGGAGTATTTTTGACTATTTTCAGATTAAATTAAAAAATTTAATTAGTTGTCAGCCAGCTATGCTTGCTTAGTATTTCTGTAATAGTTAAAGCTTGAAAACAATATAAATGTTTTAAAATGGGACATTACTTAAGAAAATTATAGTATACCAAACAGTGGAATACTATACAGCCATTAAAAATAATATTCTGAAAATGTAACTATTGTTAAGTAAAGATTTCTGTTCTATTATGAAGTGATAGAAGATTACAAAAAATATACTATGGTCCCATTAATCTTTATATCACATATAGAAACATTGCTTTATTGTTATTGGTATTACTGTTAATACCATGAGGAAAAGTTTAAAATTTGACTTACAAAGCAAGAAAAGTATGGCATCAAATTATTCTCAACATTCCCATAAATAGTCATAAAAATGCAGGATGCTCACACTAGGAGGAACCCTCAGGAAGTTGCACTGGGTGGTGGAGCGCTAAGCTCATATCTTCCTATGGCCACCATAGCTCAGACTCAGGAGCCCTGTGGTTGGATAGCAGGGGAAGAGATGAATGCATCCTGATGCTGCTCTTTTGCTTGCGTGTAAAAGATGTGAAGGACACATACTAGGGTGATTAACAGTATTTCCCTAAGTGGGCTGGACTCTTGGCCCCAAATGGAAGGCAGAATAAGTTGTCTATATGACAGCTTATAAATGGTTGTGATCCAGAAGGTATTATTAAGATTAGGTTTGAGAATTTGTCCTGATGAAATTATTATTAATAAAAATTATACTCTGAAGAATTGTGGTCCATATTAAATTGAAAAAAACATGATATACAAATACACTTTGTAAATGCTATACTTTCAGGATGTATGGTTTTTGTGCTGTTTATGCCTTGAATAGGGGTTCTTAAACTAGAGTCCATGGATGGCTTCCAGGGGCTATGGCTTCCATGAAATTGTGTGTAAAATTTTAGGTACATGTCCTCTGTGTGTGTGCGAAGACACCATAGCCTTTATCAGATTATCAAAGGTGTCCATTATTTAAAATAAGTTTCTTAGTTTTCATATGTTCATGCCCAGAACTGAAATACAACAGGTTTCTGTCCATATGGAATTTTGGAAACATCTGTCTGACCTGAAATTTGATTAGTGAGTCAACCTCGTACACTTAATGAGATAAGTTCGATTTTTCATAACTTCCACTTCTGGTGTGAGTCTGAGGTGTTTACTGTAAGAGTCTTATCCCAGCAAACCCCCATTTTACTACTTTCTTTCCTTTGTACATGCAACATGGCATACACATTTAGAAAATATATTTATGTGTTTGCTGCTTGAAGTAATTACACTGTTTCAATTGATATTCTGACTTTTTTACTAGTTCCAAGCTTTTCTATTTTTTTATTGTTGTTCAAGTACAGTTGTCTCCATTTTTCTGCCACCACTTTCTCCCATCCCACCCACCCTCACCTTCAATTCTTCCTCTACTTAAACTAGCTCCTTATTTTCTTATGGAAGTTATATTACTTTAATCATCCATAGATACTAAACAGATGGGGTAAGAAAAATACCACACTAACTCAGGTATCTAAGGAGATACAAATGGGAAATTCTGTCCTCTGGAAGTGGAGTGAAAGAGGCAGGGACTCACCTGACCAGAAGTGACAGTGAGTCAAAGGCTCAGATCCCAGAGGTGTAGGGACTACGGTGGTTTTTTTATTTTATTTTATAATAAGGAAATGGGAAGGGCTGTTAGTGCTTTAAAGGCATGTTAAGTTAAATGAGTCATGTGTTGGTACCATTCATTTACTCCAAAAGATAACATTCAGAAATTCCCCATACTACTAAAGAGATTGTAGAGACTTAATATCAGATATGACACCGAAATCCCCAAATTCAATCCCAGCTTGATGATTTACCTCAGATGGCTTGCTTAACTCTTCTATGTCTCAATGTCCTCATCTGCAGTAATTTAACTTACTTCATAATGTTCTTTTGAGAATTAAATTAGTAAATATATATGAAATGCTAGAACAAAATGCCAGAAATGTGTGCTTCAGCTACCCTGGAAAGAGCTGTGGAAAGGGTCCAGAAACAGGAAGGGCAGGAAATGCCTGTGAAAATTGCGGTGTATATTTGTGGAAAAAGTGCCCACCCTCTGCTTGCTGATCCTTACCACCATATGCAACACACAGAGACCTGCAACCCTTCATCTTCCAGGTATGGGAGTGGGAAAATCTTAATCTTTGTGACATATGCTATTACAACAGTGTTTGACATAACTCTTGGGGCATGTGTTGGAGAAGTGGTGTAATAATTGCCTGTAAAATTAAAAAAAAATGCTTTTTGATCCACTTGGCTGGTCGGTTGCCTCAGGTATAGAGGAACTTAGTTCTGCAGCAGCAGTATGATGCTGTGAATAGGTTTTTGTTATCAGAGCACCTGTGTTTTTCTCTGGGTGTTTACAAAGATCTTATGGTTAGGTTTATTTACCTTATGGCTAAATATTGACATATTCAAAAGAAGCGCCATGCTAAAAGCATGACACATACTAACTCTTCTTAATTTTTTCAGTTGTTGCATAATTCAATAACAGCTCAAGAAACCACCACCTTTTCCTTATTTTTAATTTCCATAACATCCGTTTTCTTATATTGATCATATTCCTCCGACATCTCTTTACTTCACTGTCTCTCTTGTTTCTATGGCTTCTCTCTTTATTCCAGATACAACTCAAGGTTTTCCACATTGCAAGCTGTCATTTCAAAGCCCAGCACTGATATTAACAGGTATTGATCTAATTTAGCAGTTTGAGTCATTGTTTCTGAAGCTTATAAAATAAATCAACACCAAACAGGACACAATGGGGCTTCTTCATCTTTTCCATATTTAGGTATCAGTTTACAATGTGGTCAGATCTCAAATATTTTACTAGTGCTACAATTAAATCTTAAAGTTGCCTGCAAAGATTCTGGTTTTTAGTCTGTCCTTATCGGTATTTCCTCCTTTCTCTGCACAATTTGCCAACCCTGGGATTGAGAGGCAATACTTGAAATAGTTTTGATTTTTTTCCCTCATCTACACTTCATCTTATCTTAGATGCAGCATGAAAAAAAAAGTGAGAGCAGTCAGAGTGGTTGGAAATATTGTAATTGCACCTTTTCGGATTAGCTCTAGGCTCAGTTTGCAAGGCTTTTTAATCCACTCACTCATCAAGGTAGATATGAACTCAAAGCAGATCAGGTTTTGTGTAAAAAAGAAAAAAAAAAAAAAACTAGAGTTAGAGTTTATATCATTACCTATCATGAGCAAAAAGAAATGAGTAGATTCTATTTGAATGTTTATGTATACAATTTCTTTATATAGTTCTCCACTATTTTTGCACTTGTCATTAGTTTTGAAAACATGGTGGATATTTTGAAAATAATGTACATATGCTTTAAATATTAGGTTTGTCATGAAAGAGGTTGTGGCATGCTTGTATTTTTATGTAGTATTGTTAATTCTTAAAATAGCTCTATTGACATATTTTGTTGATAACTATTTTTACTCTTAAAAAAGATATCTGTGAATTAGGTGTAGTTTTAAGCAAAAAGGCTTTCAGTGACCTGTAATTTTTATATATTTTTAAAATTTTTATATTTTATATTATGTTTAGGACCCTAAAGTTTGTTCTGGGTTGATGTTTAGAAGAATGACCATCTAGTCCTATAAGAATAAGCACAGTGCAATCATTGACGTGGCGTAGAGTCTGATATTCAGTTTAAAGATGTAATTGAACGTATTATGTGCAGTAACAATTGGACTAGTTTCATGTAAGAAACTAGATTGTAAGGTAGCCAATTTAACTCAAATAGCTATTAATTATATTTTAAAAGACTGCATGAAGCAAAGCCACAGGAAAATAGCTCTAGAGTTAAAGAAAGTAAAACATTTATTGTATGTTCTCCTATAATTTGGTTGGAAAAAGCTTTGAATTTTTAATCTGAGAAACAAAAAAAAAAAAAAGTAAAGTGTTCAGTCCGGGTGACTGTTTGTTTAGGTTGGTGATTTTATGATGGGTTTCAGCAGCTTCATTGTAGAATTTCTGATGCTATCTTCTCTTCCTTTTGGTCTAAGACTTTTAAAAAAGATTTAATTTTAAAATGATTTTAGACTTACAGAAAAGTTACAAAATAATGTAGAGTTTACTTATAGCCTTCATTCAGCCTCTGCTAATATTAACAATTAATATAACCATAGTACAGTGAGCAAAACCAGGAAATTAGCATTTATACAATATTGTTTCTAAATACATACTTTATTCTAATTTCATTTAGTTTTCTACTAATATTGTTTCTGACTTAAATCTAGAATCCTGCATTGCATTTAGCTGTTGCATCTTCTCAGTCTCCTTCCGTCTGTGACATTTCTTCAGCCATGACCTTGTCTTCCATGATCTTGACTACTTTAATAATTGCTGGTCAATTACTTTGTTGAATATCTCTCAGTTTAGGTTTGACTTTTCCATGATCAGATTGAGGATATGCATTTTTGACCAGAATACTCCAGAAGTTATGTGTTTTTCTCAGGGCATCATGTGAGGGGGTACACTATGTTTTATGACACTAGTTTGTGTTAATCCCGATGACTTGGTTAAGGTGATATCTGCTGCATTTCTTCATTGTAAATTTACTAGTTTCCCCCATTGAATTAATAAATGTCCTTGGAAGGAATGCAAGATATTATGCAAATATCTTGTTTGTTTTGAACTTTTGCCCACTGAATGTAATACCCGTCGGTAGATCCTGCTTGCAACAGTTACGGCAGTGTTCTAATGGTGATGCTGCATTTCTTTCATTTATATGGAATTTTTCTGTAAGGAAGAGCTGTTCCTTCTTCCCAATTTATTTGTTTATATTAATTTGTATCATCAATAAATTACATTAATACTACAGTGTGGACTAGTGGATGTTTATTTTTATTTTGTGATTTGCAGCTTCCTAATACCTGAACTATTTTGTGGCTCAAATTCTTTTTTTTTTTTTGGGCCTTTAGGAACTGTTCAGGTTGATTTCCTGTGTTCTTTTAAGAGGTTCCTGTGTGATTTATTTATTTTTTTCCTAGCACTTTCTTATTTTCTTGCACCAAAAGATGTTACAGGCTCATCTTGTACGTTTCCTGCCTCATCATCGGAATCAGCTACTTCAAAGAGTCCCCTTCTATCTAGCTACATAACTCTGAAGAATGGTGTTTAGAGACGAAGATCTTGTCCTATGCATTTATAAAAAAGACCCGTGTCTTTAAGAGCATGTTAAAAAGAAAGAAATATTAAATAAATAAATGAGAATATTTAGAGATGTGTAGCTGCAGTCAAGAAGGCAGATTCCAAGTAGTAGGTCTAGGGAGCCAGTCCAAGGGGGAGTGTTCTCCTCAGGATGTGAAGACATTGGAGAGCATTGCAAGGGGGTCTTTTCCCAAGATGACCTAGAAGCACTTGTAAGGATCTTTACTTTTTACACACAATCCGTTTTCTTTTTTTCCTGTTTATGACGTCAGCTAAGAATTATACTGTGCCAGTGAGGAAATGTATTTGGTTTTGCTACTAGTTGAAAGTTTGGGACCTGTAACAAAAGCAAAAGCATAATGTGGCCCATTAGGTTAAAAGTTTTGGATATGCCCATTTGGGTTGTTAGAGTATAAAACATGTCTGTGCTATTCTTCCCTGCACTAGGTGCTCTCGGTTGCCATAGCGCACAAAGGCATATATGTGTGTATGTTGCCCCTATCTTGGCCTCTCATCCCTGACAACAAAGTGGGCATCTTCATGGAAAATGATGCAGACTCAACAAGATCACAACCTTAGTGCTAAAACTGCTCTTAATGAGGTGCTGTGTATGAATTAATTAAATTAGCTTGCCACTCATGTGGCAAGCTGTGTTTAGTGTTTGTCTGGTTGACTAATTTATGAGGATAAAATTGTGGTAGTCTCTGCCTTGCTTGTTTTCATCAAAGAGATGGGCTAATTTGTAATGAAACTTTATCAATCAGAGCATGCAGCAGTGGGCTCACCCTCCCAGCTCTGACTAATGAAGTCAAGCTGTTTTTCTTTCACACACGGCACATCCTGTTGCCTCTGACAAGGGGCGGGGTGAGGGTGCATTGGCTATAGATCAGTTCTAACATGGATTGCTTCTTGTCTAGCAAAGAGATAACCACCTTTCCTGTTTTCTGTTTCTTGGTATGTTTATGGATTTATGGTTATCTTTTTAATGCAGGGTATGAATTTAAAGTTGAAAGTATATAAAAATGCTGGTTTCTATTTGTTAGGAGAGACCAGCGATTGTACAGCAGCAGCTAAGGACTCTCAACAATGGGGGAAGGAATAGCAGTACAACCGGCACAGAAATGGAGCGTTTTGAAAGGCAGTGTTCTTTAACGTTGGGAAAGTAATGGAAGGTCAAAATGAAGCTCAATAGAAAAGCCATTATGAAAGGAAGGGGGAGAATTTGGCTTTTATGTTGCTGTCAGGATTTTGGATTTGTTTTCTTTTTATTCTGACAAAATGCTTTTGGGGTGTGTTTTTTTCTCTTCAATTTCAAACAGTTTATACAAGTGTTATTTTAAACTTCCTTGTGTTTACATCATCATGTCTTTTAAAAAGACACTTTTTTTCAATTTTGTTATCTGGGAAATTTTAAGGACCAAGCCACTGTTTCTAGGGCACACATACACATATATGTGTTAATGTGGGTATTTCTACTTTCACTGCCTGATACAGAAAAAAAAATTAAGTACAGGACAGTGTAAGAATACTTTGTAAGAGACTTCATTGAAAGTCTTTCTATGCATTTTGATGTATTAGTGTGATTACCAGCCACTGATCAGTTAATATATGAAACATTTGCCACATAAAGATTTTACAGATACAAAAATGACACAAAGCTCCTAGTCAGACAGCAAGTCGGTGACAGCAGCGGATTTAGGATTTTAAGTTCTGACTTCTGTGTTGTCATCAGGCCACTAATCTGCTAGACTTTCCAAAAGAATCTGAGGCCTGAGGAAAGAAGATTCCAGAGACGTACTTCCAAAGACATGAGTCACTTTGGGTGGTTTGATATAATAAATCTGTGTTTATTTTGCAAAAGGCTTTTGAACAGATATTAGAGAAACAAATTTCATCATTATGTTCAACTTTATACTTCATAACATTGTACTTTCTGTTCCAATAGTTAACAACACCAAGTGCATATTTCTTTTCTTCCTTTTCTCTTCAGAGAGTTTTCTATTGTAAAAAAGGCAGAGGTTTCCAGTTTTTTTATCACAATGATTTAAAATGTCATGAGTATCTTTTGCCTGGACTATTAATTCAGCCTCTAATCTTTCTAATGCTATGCTATGCTATGCTTTGCCTGTGCTACTTCCTTGCTATGAAACATTCTGTGGATCCCTACTACCCACGAATTCTTCCTCCTGACCCTGGAGACCCTCACTGTTGTTAACTCAATCCACTTCTCCTATGTTTGGTTGTGCACCTCCCAAACTAAACTATTGTGTCCTTCCTGAACATGCTCCAGACACCTTTCCTCTGCTCGTGTTATTATTCCCCTTCCTTGCAGGGCCCATAGCCCTCAGCTTTGCTGAGTTGCCACATCTCTTTGAAAGCACATTTCTTATATGATTAACTTAGCGCAAATTATCTTGTCCAGGAGGTGCGAGAACAAGGCTTCTGGTCTTATGGTCCTTGCCCTCTGGTGGAGGATGGGGTTGCAGACTGTAAACAAGTAAATACAGTGTTAAAATTCTCAATTTCTCATGGCAATACACACTATGAACACATTAGAAAATTATGACGAAATTGTACTTGGGTTGGGGGAAAGAGAGTAGGCCAGATTAGATTGAATTGTTCAGGGTAGGTCATTTCAAGAAGGTGGCATTAGGCCGTGACTTGAATGCAAAGGAGGAGTCAGCCCTGAGAAGATCTAGGAGAAGAGGGAAAAGGCACAAAGGTCTTGAGACAGGAGAAATCTTGGTGAGTTCCAAGAATAAGAGGAAGGTCAAGTGTCTGCAGCACACTGAGCCAAGGGGTTAGTAGTAAGATTCCCCGAGACAGCTGGGGAGAGGCCAGTTCATGTAGGGATTTGGGAACCAGCACAAAGGGTGTTGATTTTAAGAGCTTGGTAAAGATTTAGGCACAGGAGCGTAATGATCTGGTCTTTGCATGTCATCTCATTTATTTCGATTATTTGTATAGTCCTTTTGAAGTAATGGATTATGAACTTTTTGGGGGTAGGAATGATACATTTAGTCAGTTTCGTTCATAGATAGGAGGCAATCAGTAAATATTTGTGGAATTGCTGAGGGATTAAATCAGGCAATTCTGAGAAATTATTGTCATAGGGGTTTGAAATTAATATTTAAGAGGAGCAGAAAGACTCAAGATCATACTTGGCTCTTGACCGGTGGCCATGGTCATGATCCTCTGAGGGAGGAAGAGGTGGAAGAGCATAAGCTCATATGATAGGCGCAGTCCAGCTAAGGGGATGGAGTGTGAATTTGGGAGTCAGGCTGTCGGAGTAGAAACCGCAGTCTGTCTCTGACTTGCTGGGTTTTAGGAAAGTTACTTAATCTCTCTGAGCCTTTGTTTCTGAACCAGTCAGATGGTGGCAATGATATTATTTACCTTATTAGTCTGTCATGAGTCTTCACCAAGGTCAGCCATGTAAACAGTGAGAATGATGCCTGGCACATGACAAAGACCCAATAAATAAATCCCCAGAACATTGGAAGAAAGGCCCTCCGCAGCGTCACTGTTGTGAGGCCCTTATTGAAGTTCTTTCAGGCTCTCAAACCAATCCTCAATCTCCTTACCCCTTTTATTTGGGATTTTAGGATGATTGTATTGTTGTTTGAAATGGACTGACTTAGTCTTTAAAAAATAAACAGACTCAGACAAAAACTCCTTTTTATTTCTTGTGTGGCATCAGAGAAATATATCTTTAGCAAATTATATATTTGGAGAGAGGGATACAGCCGTTTGGTAAAAAGTCATAATCTAAATACATCTTATTAATTTTGTTTCATAATTGATTCAACTATAAAATGATAAGAGAAACTACAACCTGGCTTTAGCTCACATGATACCAAGTTCTAGAACTTCTGTCACCATGTATGTTATTAGCACTGTCTGTGGTGTCTTTGTCGAAGGACTGTGTTTGTTATAGGTGTAATGATTTTCTAATAGCCTCTCTGTACAGAATCCCAGGCAGCTCTGTGTTGTAAGAAATTTCATGCTTCGTGGCACTTATAGAAACCACACATGGGGGAGAGATGAGCATTTTTACCTTGGGAAGAAGCCAGTAGAACTTGTATATGCATAAAGAGCAAGGTGTTAAGTAATGAATTCAGTCTATATTCTTTAATTAAATTATGTTTTAGAGGTTTTATTTCAGGCCAGCTCATATGACATCAGCACAATTTTTAGGGTGCTCTTTCCTTTTAGTCTCATTAATAGACTGAAATTTTGGATTGGAAAACATGGTATAAACTAATGGTGGAACTCAGACTGGAGCTCTTAGAGGGTGTGGTTTATTGTTCCTTTTCCAACTCTTAAATAATTCTGAAACATTTCAACCAGCCAAAAAGAAAAATCCCTCAAGGCTTTTTGTACAGTTGTTTTCTTTCTCTTCTGCTACTCCCAGTAATATTACATAAATTACCTGGAAATTGTGAAGCTTGGATATACTGAGCCAGAGGGTCAAAATTTCTGGAATTCTCACTTCCTTAAACATAAGAGTGGAGCTGGATAATTTTTGGAAGATAAGAAAGAATCTGGGAGAAGTGTTAAAAGTGAATGATACTTTCTGTAATTATTGGTCTTTTCCATATAGGCAAAGCCAAAAAGGACAGAGGCAAACTATGTCTCCAGGGATTTGTAGCTCAATTTGACTTTTTCAATACGTTTGGGTAAAGTTTAAATAACTTTTCAATATTTAGGCATTACTCTTCTTTATAGGTATTTTTGCTTGTGTAGGAGTTGCTTGAAAATGAGCAGAAGTTGAAGTTGTTAAGATTCTGGAGTTCAAAAACCCATACTTTGTGGATCAAAGAGTACAGAGAATATTGGTCCTCAGCTTTAAATCTGTTTGGTTATGAGATTAGGTTATTTTAAGTTTGTTCTCCTTTCAACAGTTTAGAGCATTTTGGCATATTCAACTGAATTTATTGCCATGGCGTAAAGTTACGGGATTTACTTCATGTTTATTCTCAAATATAGTTTAAAAACCTAGAGTAATTTATAATATTAATTTATAATACAAATGATCCAGAGTCAAATCCCAGCTCTGTCTTTGACTTTGCTAGAAAAGGAATCTCTTGGACCCCTACTCTAGATGTAGGTCTGGAGACCTTGCCCTACTACACCCTCCCCAACGCTATGGTTCTTTTGATTTTTATTCTAAATCTACACCTTCTATATTCATAAATGAATGCTATCTCAGATGTTAGTGTGTGATGGGATATACTTCACAACCTAAAACGCATTCTTTAATCAGACCCTTGAACCTAAACCAGAAATGACTTGTACCTTTTTGATGTTGTTATTCTGGAAGTTGACCTCAGAGTAGCCATTGTTGTCAAATGTGCACTCATACTGAAAAGAAACCAACATCCAGACCCATTATTGGTTCATGCTCTTTGATGAAGCCAGGTTAAATTATCTGGAATGAAGTCCATGAGGAGCATTTTGCATGTTATCTTTCCCAAAGTACTTTCTTAGTACTTTACTTTTTGGGCTTATTTGTAGTTCTAAGCAGAGGAAGGAAAAAGAACAAGAGGAATATTAGAGTATTATTCCCTTCAAGTCTTCTGATTCTAACCAAATTGTACTGGCTTCCCTTGGTAAAACTTAAGTTTCCAGCACACTGGGGCTGTACTTTATTCACATTAGGTCCATATTGTGGTGCAGGGCCCATGGAGGACGTCCAGTAGAGGGTCAGTGAATGACTAAATCATGTTGATAATTTTTTTAGTTATAGCTGAATTGAAGAACTACATTTTAGTTTCTTGAGTAAATGCCAGGTGATAACTAGATGTCCTTAATTTGATAATGGTTCATTGGAAACAAGATGGACTTTAAATCTTCTGTCACAAACTCTGTAACAAAAGTGGCTGTCAGTGGCAAATCAGCAAGTGAATGTTCCAAGTTGCAATGCTAACATGGTATCAGAGGTAAAATTACTTTTTTAAGGCAAAGACAATATAACACGCACTAGTCAGATCCAACATTCATGGCACTCTAGTTATGATATTCAGAGATGAATCTGTGGAATTCTGTAACTAATTCTGAGCTTAATTCTGTAGCAACACTATTTTTCAGTATTTGTTTCTAATACACTGATATTGAGAGAAAGAATGATCAACTTTGTCTTACAGTATCTGGCCTTTTCACTCTGTTTATCATTAATGTTTTACAGGAAGTTGTGGTACATTGGAACCACCTCACCATAGACTTCTGTTATACTTAGAATGGTGTGCACTGGACTATGAAATACAATGTTAAGATAAGAAAATTCTTTTCATGAAAGCACATTATTCCCAGGTATGAGTTAAGGTGGGAGGTTGAGGTTTAGAGTTAGATCCTTGCTTGAATTCAGTAACTTACTTGTGATGTGACTTTAGGTTAATTTCATAACCTTTTCATATGTTTGTTTTCTCTATCAATTATGATAACAGTAACCATCATCATCTGTGCTGTCTGTTCCATACAGCTGTGAGGATATAATGAAATAATAAATGCGAAGCACTTTAGAACTTCCCAAGGTATTGTTATTAGCTGTCATTTTCATTGGAAGGCCTGGCTTAGAAAACATTTCTTGCCTTGATGACTCATCTTCAGGGAGCAGCAGCAAACCCGTCAGGCCTCATGGTTATCTTGTCTTTGTGTACTTTACAAGTGCAAGAGGAGCTATGCGTGTGACTTTCATTTCCCTGCCTAGTCCTATATGCTCTAGGGGTCAGAGAAGGGTGCGGGAGTTCTCCACGTGTACATTCCACACATTGGTGTGATTTACTCAGGTATTTTCCTTCCTTTTAAAGCATGAAATCCTTGATGGCGTTTTCATGGTGGGCAGGAAATCTCAGTAGATATCATTATTTGTAAAGAGCCTGTGTCATTTTTTTCAATTCTTTCACATCACCCAATGCATTCTACAATTGACAAATAATACAAGTACTTCTAAAGAGAGTTCAGTTGCATTATTACTGACATGGACTTTTTAAATATACACTTTTTATATTAGAGGAGTTTTAGATTTATGGAAAAGCAGCAGTACAAATAGTTCCCATATAACCCCCATACTGTTTTCTCTATTATTAATATCTTACATTAGGATAGCACACTAATTTTACAATTAAGGCACCAGTATTGATACATTATTATTTACTATAGCCTATACTTTGTTACTTAATATCCTTTTTTTTCTGTTCTATGATTCCACCAGGGTACCACATTACATTTAATAATATATCTTCTTAGGCTTCTCTTGACTATGACTGTTTCTTAGATTTTTCTTGTTTCTAATGATCTTGACAAGTTTGAGTACTGCTGACGCTGACTTTTAACCAGGGATTTCAAGCCTTCTCATTAAAAGAAAGTGATAATAGACCTCCCCCACCACCACACACAAATAAAACCCCATAGTGTGAAGAAGGGTGTCATCTATTAGAAGCTGTAGGCTAGGCAAGGCTCACAAAGTCCAAGCAAGGAACTCTAACGAGAGATGGGATTCCTTCAGGACACCATGCCTGTCTGGAAAACTAACTTGTAAAGTGGAAAAGGGATTAATGATGAGAAAGACCATGTTATTTTATCAGTTTTGCTCATGAGAATGAAAATGTTTTATTTAATGAAGTAGAAAGAGGGGAAGAAGTCATCAAAATGCTGGAATAGTCCTCATATATATTTGAATTTATTTCAATGTATTCTTTCTTAAAACAATTTTTAATATGCACATAAAACTTCACATCTTAAACCTAACTCCTGAGACCTTCTGTAGAGCAATACATGCAAACTATTTTACAGCCTATTCTTTCATAAAAGACCAAGTATCAAGAACAAAATCCATAAGTGTTACTTCTAGGCTCCAGAAAGCAGTCAGTTATGGTCACATTGTTCAGCATCACTTGCCAGTGACAAGATGGCCTTAAGTGTTTATTATAACTCTGACTCTCTGTGTCTATTAATACTTGAGGGGATTGAATTACTGACTTTTCAAAGCAACTTCACCAAAGACTATAAAATGATTACTTTTCATCATTTCAGGAACATTACTGATCTTGGACCCTGTGGCCTAGAACCTGTGCTTCACATTTTTGCAGGTGTTCAGTTTTACTGAAACTTCCTGAGATGTAGATGTACCATGGTATACACTTTATTTTACTTTAGGCAAGGTATTTCCTTTTGGGGGGAAATGTTATCTTTGCTTCACACCAAAGGAGGTGGAAGTTTTCAGGGACTTTTAAATTGGGAGAATGAGGCTAAACAATCAATCAGAAGGCATTTATTTCCTTTATTACCTGATGTTCAGCTCCTAGCATCTGCAGCTCTCTTGGTGGCTGAGTTTCATTGGTGCCTCACTTGAAGGTTGCACTGCAGAGCCCCTTACCCAGCCTGATGCGTGTGGAGCTGACATGCTAACATGAAGGGGAGACAGATGGTAGTTCTTTTTTCCTCTTTTGATTCGTTTGAGTTTAAGGATTTCATTATGACCAAAAATCTGGTAAGTGTGTGTATTTACTTGTAGTCATTGCTTTAACCAAGGTTGTTTATACTTTATCACCTCAAAGGAACTAATTGGAGTGAAGACGTTGGGTTCCTAATTTGGCAAATGCGTTCTGAACGTGTAGTGACTTGCTAGCTCATAGTTCACCTTAAAAAAACTCTACATGGAGTGTGAAACAGCAAATCCCTACAGTGGTGTAAGGCAAAACATTCCCTCATGCCACAGGAAAAACAGTGCAAGGAAGGTAAACTGAGTTCTATTGCATGCATTTAGAGTGAGTGCTAATTACAGTGGACAGCTCTGGATTTGAAACATGATTCCGGTGTCCATCAGAGCTCCGTATATCCATTCCTTTGTCTCTTCACCATTCCTTCATCCCTTTGTTCTTCTTTGTGGTTACTGTATCGGCCAATTGAACATGCTTTGGTTACTACTTCGCTTCAAAAGACTTTTGTACATATTCACTTTTTGATTCAAATATTATTTCTGCCATTCAGAACCAAACCCTCATCGATTTGCATTGCCTGAAAATCTTTTTTAGCCATACACCAGCACGTGACTGTAGTGAACATTGCCTTGAGGATGGGTGTGGGAGGGCTGTTCAGGACAATTATGAGTAGTGTAATAAAGTTCTCTGGCAAAGGCTATAGTATGAAGAGCAGGTTCTTGCACCCTTCCCAGAAAGCCTGTTTAGGTGCTGCCACAGCCTGGAAAAATTTCCATGTAAGGGCTCCATTCAAATCAGGGTTACAGATCAGTTGCCTTGGGTTTTACCACAAATGTAGACATGAAACCCACCGTACAGAGTCATCTGTAATTTCCCCATTAACTAGTCCCTTTACTCCAAGTGCACACAAGCCAGAATGAATGGCTACCACCCAGGCAGCACCCTTGGCACAAAGAGAGAAAGAAAGAAAGAGAGAGGGAAAGAGAGAGAAAGAGAGAGAGAGACAGAGACAGAGACAGAGAGAGAAAGTGATGTTAGGTTTATTGCTTGCTGGTTCGTTTGTCTACCTTGGTTGGCTTTGGGTTGAAAAGAATAGGAGTAAGCTCATCTTACTTCTTATTTTAAATGTAGCAGCTCTTTTGGTGTTTTGTTGTTTTTAAAAACTTTTTTTCAGGGGGATGATAGGATTTTCAGCCATGCATTTTAGAAACCTGGTGCTAATAATGGTTAAGTTAAAATTTGCATAAAGGAATATTAGAGTATTAAGCTAGCAGTAAGTTAGTCAATGAGCAATAGACAATGAAAAAGGAAATGAGTGAGTTTCTCCATGCCCGTTTCAGATATTTATATGGATGTTGGAGCTCTTCATGTGCCTCCAACCCACCCACACGACACCATTAAAAAAAATATGGTGTGTGTATCAAATGCAGTCTGAATTTCCATGAAAGCATTCCAAAAGAAACTGTGAGTTGCCCATGTAACCAAGTTTTCCCTGAATTTTCCTGTGTAAGTGGAAAAAAATAGCTGTTCTGGTTTGAGCCATACTGGGACATACTGGCTTCATACCTGTTTCAAAATTTTGCTTGTGTAGTACTAGTGATCATCTTTAGAGAAAATGCCTTGTAAAAGAGTTCAACAGGCTAATTTACCTGATAGTAAGTAAAAGGAAAATGATATTACAAGTGCTATAAAAGCAATCTATCTCTTTCCTTTTTTTTCTCCTCGATTTCGATTGCCCATATCAAGAACAGGTTTGGGAAACCACAGGGCAAAATTCTAGGAAAGGGGCAGAAGGGAAAAAATTGGGACAACTGTAATAGCATGAACAATAAAATATTTTTTTAAAAAGAACTCCACACAAGTTTAACCCAAAATCTGAATCTGTTCTAGGTGCCCTGGGTGCTTTTCTTGTCCTGAATATTGATAGAATATGTAACCCCCCCTACCCCAGAAAATGTGCTATAGAGAAAATGGGCTCTGCTATTCGTGGCGGTTTTTGTGCCATTGTTTTGCCACCAAATGTGACCACGCAGCTTGCTGAATGTGTGAAGTCTGCCATAACCTGCAGGAGGACCCGTGAACCCCAGGGAGGTTTGCTGTAAGAGCTTCAACATAAATTTTGCCTTTGCCTCTGTGATCAGTATGGAGTGAACTTGAATTTAGGTGTCTTTATGGATAACATTAAAAGTTAGAAAAGATTTTAGGTGCACGTGTGGGTTTTTTGTTTTCCCCAAGGCAGAAACCCTGATGTGTGGTTAGTAAAGCCCGGGGGAAAAAAATAAGCCCAGCTGATCTGGAAGAGAAAATGAAAACATACATCCCTCTCTCTCCACTAGAACCTTGTTTGCTGTTAAGAGATGTCCTGGTGCCCCTTTTTGGGACAGCAAGGAATATGGCTAAGTTGTCCCCTGAATATGGGTAAATGTTAATTGGACAGATGTATATATTTTTACCACTTGACAGTTCTGAGTTTTACTGAAAGATTTGGAAGCAAGAATGCCTTAAAGCCCCCAGGTATTTGGAAGCCTGAAGGTTTTTTTTTTTTTTTTTTTTTTTTTTTTTTTTTTTTTTTTTTTTTTGTGAAGTGAAGTAGCCTGCAACCTTAGTTGTAGGCCTCATCTCCTTTTCTCTTTATTCCTCATTCCCTCATTCCCTGAGGAGACTTGGTTGAGTTTCTGCCAGGCCTTGTGTTGGGTGACTGCACAGCCTTCCAGAAGCCCACTCAAGCCTCTGGGGAATGAAGCACCCCCCACTCACAAACACATTTTACCACGTGCCTCTCTGCAGCAACTTCCCTCTCGTTTGGCAGATGTGGGTTGGGAACGTGCCCCTCTTCAGTTTGACATTGAACTTTGATGCCTGGGTGTGATGGTTCTTCAAATACGCTGAGATCTACAAGCAGGAAAAGATTCTAATTTCTCCATCAGAGACATTTAGGAGAAGGGAGTTAAGTAACCGGAAATCAGAGTGCAAACATCACTGCTCCGCTCTTTAAGAGATTTGGACATCTGTGTTGGCGTACAAAGGTCATTTGGGGCCTCAGGAGTTTCACATTGTTCCTTTAAGTCAGACCTTCAATGTAAACTATTTTCAACACTTGCCATGGAGAACAAATGACCTTTAGTTACTTGCCCAGAAGACAAATGGTACATAAACACAATAAATTGAGTTTGCTGGGATCTTATCCCATCTTGGCTTTAACTTTCTATTAGAATATTTTAAAACTACAGGATCCTTGAAATCCTTAATGGATTAAAATTAATTTGTGATATTTTACTTTTTGAATTCTGTGGAGATTTTATGATAATGCCTCTAAGTGGAAATTACCTCGTGTCACCCCATGCTTCAGAACACACTCTGGACTGGATGATTTAGAGTAGTAGACACACTTAAAAGGGGTCTGGATAAAAACTGGGATGGGGACGCAGGAGGATTTTTAAGTATTAACAATCCTTACTTAGGGCAAAATAAAAGATTTAACAGTGAACATCTTTAAAATTAAGTGCAACATTCTCTAGTTAGATCTAACTGCAGATAGGCTGATGCCGTGGATCTTTTTGAAACACACTGAGCAGGAATGTGTAGTATCTGGGAACTTGGCAACTCCTAATAGATAAAGAATAGGACATGACCTATATAATAAGTGGCTGAGGAATTTTTTTAACCCTAAGTAAAAGCAAACATTTTTAAGTCACTACTGAATGGATCTATGATGAATTATTCAATTATCTGCATTTTTTCCTCTTTTTAAGATCTGTTCCTTTGACAGTTTGACAATCTAAATATTTTAGTTTTGCTGCAGGGAAGTAATACTCATTTAGTTTTCCTCTACTGTGTTGTAATTGGGAGATAAATGTGTTCCCTGATCCTGCTATGGGAGAAGGACAAGAGCCAAACTCCTGGTGTCCTCTATGCCCCAGATGTGGAGTGCACTTAGAATCACCCAGACTCTGAAAGTCTATTGAATGCCTATTGAAAGACACTGGCTACTGTGACCCTGACTGGTCGAGGGGTTTGCTCATCTCCTGGCCACTGCTTCTTTAGTAAAGCACACATTACAATTTGTGATGATGACAACCTATTTGAATGGGATCCTGAACTAAATATTTATTGTCGTTCCTTGGGAGAAATATCTCTAAAAGGAAAATGTTGGTAATTACAGAGATAAGTTTTGCTGCTCTGGAGTAACTTCCTGTCCTAAGTGGAATGTTAAAGAAGATCGCCTTTTTTTTTTTTTTTTTTTTTTAAATGAATAAATAGGGCCCTGGTTGCTGTAGTTCAGTGGATTAAGTGCTGGCCTGCAAACCAAAGGGTGGATGGTTGGATTCCCAGTCAGGGCACATGCCTGGGTTGTGGACCAGGCCCCTGGTAGCGGGTAGACGAAAGGCAACCACATGTTGATGTTTCTGCCCCTCTCTCCCTCCCTTCCTCTCTCTAAAAATACATAAATAAAATCTTTTAAAAATAGTCTATGTCAAATATTCAAAGAAATAGTAAGGAAATGTTTGGCTTTTTCTTGTAAATCTAGTCTTTTCATGTACCTGTTTTGTGTCCCTTTTTTGGTATATTTTATTCATTATGCTATTACAATTCCATTTTTTTCTCCCCTTTATCTCCCTCTGCTCTGCACCTCCCCTCTCTCTAGCATCCCCTCCCTTAGTTCATGTCTATGGGTCATACATATAAGTTCTTCGGGTTCTCCATTTCCCATACTATTCTTAACTTCCCCCAGTCTATTTTGTGCCTACTAGTTATGCTTCTTATTCCCTGTATCTTTTCCCCCATTCACTCCCCTCCCTCTCTCCACTGGATAACCCTCCATGTGATCTCCATTTCTGTGATTCTGTTCCTGCTCTAGGTGTTTGCTTAGTTTGGTTTTGTTTTTGTTTTCTTAAGTTCAGTTGTTGAGAATTGTGAGTTTATTGTCATTTTACTGTTCATAGTTTTTATCATCTTCTTTTAAATCTTAGGTAAGTCCTTTTAATATTTCATATAATAAGGGCTTCATGATGATAAACTGCTTTAATGTGACCTTATCTGGGAAGCACTTTATCTGCTCTCCCATTCTAAATGACAGCTTTGCTGGATAGAGTAATTTTGGATGTAGGTCCTTGCCTTTCTTGACTTTGAATACTTCTTTCTAGGCCTGTCTTGCCTGTAAACGATTCTTTTGAGAAATCAGCCGACAGTCTTGTGGGAACTCCTTTGTAAGTAACCCTTTCCTTTTCTCTTTTTGCTCTTAAGATTCTGTCCTTATCTTTAATCTTGAGTAATTTAATTATGATGTGCCTTGGTATGTTCCTCCTTGGCTCCAAATTCTTTGGGACTCTGAACTTCCTGGGCTTGTATGTCTATTCCTTTACCAGATTGGGGAAGATTGCCTTCATTATTTTTTTCAAAGAAATTTTCAATTTCTTGCTCTTCCTTTTCTCTTTCTGGCACCCCTATGATTCAGATGTTGGAATATTTAAAGTTGTCCCAGAGGTTCTTAAGTCTCTCCTCATTTTTTAAAAACTTCTTGTTTCTTCATCTGTTGTGATTGAATGTTTATTTCTTCTTTTTGCTCCATATCATTGAATTGAGTCACAGTTTCCATTTCTTCACTGTTGATTCCCTGTATATTTGTCTTTATTTAACTTTGTATAGACTTCACTTCTTCCTTTATTTTGCAATCATACTCAATAATTTCTGTGAACAACCTGACTAGCAGTGTTTTGAACTCTGCATCTGATAGGTTGTCTTTGTCCTGGTCACTCAGTTCTTCTTCTGGAGTTTTGATCTGTTCTTTCATTTGGGCCATATTCTTTGTTGTGGCACACCAGTCTGTTTAAATGTTTCTTTTTCAACTCCTTGGTTGTCAGACTTCCATACAGTTTGATTTTCTAGCAGTTTTTTTTTTAAATTTTTAAATTGGTTGTTGTCCTTCTTTTGGTTTCATGAGGATGCAAAGAGTATCTACCTACACTGTCATCTTGGCTGGAAGTGGAGACACAGTCAGTATTTCCTATTCATAGTTTTCTCACCAGAATTAGTGTCAAATTGGAATTGACACTTTGTATGGTGCGAAGGAGGGAATCTACGGATGCAGAGCTGAGGGTCATCACCTTGGATGGATGGTGAGCTGCATGAATGAGGTGTCCAGGAGGCAGAAAAGCAGGGACATATCAGGGAAAGAAGCAGAATCAGGTTTCAGCCTTTTGGGAGTGGGGAAGAACTCCCCCTCAACTTCCTTGTACCTAGACAGTGGAATAGGGCAGAGCCCCTCTGCTCAGATCTCTAGTCTGTTTTTTGTCCCTTTTAATGAAGAGTTGTAAAATGCTCTGGGCTGTTCAGACTTACAGTCCATAGTATTAACCCTTAGATTTTTGTAAAAGAAACATTGATCATGTTTAGAGAATGCAGCTTGGGTTTTAAAAAGTTAAAATGTAAACAAGCATTCATATAAAATATATAAAACTCTAGCGCATATAAATATTATAAAGAAAGATTTTTCTAAAAATATTTTAAGTTGAAATTTTGGTTTCAGATCAGTGAAGCAAGGCATAAATCATCTTTTGGTTCTAATTCTAGATTTGCTGGAATAATTTATGATTTCTCTTACTGGTGGAGAATGGGGAGCTGGGCTAGTCAATGATAAAATTTAATCAACTTTTTTGATCAACTTCTAATTTCAACAAATGCCTGTGGCACAATAGTTTGTTTAGTTTTTTTTTTTTTCCTAGGTGGCATACAGGCAGCTATAACCATTTTTTTTTAATTTACTTTCTGTGGAAACCAAACATCATAGAAGATGTTTCATATTTCTTTTCTTAATTAAAAAAAAAACATGGTTGATGAAGGGAATACATTAACTGTAATATATTTAGATATCAGCAAGGAATTTGTTAATGACATTGAGAACTATAGCATTGGAGCTAAAGAATGCTGATTACGTTAATCCATGTAATAGTGAAAATTTCTAGTGTCTCGCCAGAGAGCTGTTTCTCTGATCATGGTGTATAATTCACTCTGTCCATGAGCGCCCTGCTAGATGGCTGGTCAAATTTGGAGAGCTGTCAGGACTGGAATAAATGAGCAGTATGTTGGTTGATAGTATTAGGGTTCAAAGTCATCTCAGCAGGATGGAATAGGTCTACTGGGATCAACATAAAGGCCCTACACTCAAGGAGATAGTAAAGAAGTGATTTCCTTGTATTGCAAGAGAAAAGGTTAATGGCATTAGGGGGACTCAGTGTGGGTTAACATTGTGATATTGTTAATGTCGTTTGGGCTGCCCCCCAAAGTAATGTGATGTTGGGTTGCAGTAACAGAAGTTGAGCTTCTATTCAAGAGCTGTAATACTGATATGGAGCTGAAACTACTCAGTAACATTGTAGGAGTCTTATTTTTTTTAAGTAATTTTAAGTCATACATTAAAAACAATTATAGGAGAGTGGGCATCCTTGTCTTGTTCCTGATCTTAGTGGGAAAGCTCTAAGTTTTGCCCATTGAGTATGATGTTGGCTGTAGGTCTCTCATATATTGCCTTTATTATGTTGAGAAATGCTCCTGCTATTCCCACTTTGCTGAGTATTTTTATCATAAATGGGTGCTGTACCTTGTCAAATGCTTTTTCTGCATCTATTGATATGATCATGTGACTTTTGTCCTTCGTTTTGTTTATGTGGTATATTATATTAATTGATTTGCAAATATTGTACCATCTTTGCATCTCTGGGATGAATCTCGCTTGGTCATGGTGTATGATCTTTTTAATGTATTGCTGGATGCCGTTTGCCAGTATTTTGTTGAGGATTCTAGTGTCTATGTTCATCAGCAATATTGGCCTGAAGTTTTCTTTCTTTGTTATGTCTTCACCCAGTTTGGGGATTAGGAGATAGTAACCAGAATGAGAGGACTTGGGGAAGAGACAGGGAAGAGAGGCTCTCAGATCCAAAAGGCCCTTGGGCAGGAGTGTACTTAGACAGGTATGGGCTCAGTCGAAAGAAAAGCCTTTTGCAGAACTGCTTCAGATTGGAGTGGGCTTTCATTAGACATAGTGGATGTCCTGGACATATTCCACAAAAGTTGTATTAATTCTGTTAGAATGTTAGAGATGAAACTCATACATTTGGCAATGGTTGGGCCAGGTCGCTTCCAAGTCTCCTGTAGGTCCTGGGATTGTCGGGTTTCACATTATTGATTTAAAGAGATATGGTTGATCAGTTTATCAAATCATTATATTTGTTGCATCTCAAAACATAGTTACAAAAATTGAAAGAGCTTTTAGGGAAAAAAGTATCAGGAGGCATGTAGTGGATGTGTATGAAATGTGGGGGATTATGTATGAACGTAATATAGTATCTGTTTGAAAGACTCATGTTTTTGAGAGGCAGATGAGGGAAGACAAGCATTTCGGGGTTGAGGGCAGGGGTGATAATATTTAACCATATCATACAAAGAAGCCTTAGTGTGGGAAAGTATTTAATATTAAGTTACCAATTATTTATATCTGTTATATGTGAGAAATTTTTAATAGGTGCTTTTAGACACATTTTTTTCTAGTACTAACTAGAAGCAGGAGGGGCACTCATTACACACATTTTACAGATGAAAAAACCAAGTGCAGAACGGTAGCCACACAGAAAGCCAATGGCAGAGTCACAGCGAAGTCTTTCTGGTTCGGTTGGCTGTTTCCGCTACACCACTGTAAGTCTTTCTAACAGTTTGTTCTGACAGTTCTCTGCTTTTAATGCCAATTCTGAACTACTTATATCCTAATCTGAACTACTGGTAAAGTTATTTTTAATAGCCTCCAAGATTGGAGTTTTGATTATGAGGGCTGGAAGAATCTTGGAAACTGTTGATACGATTTGAAGCCAAGAACTCCACAAATGTTACTTATTTATTTGGCCTATGTTCTCATTATTATTTGTTGGGATTTGGTGTCCATATTTTGCAGTTTTCATTCTGTGGTGATATATTATTGGTGTTCTGGTGAATAATGTGTGTCTACTTCCTTCTACTATTTTACTTAAACCCATCTCAATTTTTCTTTTCAGGCCATTTCCCCAATACCTAAACACTCTTATTCCCTCCTCCATCTGTCAGAATCTTGTGAATACTCCTTTGAATTCCAATTTCTGAATCTGCTTTTTTTTTTATCCCTCAGAGTTTTCCACCCTTCTGAATACAAAAGCATTTTTTTTTTCTCCATGGGGTTTTAAAGTTATTTTCAGTGAAGGGCTTAAGTTTAATTTTATCATTTGGTTATTTTTTCTACCTCCTGATTTAAACTTTTTGGATTTAAGCTTATACAGAGCAATGGGTTGAGAAGAATACATGTTAATTATGCTTATAATTATTGGATGGACAGAATGCTATCTACTTGGAACAAAGATCTGGAATCTTCATTAAAAATTAAATTCAGAAATCCTGTGACACAAATAATGTTTTAAAGAAGAACGAGGATTGCTTGTTATGATGAATATACAATGTTAATTGCCGCTGGGATGGTGTAGTTCGATTTCTTTAAGAGGATTATTTTATCACAAGGCATTCAGTGGTGGTAGTAATCCAGCCAACACACACACACACACACACACACACACACACACACACACACACACCCCACACCCTGAATTTGCGTGCACAAGTGCACACACAACTCCTCTATGGTCTGAAGGTCTGAAGGTGCTCTGCTGTGATTCATTCTTTCCTAGAAGGAAGCAAGAAATGGAGTGTCGCTAATTAATATGATTTAAAACATTGTCAGCTAGCAAAAGGCAAGGTGATGCAACTATCTCCTATGAGGCATCTTATTTCTGTAGCTCATTTTTAAGTCCAGAAAACATGGTTCTTGCTCCTTATAATCCTTTGACTTGAAATTAAGAAGAGGGTGAAGCTTTTTTGTAAAATTCTACTATGTTAGTAAACCACATGGAAACAGCCAGAGTCAAGGAGCAAGAAAGATTAATGAGCTCAAGAGACTGACTTATGAGAAAAGATTAGAAGAACTAAATATGGGTAGCTTGACTAAGTGAGTAGGAGACATGATAAACAGCAACATTTACTCCTGTGTAAGGTTGTTGAGACCAAAGCCTCTTCATATAGGCAAGATGATGTTTATCAACACTGTAAAAGTCATACATTTCGTGCAGCTCTTTGTGTCAGCAACATATACAAACTTGACTTGACAATACAAATAGAATTCATCTCTGCCTTTGTGGTGTAATATGCATATCTGATTCAGCATACTTTTCTTCCATAAAAATGAATTATTTTTTAAAAATCTAGGCAAAGCACTTTGAGGATTTCATGGGTTATGTCGAGACAGAACATTAATGAAGAAAATGCAAGAGACTGATGTAAAATGAGTTTAGCGTGGAGTTTAAAATACGAAAAAAGGCTTAGAAAATCAATGTGTAGCCAAGTTCACCTCATTGTGGCCAGTACTTTAAATCACCTGGTAGCTAAATGAGTGCTTAGATGATGTGGGTGTTGATCCATAAGGTTACTACATGATAGGAAAGTGTCCTGTGTGGGCAGATGTCTTCGTTACAAGAGGCTGAGAGACTGTGAATGATCATTCATGCATCCTTGAAACAAAGGAGTCCCTTTACTTTAGCAAGCTGCACTGATGGTAAAATACACAAGTACTCATTTTCTTTTCAGTTTTGACTCAGAAGAGTGCTCTCATGATTAGCTTCTCATCTGTGAGGAAAACTTATTGTGCATTTAAAGTAACTAAATTAAAGTGACAAAGAATGGGGATGCCCAAAACAAGGTTTAGTTTCTGTGGTGAGTGAGTCAGACATGCCCCAAAGAACTTTCACTGAAAGAGAAAAATTGCTGTAGAGCTAAGTTAATTCACCTGATGTTTTCATGGTGCAGGAAAATTCTACATGTTGTTATTCTCTTTTGTTTTGTTTTGCTTTGTATGAAAGAAAAAGAAGCATTATGTTCGACAAACAGTTTTATTTTTGAAGATTAGAAAAGCCTGATGCTTTTTAAAGGAAAAATGAGGAATCTATCTAAAATGTCTCTCATTAGTCAACAAACTGAGGAAATCAGTATCATTGTGACTGAACTTGAATTGTCCTAAACAATGTTTTGACTACATTTTCACTGTGGTTCTCTGGAGTTTCACTCTAGCTGCTACACTGGTGTGGAGATGGTGGGTAAATATATTTATTTATATATTTATTTATATCTATGTCTGTATACTTATATATTTACATACATACACATTAAGTAGCAAGAAAATCCAAAATTGGTTTTCCACTAAAGAACAATATTGATAGAAGTAACATTGTATTAATGTGATAATTTAGAGCAACCTTTTATTTACAGTACTCTTACTGGGAATTTTCAAGTGCGCATACGTAATGTGTCAGTAATCTGCATTTACTTGGTTCCTCTCTGTGGTCTTTTAAAGGTACATTTTGCACGAATTTATAAGTAGTATCATAAAATGAAATCATAGGAATGAAAAATTATTCTGAAACATAAACAGAAGGAAAACATTAGAATGTCTTCTTCTCGGATAAACTTGTTCACAACGATACTATTTGTAGAAGGGTAATACATGCTGAAATTGAATTTCAGTGAAAAGAGTGTGAAGATTTTTATTTCTTAGGCGATCTATCTTTCCACATTGGTCGAGGATTACTTAACATCTTTACTCTGGTGTATGTTGATATGTATAATAGTAATAGTGGGGAGAATGTCATTTCTGGTAAGCATTTCAAAGACTGAGAAGCCTATGCGTAAAATTGTTCTTAATATGCTACCGTTGCCAAACGAAAGCTGTCCTGATTTCCCCACTCTCTCCTCTGGGGAGTTATACTTATCTTTCATTCTGTGTCAGGAGAAACTGTCACTTAAGGACAATTTCTGTTCCTGTGCTGGCATATTTCTTTTGTTTATGTTCTTTCTTTTCCCATATGGGATTCTTTCTCAGCGTGTGAGCGTGCAGTTTATCCATGCATAAACTGCAGCACTCGCTACTTCTTCTTGTCTTAGGAGTTGTTGCTGTTGAGAAGTGCCGGGTAGGAAGGGTACTGAGGGGAATGGCAATTTTCTTCTAATGTCTGAAGTTAAAGGTAGTTCTGTTCATGTGCTTTGTGATTCAACTTAAAATCTCTCAACCTATAAGGCTTTTGATGACTATATTAACTACTATGATTACAAATAATCTAGAGTTCTCCCAGTTCACATTAGACAGGTTTACCAAAAGGTCTTTTAAAAGAGTTCATTTAAAAATATTTCTGAATTTAGGTAAATCATCTCATACTAGCAAATAATCCAGAAGGTACTGAGGTCCTTGCAGGCAGACAGAAGCCCAGTGTTGAGACAGCAGCAGCCTGGCATGATGGCTTAGCATGCGGTGTCTGGGGCCAGACAGCCTCAGTCCAGATTCTTCTTCCGGTCCTAGCTAGCTGTGGGAACTTGGGCGAGTTAGCTAGTTTGTTTTGTCTTTGTACCTCAATTATGTGCTTCTAAAAATAAGAATGTTTTCTCTCTTAGAATTAAGTGAGTTAGTATTGGTGGAGTTTTTAGAATTCTGCCTATGGTAGGTATTCAGTAAGTATTAGTTATTATATTTCTTCATGAATTCTCCAACACCTATCTCATATTAGGTAATCTCATGATAAGCAACTATACACAAATTTGAATAAATATCTGGATATCCCTTAGATACTTCCCAATGTAAAATTTTTATAGAATTTCCTTTTCGTTTAATATATCTTTAATTTTTTTATTCTCATGTGAGAACTTTTTTTTTTATTGCTTTCAAAGAGCAAGGAAGGAAAGGATGAGAAAGCAAGAGAGTGAGAGAGACTGAGAGAGAGAGAGAGAGAGAGAGAGAGAGGTACATTGATGAGAGGGAGGTACAATGATTGGTTGCCTTCTTCAATGCACCTCAAATGAGGATGGAGCCCACAGCCAGGCTATGTTGCCTGATGGGAAATTGAACCCACAATCGTTTGGTCTATGGGAATGTTCCAACCAACTGAGCCACACTGGTTAGGGTGTCATTTAATATATCTTTAATTGAAATCATAATGTGTGCAAATACTGTCATAGCACTTCAGAGTTGGAGATACATTACACATTAGCTCATTTTTCTCAACTGTGAAAGGGTGATTACAAAGAGTAAATGATTATATATATTTCTGGGCAGGGGATTATATATATATGCAAAGTACTTAGCTAGTGAGTGGCATAGTAAACACTTATTAGATGTTAGCATATATTCTAGCCTGGGAGCTAAAAATGTATAAAACAAATATGCAGGGTAGAAAGTGACACAATAAGAGAGATTACTGTGTGGTGCACTTTTCCAAGGGGCAGCAGTGGGCAATGGGGAGGATGATTAAGGAAAGTTAGGAGGAGTTGGCATTTGACTTGTACATTGAAGAATGCATGGAATTTAGCTGGTCTCTGTGCAGAGAAATGGCCTTTCAGGTAGAAGGAATAACAAAAATGAAGACTCAGTTAAAACATCAGGTGTTTGATGGGAACAGTGAGACGTGAAGCTTGGTTAGATTAAAGGAGACATCCATTTATACTATCGGCAGGGAAAATAGTGAGAAATAGAGTTGGAAAGGTAGATTGTAACTAGATAATAGAAGTTCTTGAATAAGTTGGGTGTTATTTGTCAGACATTTGAAAGATTTTTAAGATTTCTGGGCAGAGGAATGACATGATTGGGACTTTCCTGAAGAATTTAGGAAAATTTCATTTGGCATTTATAAGTAGGGAGTTGTAGAGATGAAGAAATGGGAAACAGGGGCATTTAACAGTAAGATGGAATGGAGAAGGAGTTGGGTGATGGTTCAAGCAAGAGATAAAGTCCTGAGCCAGTGGTGTTTGTGAGAATGCCATGAAAGGAACAGACTGAAAAAGAGATTTCAGTGGAAGAATTGTCAGGACTTGGCAACTGGATGTGAATGAAAAGCAAGAGGATGGACAAATGATGCTCTAAGATTTTTAGTTTCAGGTAACTAAGAAGATGATGCTGGGATTAACAGAAGTAGGGAACCCAGGACATGGAGCAGACTGAACAGGGATAGAAACAATAATGAACTGCATTGAGAGTTTATCGAGCTTGAGACATTGACCTCCATGTGGGTCATTTGGGTGGAGAGGCCTTTCTTTAAGTAGGTGGGAAGGAATGCAGTTCCTTTTTTAAACTATGAAATTTGTGGATAGAAGATGAATATTGCAGTGTTCTGATAAAGCTATTCAGTTACAGTGTGATAGGAGAGCACCTTTGTTTCTTTCTTTCAAGAAAATAAGGTGAGAGAAGTACAAAGAGGGAGGTGTAGATATGTTCTTCCATTATCTTGATGGATAAATGGAAATCTGATCCTTTATGAACTTGGGATTTTAATATGAAATACAATAAACTATGTTTAAATAGTGGTAAAGTTTTATGATAAGACAGGTAAAAAGGAAAAAAAATGAGATTATTTCTAGCATTTCAGTAGTCATTTTAAAAGCTTTTTTAATATACTACCAGGCACATTATTTGGGGTATAACAAAAGAAATCATGCTGAATTATGGATTTCTTAGGTATTGGACATATTTTTAAAAGATGCTTAATCATATTTATTTTCAGAATTTTGTGTTTATTTTTGGGAAGTTTTGTTGTTTATTTTGTTACCTACTAATAAATCAGTTTAAGTTAAAGTAAGTGATTTTTAGGCTAGGTATTTTATTAACTTGTAGCTTCCATTAAAGGTAACTTTATTTAGCTTCTTTTGTTTGTATTAGTAGGCTTCAAGAAAAAGATAGCTGTACTGAAAAATTAAAATCTAAATGATTTATATTTACATCTAAATGTAAATAGTATAAACATATATAATATTAAATAATATTTAGCAAGCTCTTTAATTTACAGTAGTATTTGATACAAGTTATGACAATATTTTTTATCATTCCAAAAAGAATCCGAAACCCAGAGAACTGAAGGAATTTGTCTATTTCTTTAAAAGCAGTTTCTTATAATTAAACTGAGACTGTCATTCACATACAGTAGTGAAGAATTTATCTTTCAACGTGTTCTTCATACCCAGTGCATTAAAATTTCTAAAAATTGTTGAACAGTGGTCATTTTCAACATTAAATTCGTGAAATTCTGATTGTATGTGGTTTATAAAATTCTTTTACTAAATCTAATATGTAGCAATATATAAAAATATTTAAGTTTTCATCCCAGAACTTAAGTTGGAATATGTAAATAGAAATGGTATTGGGAGGCTGTTAACTCTTTAATTTTGGAATACTTACCCTTATTTTTGAAATGTGTCAGGAAATTTTCTTCAGATTGGAATTCTCATTCTAATCAATCCCAGAATCCCAGAGTAGGTAAACTCCAATATCATCGTATTTGATCTTGTTGTCAGAGATTTATTTTTTTCAGTAAACTTGATGAATCTCCATTATTTTTAGAGACCAAAGATGAATAAAATATGTCCCTGCCCTCAAGGTGGTCCCAGTCTGATGGGGGAGGCTAGTCCACAGGGAGGACTGCAGTGCAGTGTGATAACTGAGAAAGGGAAGCAGAGAGCTGTACCAGCCCAGAATGGAGGAGGGGCCACCTCCTCTTTCATTCTTCCACCTTCCTCTTGAACTATTACGACAACAGTCAGTTCTCTACAGTTTAGGTCAGCCATTTCTAACTGTTGGTTAGTTTTCATTGTTAAAAGTCTCTCTTGCTTTATGTTGTCCAGTTTTGATGGTTGACCCCAAACTGACCACCTTAGAATATCCGTGTATGGGTGCCGGTCGAATTCTTCAGAATAGCACTGCAAGCCATACTGGTGCTTTGCAAACTACTCATAATGAGGACCAGCTTCTTATTTTATTTTATTTTTATATTTCTAACTTGTCTTGAACAGATGCTGTTAAAAAACACAATAAGAATGGATTTGAAAAATGGGGAAAAGAAAACCAAAGGTATACAAAATCCAAACCCTGGTTTTTCATTGTTAGATTCAACAGACATAACAGAGCTCTGTCAAATTGTTGTTTCTGACGTACTTTTGGATGCTGTACCCCTCTCTGCAAATCGGCAACAAGCAGTTCGTGAAGAGACAGTGAGCCGCAGCCTACACAGGTGGTGCCACTCAGCCCACATCAGGCTGCCTTTCCAGGGAGTGGACTGTAAAATTTTCCCTTCTGCTTCTAGTTAATGCTTAGAGTTAACCTGTTGACTCTAATAAAAATTCCTTCTTTTTGTCCTTTCTGAAATGTAGTGTGTCTCCGGCCAGGTACTCATTGTTCCAGTACACTGATAACACACAGGAGGGCCAGAGCCAAGAAAGCCAGGAGATGCGACAGCACGGGTCCTCCAATCTGGTCCGTGTCTCGCGTTCCTTTCCACGTCACACTCGTCACTCCCACCTTCAGCTCAGCTCACCTTCTGGTGCCCTTACTTCCTGCAAGATGCTGTGCGGGCTGCCGGGGATGGGAAGACAGGCAGCACCCCAGCCCTACCCTTGCAGCCCTTTCATTCCTGCGGGAGAGGCTCTGACCAGAATTCTGTTTTCCTGTACGTTTAAAAATATACTGCATTTTAATATACTATCACACGAATGATCTAAACATTATTAACTTGATAATTTTTTGAATTTTACTACTTCATGTTTCAAATGAATTGTAGAATTTTTTTTTTAAAAAAGTGTAGCTATGGAGTAAAGCACATGGCAGTATACTAAGTCCATACAGAATTATCATTATTAATTTCCATAATAAGCTTATCTATAATCATTTAAATTATGATATGGTAGTCCTCTAAATTTTCTTAAGATCAAATTTCCCCATGATAGACATCGAGACTTAAAATGCCATTACAATAGGTGTGTCATCCAGATGGAGTTACTCAAATATGATTTTAAGGCACCAAATATAGGCAACAGATTTTCTTGGTATGTAAGTCAAGTTATTTTTGTTGGTAAAACCATTTTAGAAGGGTCCTGTCTAATCAATCTTGTCAAACGAAGCATTTATCCAAGCCAAAATTAAGTATATTTATGTAGCATCATTATTTATGTTACAAAATATGTATAAAACATATAAAACCTCATTGTTTTATTTCAAATAAAAATGATTCTTCAAATCTGATAACTTTTTTCTTACATCTTTTGATGTCTTCTAGTCATTTAGTTCCTTAGATGACAATAATTTATAGCATTCTTTATACAAATAATACATATTTATGTGTTTCTTTAGAAGTTTAGTGTGCTATAAAGTGGTCACTTTTATAAGACATACTATTGATTAAACAAGATTTTTGTCACACAAATGATTTTCTAGTTTTCTGAGCATTGTTTGCTTTTCATATTTTATATGTCCACAAACAGCAGTCAGATATGCAAAATAACTTGATAAATTAACACGATAATCACCTAATTTCCTTTTAGGTTACAAATCTGCCTTTAAACCTCAGATACTGGAAAACACATTAGGATGATCCAGAAGGACTGGAGGGCCTTGACCTTCGCAGAATCCTTTCTGACTGAGGCCAACTCCAATCATTCCTGGGGGGCTGTCTCTCATCTATACTTACTCCCCTACCCAGGTTTTGTGAGATCTGAGGACACCAGATGCAAATGTTTTAAATTGAAATACTGGAGTTCCGCAGAGGTAGATCGTGGGAAACACCAGAGTCAGCTTAGGCCCTCTTTGGGGGCCTTGCTGCTGTCCTCCCAAAAGGTTCCGAGCCCAGCCAGCGGCAGCCCCTGTGCGTCTCTTCCCCGCTGTCCCGGCACTGACTCCGTGGTGGGGTGGCGGCTTGAGGTTGGCCAGCAGGGGTATTTCACCATGGAATTCGGAAATGCTACCGGTCAGGGCTTTTTTTGTTTCTCTTTTTATTTCCCCTTCTGGAGAGTCCGTTGTTCAACATAAGCACAGCATTGGTTTTAGCTTTAATCGTATTATAAATACAGGTAATAGTGCGTGCTGATTATATTTACTTAGTTTTAAAAGTGGTTCTCCAGACACTTTAGAATGGTGGTACTATTCTAGAACAGGAAATGTAAAGATAAGTAGGAAGATGCATGTTTTTTGAGTTGTCAATATTCTGTGAGTAACCAAAGGGGAAATATTCTTTGCAGAGGTTAAAATCATATATAAAGACTTACAAATTGTTTTATATACTCATTGGTATTACATGCTGCAGGATGAGTGACAGACCTATTATACTGGTTATACATTAAAATGGTTCATTATAGGTGACACAGTAGGTATTGTTTTAAAATTATGTTTATTTTGTTCATGACGTATATCACATACAGCATTATATATGTGCGCATATAGTAATACTTAACTAGCTCATTGTTTCTTAATTAAAATAAGGCAGTGTATCTGATAATGTTCTTATTGATGGCTCTGGAAACTGAAGTCTTCTCTGAGTGTCTCCAAGAATTACTTTTCCAGGCCAGGGAGGTGGAAATTCAACATGCACACAAACCTATGTGTTGGTGTGTAAATCAAAATATATTCCAAGGACAAATTTTACTTTAATGACCATTTGGAGGCCACAGAAAACATAGGCCACTCATTTAGGGTCTCATTTGTTTGAACATAAAATTTAATGAAAACATCTGGAATTTCCTGAACCAGTCCACAACTGATCTTTGAACTTTTTATTTTTTAGAAAGATTTTAAAATTTATTTTCAGAAAGGCAGGAAGGGAGGGAGAAAAACATCAATGTGCCCACCCCAACCGGGCACCCAGGCATGTGCCCTGACTAGGAATGAACCTGTGACATCTGCAGAATGACGCCCAACTCACTGAGCCACACCAGTCAGGGCTGGTCTTTGAACTTGTAGTCCCACCAGGTCCTCTTCTGGCAGCATACGCTAGAGTAGAAAGAATAATTTGTCTGTAATCAGAGGTTCTCTCCTAATTAGGATTATCAGGCTTGTTACTGCTTACCACATTCTAAACTAAGGTGCAGTCTTTTGTGAGGGAAAAGATGAAATGATGGGTAGTTTCAGGCCGTGTGCCTCTCAATTCCCTTTAACCTTTGAGAGACTAATTCTCTTTGCTCCACTGCGCTGTCAATCCAAAGAACAGCCCTGACTTCCTCTGGGTTCCTTTCACACACACTTTGCTGATCTGTCTGAGTGGTGTTTGTCTGATCTTTTCTTTTGCATGTTTTTACTTTTAAGATCTTCTCTTTCTTATGTAAAAAAGGCAATTAGACTCGTATCTGTTTATTTTAAACAAAATGGCTGTTAATTAGCGTGATCAAAAACCTTGCCATTGTAGGCTATGGGTTCCACTTTGTAGTTGCACTAAATTGAGTATGGTTTGGTGCCGGTTGAGATGATAACAACTCAAAGTCTGGCTTTTTAAAAATTAATGAACAAACACATTTATGAGGCTTTGTTTTGTCTGGTTTAGATCTATAGGCTCTGAATGCATCAGAGTCCTTGTTTTTCACTGATTAATGCTGTTGCTTATTAAAAGTGCATAAACTTATTGAAAAACTTTTTTGATAACTTAATATAACTGATGTGTGAAAGCTAGAAGGCTACACCATTTTCATCTAATTGGTTTGTTTATGATTTTATAAGCAGGACTACAAAGTATGCTTATTTATTCCATTAGTAACACATACTAACATGTCTTTTTATTAAGTTACAACTTATCAGAACTCTAGAAACATCTTAAATTGGCAGCCTCCTGTGTACCACACCCCCAACCCCATTTAACATTTAGAAGAAGCAAGCAGATTCCAGGATTTTGTTTATTATAAAACAATTTCAGGAACATGGGTTGATATGAAATAGCGCAATCTCATCTTTAACATCCTCAGCTTTACCTTGATAATTGATGTTCAGAATAATGATGATGAGTGTATTGTAAGAGTCTCTCTTAAAGATGAAAATGTGTTCATGATATACTACTTCTAAGGCAGAAAGCCATAATGATATGCACTAATGCAATTTTTTATATTGAGGATTTCTAGTTAGGTAGTCAGAAAAAGCAAATAAAAGTAAAATGTAATTGACCAGAATAACCCAGTTCTCTTTTACATTTCGGTTAACTGAAGTTTAAAATTCATAATTTATTTTTCACATTAAAGAGGAAAGAAGAGTCTGACAGGGGTGTCAGGGAACAAAAGACCCAGCTCTCCGGGTGTGTGCAGACTCTGTGAATTGCACTAAAATAGGAGCACCTACTTTAACCTGACTTTGCTAGATGTCTAGGAAACTTTTGGATTGAAAACACATGCTCCAAATCATTTGTAAAACAGCTATGAAACTTGAGTTTTGATCGATTGCTTCGAAGAAAAAATATACTTATTTGTAGATGGTCATGGATCAAAATGCCTCATTCACGTTATTTAGAGTTAAAAATCTAATAATAACAGCTACCATTTATTTAATGTTAACAGCATTCCAGGCAGTATTCTGTGTTCAGTAAGTAATTAACACTTACATTCATTTATATATTATCATGTTTAAACTCTGCAGTCACTCTGCAAACCAGGCTCTGTTACATTCCTTCGAAGTTGTGGGAATGGAGGCTTGGCAAGTTCAAATGTCTTGCTGAAGTTTATCCACCCAAGTCAGTGACAGGTGAGATGTGACTTCAGATCATTGTGACTCCAAGTGCTTTCCATGACGCTGTTTCCTAATTCTTGTCATGGTAATTTATTTTGAAAAAGCACGTTTTCCCTTTTTTGTGTGTGAGGAAATCACATCATCAACCTGTTTCTTTATGTTTAATTTTTCCAAGAGAATAAGTGTTTTCCCATTTCTAGCTCTCTCACTGTTGGAACTCCTTTATCCAACACCCCTTCAAGGGAAAAGCCGCTCTAAATGGATGTGAGCGTGCCCGTGATCGTCATCACTTATCTTGGAAGGTTCCTGCTGAATCTGTCCTCACTGTTGAACATTCTTTCTTGGTATTTAGCCTAAATTTACTTCTCGTGATTATACTCATTACTCCTAGTTACCTCCCTTATTGTGGATGTGTCAGTAATAATCTATCTTTAGCCAACTAGCCTTTGTTTACCATCCTTCCCACAAGATTGAAGCTGATGTTTTGATGATGCTTAGAGATGATATAATATAGATGCGGGTAATTGGGCAATCAAATTCAAAGAAGAGTCTAAACCTAGAATTAGTAGGAAAGTAATAAATGGCGCTCAGTGTTGGTTTCTACATCCTCTGTACTTTGGTTTACATTTAAAGACATCTGTATTCGATGCTTTAAGCTTATTTACATAGTTATTTTGTAAGGCTTATAATATTAGTGTATACTAGCCTAATTAATAGTTTAAATGTTTATTGTATCTATGATTTGATATGACACAAATCTTTTACTTTTTTATTATTTTGCACTAAATCAACATCTCATACAAAATAACCTTTGATCATATTTGCTTACAGCTTCCTGCCCTCAAGTCCTTGATTTCCATTTCCTTTTCAGTAGTAATGAGACAAATTATCAAACAAGCTCATTTGAGGAAACTCCAATTGTAATCAGTTAGCTTGATGGAGAAAAAAGATTTTTGGTATGCAGCATTCATCTCCCCTGTGGATACTCAGGATTGTAATTTAAAGCTTAGTATAGTGTATTGAGCATCCATAAAGTGAGCTTTACAAAGTAAAACCAGATTTCTTCATTCCACCAAGAATAGATATCTATTCATAAGCTGCTTGGGCCTGGGGATTTTTGTTTTGTTTTGGTTTGTTTGTTTAACATTTTCATAATGCACTAACCTGGGGCATCAGAGAAAGTGGTTCTTTCTATGTTTTGTATACAATTGAAGCTCTAATGGCATGAGGTAAATAAAAAGCATCACAAAGTTGTGAACCCAGAACTTGATTGCACAAGGAGTAGAAGCTGAACCTGGAAATAACAAGCCATAAAAAGGGAGAAGCCAAGAGGAGAACCCTAAAGTGTATATCAGGAACCAAAGCAGAAATAAAGGGAAAAAGTTGAGATTACAAAATTTAGGGCAGAAGCAGGCCAGGTACTTGAAGCTCAATAGAGAAACAATCCATCTTTTTTGAAAACATCATTAAAATCCCCGAAGACCAAGAAAATGGAAGTGTAGAGGGAGAAATACGAATATTTAAAAGTAAAGCAGCTAAAGCAACAGATGATAGACAAGAAAAACATAAAGACTTTACGCTATTGAGAGACTAGGCGTACAGAAGTAATAAAAAAAAACAGTAACAGTGGGAATAGGAGCGAACATGCATTTACTTTCGGTGCGAGGAAAAACCAGTGCTGCGACTCCATCAAACTACATCAGGTTCCCTGGGGGAGCTTTAAAAATCCTAGATTTCTTGGCCTTCATCCTCAAAGGTTTAATCTGTTTTGTGCGAGGGCTTTCACATTGAGTTTTTTGAGAAGCATCGTGGGTGATTTTGAGGCCCAGTTAGGATTGGGAGCTTGTCTTTGAGTTGGGGGCGGGGAGTGAAGCATTTGCTGTTTGGTACCACAGGAAGGGACCTGGAATATAATGGGTGTTGGAAGCCTTTGGCCATATACGACCATAGAGACCACTAGTCCATGCCCTTTAATCAGCAGGCTACTTGGTGGCCCTCTGTACCTCTGGTAGAAACCAACCAGCGTCTGATCTGCAGAGTTGTGCCTATGCCAAGATCCTTGGAGGACCAAGATCACTTCCTAATTAACGAGAATTTCGAGAGGGAAGGGTAATTCCAAAAGGCTTATTTAAAGGATTTTGGAGTAAGAAGTTTTCTCTAAGATCTCTTATTTAATGACTTTATCCTCCTGCCTTCCCTCCCTCTCAATGTATAGAAAATGTATAGAAAAAATATCCAAAGCTTAAAAAACAAATAAACAAACAAACACATCCTTTGCCTAGAGTATGGTACGATTACAATAGTCTTATTAGAATAAATGCTATTATGGTATCGCAGTAATATTGGTATACAGAAGTGGTAGGGTGCAACATGAGGGGGCATTTTCCATCTACAGGGCAGTGCTATATAACACATCCCCTCTGTCCTCAATAGTTCTTTGGTATTGGAGACTCTCCCGGAAGCCCTGTAAAGTTCCTGTGGGGTTGGGATGAAGGACCAGGAATGATTTGCAGTTAACAATTATCTGTTCCACTAGAATTTTAAGTGCTGCTTGCTAAATTGGTCTGTACCTTAAATTTATTTTATCCCTAACTGATATTTCATTTTGCAGTTGAATTGTTTGCCTATCATTTCCTTCTCTTATGTGACTATGATACAGCTATGTAGAAAAGACACAAGATCAGCAGTCTGCCTGGCTTCATGTCTCAGATGTGCCAGCTACCTGTTTTGTGACTTGTGCAAATTAACTGTCTTCTCTGGCCTCGATTTCCCATTGGGCTGTGCACATAAGAAGGCCAGGAACAAGTGTGTTTTATTCTCATTATTGGTTTTTTTAGCAATCAAAATAGAATCTGGACTGCTTGATGTGCTCAATAAAATTGGTTGATTGACTGAATAAATGAACACCTAAAATTGGAAACTAATTGCTGTGGTGGGTAGTTCAGTTGATTGGAGCATCGATAAACCAAAGGTTGTGGGTTTGATCCCTGGTTAGGGCACATGCAAGAGTCAACCAATGAATGAGTGAATGGGTGAAACAACAAATCAATGTTTCTCCTCTCTCTCTAAAATCAATAAAATATTTTTAAAAAATAGGAATATAATTTAACTTAGAAAGTCAAATAACATGTAAAGGTACTGAGAACAGTGTCCAGCACCTAAGTGCCTAGTGTATGTTAGCAGTTATTGTTCATCTGAAGGCAAGAAACTGTAGCGATTAGGAGTAAGGGTGCCAGAGGTAGAGAGTTCGTGTTTAGTTCTGGCTCTATCATTTATTAGTCGAGTGACTTTTGGTCAGTTATTTATCCTATCTTAGCTTCAGTCTTCCCATCAAGGAGAACAGGATGAAGATATTAGCTACCTCGCAGAGTTGCTGAGCATTAAATAAGGTATAAAACACAGTTCCCAGCACACGGTACTCATTCAGTAGTAGGTAGATGCCTTTTGTATGTGACTGTTAAGTAGGTACTCCCTGTTTGTCAACACACTTCTAAACTTACGAAATTTGAGATTAGTTTTTAAAATGCTATTTTTCTTTAGAAGTCAATGAAGCCAATTTAAAATGAACTATTCAATTTTGGTGGAGTGAATGAGGAGAGAAAGGTTTGTGTTTCTAGTTATGTAAGAAAAAAAATAGCTGAAGAGTATAGTGTTTATTTTCACTGTTCAAAAAAAAAAAGATGCCTGACCAAGATTGGAAGCTTCAGATCAAAAGGGCAATTTTAGAAAATTGTGGTGAGTGAATGAGAGCACTAGTTTATTGAAGAAATCAATTTGCTACCTTAACCAATGGCACCAATGGCATCCCTATAATCTCTGAAAATAGACACTTTGCAGTTTACCAATTTGATTGCATCTGCTTCCTTACACCTGGCAAGCTCACACACCCTTTTCAAATAAGATAGTATCACAGGAGCTTTGTGGGTTTATAAAGCCACAAGTTTATTAGTTAGATAAAATCTCTAAGCGTTGAGAAGTTTAAAACTGTGTTGTCAAACCGTATTTCAGTTATAATGGCAATTTCCAAAGTAAATATGACATGGTAACTTTTAAATCTTGTCATTCTGTTTCCTTAAGAGTGTGTGATTTGTGATAATGTATGGCAGGGCTTCCTGCCTTTGTTTTCAAATTCAGTTGTACATAGAGCATAGCCATTGACATACTGGAAGCTTAGAATCCATAACTGATGAAATGTCTCCAATTGCCCCAAATGCTTCTTTGGATAAAGTGGGGCAAAACATTTAAATGGAAAAATATGGCTTTATTTTTTAATAAAAGCCATTAAATATAATGTCAATATAATTGACATTAAACATTAGTTTCAGGTGTATGATATATTGATTCAATATTTGTATATATTGGGAAATGATCAGCATAATAAGTCTAGTTAACATCCATCACCATACATTAAAGTTTTGTTGTGGTGGTTGTGATGGAATCACTTAAGATCTACTGCTTTAGTGAGTTTGAAATATACAATACAGTATTGTAACTGTATCCACCATGCTATACCTTACATTCCATGGCATATTTATTTAAAGCTGGAAATGTGTATTTTTTAACCCTCTTCCCCCATTTCCCTACCCACCTAACATTATCCTCTGCCTCTGGCAACTGCTAACCTCTTCTTTGTATCCATGAGCTCAGTTTGTGTGTAGTGTGTGTGTGTGTGTGTGTGTGTGTGTGTGTGTGTGTGTGTTGATTCTTTGTTTAGATTCTACATATAGTAAAATTGTATGGTAATTGTCTTATTCTGTCTGACTTATTTCCCTTGGCATAATGTCCTCAAGGTCCATCTTTGTTTTCACAAATGGCAAGATTTTATTGCTTACAGCTGAATGCTATTCCATTGAACATAATGTGTACACCACATTTTCTTTCTCCATCCATTCATTGATGGACACTTAGGTTGCTTCCATATCCTGGCTACTGTGAATACTGCTGCAACGACCATGGCGTGTGTACACCACATTTTCTTTCTCCATCCATTCATTGATGGACACTTAGGTTGCTTCCATATCCTGGCTACTGTGAATACTGCTGCAACAACCATGGCGTGCATATACCTTTTTGAGTTAGGGTTTTTGTTTTCTTCAGGTAAATAACCAGTGGTGGGATTGTTGGATCATATAATAGTTCTGTTTTTGATTCTTGGAAAAACCTCTCTACTGTTTTCCTTAGTGGCCGCACCAGTTTGTAGCTCTACCAACAGTCTGTGAGGGTTCCGTTTTTCTCCACATTCTCACCAACACTTGTTAGTTCTTCCCTTTTTGATAATAGCCATTCTAACAAGTGTGAGATGACACCTTTGTGGTGTTGATTTTTCTCTTCCTGATGGTTGGTGATGCTGAGCACGTTTTCATGTAGCCATCGGCCATCTCTACATCTTCTCTGGAAATATGTAAGTTTGGCTTTAAATGCACAGTGCAGTGTCCAAGGAGCAAGCAATCTGGGGCAGGGCAGAGTTTGTCTCCTTTAAATAATCAAAAAGTTCTACAAAAAAACTTGTTAGAACACAGTGTTCAAAGGCCTGAATAAACCTTGTTTTTCCTTTTCTTTTAACATTTGACTTTGGGAGTAGAAGCAAATCCTAAAGAAAGAAACTGATAACCAGGTAATGACTTTGGAAAAGCTAATTGCAGGATGTTCATTTAGGTTATGATATTTTCCATCAACTTTTATACACAGAATTGCTAAATTAAAATTAATTCTCACTAGGAATTATAGGTGTAGAGTTAGAAAAGTGAAGTTTTTCAATTGATCCCAGGCTCACTATATTACCAAGATATAATTATGAATATTTAGCTATATTTTTATATTAGTAGATGGTCTCTGAAAGAGTAACAATAGCATGATGATATGCATCTTGTATATTATTGGATACTCTCCAGAGCTCTGCCACTTATATTATCTCACTGCATCCTCAGGTAATCCTATGAAGGAAGAAGGTCCAGAAGAATAAACTTCATTTTGCAGTTGAGGATATTGTCAAGAGAGAGGAAAACGGTGTAACCCCAAATGCTATTAATTAATAACTGAGCTGGAATTAAAGTCTCCAAGAGCTGAGAATGTTCCATTATATTAAACTCAAGTGTAATACAGGGTCCGGCAAAAATCATGCCCCCATTTTACTACAGAACTTTTATTACAAAGTCATAAGTATGTGATTCTGTAACATAACAATATCACACTCAAACACACCATATGACATTTCAGGTGAAATGTTCAAATTAAAACTATAAATTATTATACCCATATTATTACCCTACCAACCATGCTAAGGTAGTTGTTACTTCTGCTGGACCCTCTATTATGCAGATGCTTATATGAAACACAATTGTTTTGTGGTTTATTATAAACCTTAAAACATGGGTGCCACATGGGAAAAAGGTGTCTCAAAGAACAACAGGCTTTTCTGTTGCTTGGCTATCATCACTGGCAAAGCATTCAATGGAGGTTAGGTCTTTTATTACATGGATTTTGATAAATTACAGATATCACCCCAGCCAAAGTAAATTAGTGCTACTTTAAAAAGATGATAATTTCTTATGTATTTATGGTAAAGGACTACTATTAAGTTAGCCACATTGTTGCACCACCATTCAGAAATCAGGAATTTCTTGCTAGAGATTCATTACTTAATGTGAATAGTTATTTCAATGGGGATAGAATGTGATGATCCATGCTTTTATGCATTTAGGAAAAACTGTCATGTACTTCATATCAAATTGTCTTCCTCCCATTTCTCTTATCGAAGATACAAATCTGTTGGCATCTTTCATATTGCGTAGTGTCAGCATCACTAGAAACTTCAGATTCAGTGTGTTCAGAACAAGAATCGTAGTGGCCACTTTTTGACTTAATTAAGTGATAGTTTAGAGCATGCCAAACTGGTGCAATGAATCTGCCTTTAAAATAATGCTTCTCGTTGTGCGGCTTGGACAATGAATTCAGTATGTATCACTAGGTGGACCTGGTGTACTTAGACATTTATTCTTATTCTTCCTTCTGTAAATGTATCATCATTTATTAAAGGATATTGAAATCTAAAGCCAAACATGCACAGATACTGAGAATTCATGGTCTCAGGAGAGCAAGACTAATGATTATTCAATTATAGGGATTATCAATTTGGTAATATCAATTTACTTTCTCCAACAAAATAGGGTATAAGAGGAAACCAATTCCAAGTTACCCAAGTCAGTTTGAATTGGCCATGTGGTACATAAAAATACCTAGGGGCATGTAGGAGTGACTTGAAATCTTCTAGAAGAGTCTATGTGGAGGAAGCTACCCCGAAGAGCTCTTACTCCTGCTGTTCTCTTGCTAGTACCACTATAGTGCTGTTTTCTCACAAACCTAAAATCCATCCTCTAAAAGAGAGGAAATGCATTTCTAGGGGGAGCACAGGAGAAGAGGAAAACAGAATGGTCAGGTGTATCCCCATACAAATTATTCCTCATAATATAACACTGCTTTCACAAGGATCAGAGAAATTTCCAGACTGAATAAGTCCAAGTGCAAACAGTTCTGGAAAACATTGTTGTTTGAACCCAATCCACTTAACGTGGTCTGTCTTGAAACTGCTCACTTAACTTGGAAGTTCATTCTTTGCATTGAGTGTCTCTGCCATTGAGGAGTGGTCAGATTAAGTGTGCTGTCTTGCTTACTTGCTGGCTGAAGTCCTTTTTGTTGCTTCTAATGTAAGCTTTTAGAAAGCTACAAAGTACAGCGACAGACACTATCATATTCAATTGGACATGCTTTCTGCAGATTTGTTAAGGATTTACTCTACACATTTGTAGCATTTAGTTGCCATGGAGATGACCTCAGTGGTAAGAGGAACAGCCTTTAGGTTGGACCTCAGATTTTCCTTTTATTTCCATTTAATTTGATTTGACTGCAAAATGTCACTTCCACTGCATTGATTAAGCTTCATGCCTGCTACCAGCCCTGTTAGAAAGGTGAAAGAGCAGGCCAGCTGCTGTCATTCTGCACCCCTACCCTTTTCTGATATCAATACAGATAGGCTTTTGAGATGAGAAACTCCTTCACTACATTGACGCAGACACAATTTCTGTTACTCAATTCATGAAATGTAATAAAACTAAAATTACGCACAGAGATCTTTATTCACCCAAAAGCACACTGTATGTAACCTCAGTTTTTCTCTGTTTCAGATTCATGCTCCTGAAACGTATAATATATAATGTATGGAAAGTAAAAATGACTGTGTCTTAGGTTTTCTTTTAGTATTTTGGCAGATTAACTCAGCAGTTGGCCATCTTGAAAGAATTCTTTTTTTTATAGTTCAATGAATTATAAATAAATTACAAAACAAAATTATGCAAATACGAAGCATTAATTTCTGCTTATATGGATTGGAAGTGTCAGCCTTAGGTAATCAAGGTGGGTTGGAAGCTTGTCTACCTCCTGTGTGCGTCCCCAACTAGGGACCAAACCCGCAACCTAAGCATATGCCCTGACTGGGAATTGAACCCGTGACTGTTCGGGTTTTGGGGCAATGCTTCAGACAACTGAGCCACACCAGCCAGGGTAAGGAGATAATGTTATTTAACACAAGAAACTTACTGCTAATAGGACTGCAGTTACAAGTGTGGGAAGACAATTTGACAGGAAACATTCCAATCACTTCTCAAAACATAACACCTAGATTTCACCCTTGAAGTGTATACTTAGTTCTCTGTGTTTGGGAGGTTAATTTATTAGGCTTCTTAAATAGTACCATCATTTGGAAAAAAGCACTTAGTTGCTTGCTGGGACATATGTAGGAAACCTGTGAATTCATGGCTAGAAAACATACAAGTCATTGATCACTAAAGACATACCACCACTTTGGGGGCAAAGCGCTGTGACAGGGGGATAGTAACTTGATATTTCTATAAGAAAGGTAACTTTATTGACTAGGATTGGTATTAGGGGGGAAAAGAAGCAATGATTGCTATTTAGATACTGCTGTCTTGGTTTGTGGGGTTATGGTCAGGATGAGGTATGCTGTCCTTTGGGAACTGATATTTGCATTCCCGCGTAGAGTAAGAATAGTTCATATGATTTCTGTTGGAAGTCTAAAGTTATGTGCATTGAGAGAATACTGAAGATTTCCTTTTTGGTCTCTGATACAGTAATTGTACTTAAATGGACAAATTTTACTACGTTGGGATATTCTAGAATTCCAGTTAATAATAGTGAAAGTCACAAGCAAGACTCCATTTAGTTGTTATCTCTAAATCATGTAGTGTTTGTCAAACTGTAATGTACGTATGAATCATATGATATCTCGTTAAAATGCAGGTTCTGGTTCAAAAGGCCTGGGGTGTGGCCTATGATTCTAACATGTTGCCAAGTGAGGTTGGTGTTGCTGATTCCCAGACTGCACTTGGTAGAGCAGGGACTTAGGGCAGGTTCTCAATCTTGGCTGCATAGTCGAATCACCTGGGAAGATTGAAAACATGTACGCCTGGGCCCTGTCCTGTCCCCAGTGATTAGCATTTAATTGCGTAGAGTGTGACTAGGAGTCTTAGAAGCTGTCCAGGTGATTTTGATGTTCAGGTGATTTTGATGTTCAGTCAAAGTTGAACATCACTGATTAGGTGACCACCCGTGACAGTGGTGAAGATCACCTAGAGATGATGATGGTATAAATAATGTTTTCAAAACCCGCCTCAGAGTTTTTGTTTTTGCTGTTAATCTGGAGTTAGAGAAGACACTGAACAAAATAATAAATAAAAACCAATTCATCATTCTCTTTATTAACTGCAAATATTAGCCTACAAATAAACATTTAACATTATTACCTTTAGCAATTTCTTTTTTTTTAAAAAAATGAGTTAGGATAGGCTGCCAGATTTAGCAAATAAAAATACCGACTCTGAGGCGCCATCCCAGACCTGCTGAATCAGAACTTGCATTTTATCAAGATCTTCAGGTGACACATCTATGTACAATGCAAATATGGCATGGGACACACTTAAGAATTTGTTTATCTGAGATTTACATTTTACTTGGGTGTCTTGTATTTTTTTCTCACAATCCTACTTGAGGAAGGAATCAACATTTGTTTAGTAATTAGAGTTTACAGAACATGTTTAATACCTTACCTCTGGTTTTACCTCACCTTCATGTGTCTGTAATGCCTCCAGATTTGTAAGACTAGCATAAATAAAACCAGCTCACAGACCTCACGCTATCATACTGTGTGTGGGAAACAAATAAAGGCACACTGTTCTGTGCATTCAAAAATAGGAGGCAGCTGTCTCACTTTTAGGGCAATAATTAGTTTACATTAAAAATATTTCACATCTTCATCAAGTTTAGTAATTTAAAAATTGTCACAGCATTTACAGTCCTTTTGTTTATGGGATTCAGAAGTCATCTGGCATAGTACTACAGAGTAACAATTGGTTGTGCTCATAAAGCTACAAATACCGGAACTCCCCGGAAAGAATTACCCGAAGGCTTATTGTCTGACTATGAAAGCACAGTCCCGCAAGGTTAAAAATGTTGGGTCTATATATGCAAATAATAAATGCTAGTCTTTTACAAAGTCGCTTAGATTCACTAACAGGTTGAAGTCTGGCATGGTTGAAAGTGACATCTCCGGTGAACCCATGCTGGACGTAGGCTAGCCGTCTCCTCGGAATCTCAGACATTGGAAAGACAGGTTATAAAGTTTAGTTGTGAAAACTCATTTTCAGGTTAAGGTAAAAAAAATACATTATTGATATTATTACATTTTTCTTTTCACTGTCTGCCTGTTTGAAGTCCTTGTCACACATCTGGTGCTCTATTAAGGAAGAAGCCATTTACGTGCTGGTACTGAGTGCAGTGATTTGTGCTTTAAAATGTAGTGTTGAGAGCTCTATTTGGAATGTGTTGCTGTATATAACAGTGAGCTTTAATAGTGTTATATTTCCATTTATAAATAACTTTTGTGTCCTATCTGACATTTAAACAATGTATGGCATTTGGCAAAAAGTAAACTGCCAAATGATTTCTTAAGTGCCTAGTTAAGGGATGTCTTTGTAAATTTTTGACAGTGGTAAAAAACCAGTAAGAATATGGCTTAGCTTTACAAATCCTTCAAATTAGATGATTTACTTTGCCACCATGAAATCATAGACGTTAATCAACATTCTGAAAGGTGTGGCATTGATTTATATTTATAGTGAGTCAGGTGAACAGGTATATTATGTAGTGAAGCTGTACTTAATTAGTGAGAATCAGGAAGGCAAATGATAATTGGCACTTGCAAACAAGGTAAATCAAGGTAGGATAGAGAGTGTTTCTTTCATCCTGGTGAGTCCTTGCAGTGAACAGACCCATCAATGTCTTTGTAGTCAAATGTCACATGACCAAACTGGACTTCAGTCCCTTCATCTGTAAAATGAGAAAAGGACGATCCTTCATTGAGTTGTTGTGAAGATTAAGATAGCAGGTAAAGCTCCTTGCTTGGTTCCAATAGATAATTCAGAAAATAAGTTAGTTTTCACCTCAACCATCCTGATGTCCTAAATCCCTCCAAGCCATTGAGACCATTGACCGTTCTCCTTCCCTGGTAGAGTTTTTAGAAATACAGTATGGTATGTAGGATGCTGAAAAGAGATAACTGTTGATTGTTATCTGGTCAGATTTAAGCTCCAGTGTGGCTCAGTGGACTGAGTTCCGACCTGCAAACCAAAGGGTCACCAGCTCAATTCCCTGTCAGAGCACATGCCTGGGTTGTGGGCTAGGCCTCTGGTTGGCGGGCATGTGAGATGCAGCCAGTCGATGTTTCCTTCTCACATCAATTTTTCTCTCCTTTTCTTTCTCCCTCCCTTCCCCTCTACAAATAAATAAATAAATAAATAAATAAATAAATAAATAAATAAAATCTCTCAAAAAATGTAATTTTGTTAGGTAAAGTCCAGTTGAAGTCCATTAAGGGAACTGCTTTCTAATAAAGGAAAGAACAGCCACTTAGAAGTCAAAAATAGAGGCTCTAGTCCTGGGACTAACTAGACATTTGATTGCAATTGTTCTTGTCTGAGGTTTCTTTACATTTACAAAGTAGAGTAGCAAGTAGAGTAGTACTTCGATGTCTCCTCAGTTGCCCTCTGGCTCCTCTCATGGTAACATGTGTTGGGCTGGGTTCACTGAGGTGCTGAGTTGGAGATCCGGGGATGCTCTTGGGATCAACAGCTGTTAGGGAATTGAGACCCTCAGGAGCTGGCCGGAGGTGCAGTTACAACTCAGGCCTCAGCTGATCTCACTGGGAGCTTGGGCGCAGCATGGCCCTCCAGGGTTTTGTCGTAGTTGAGGCAAGAGTGCTGGGCCTCTATCGCTCCAGACCCTTTTTAGGGGCCTAACTTCAAGCAACGCAGCCCACTGCATCTCCTGGGGAGGCAGGACCTGAGGAGGAATCACTTGGAAGTTAGCAGCAGCCAGGCCTCCTGGCAGCTAGAATGGGCGGCTGGTCGCGAGGAGGATCTGACCCAGGCTCTATGGCAGGAGGTAAGCTTCCCAGTGCCCTAGGTCTACCACTCATTTTCAGCAGGATACCAGTCTCAGGTGGAATGCAGTCTTTTTCAGCGAGGTTTTGGGAAAATGCTAAGCTTTCGAATCTCTGGGTGGACTCGGGAGTGATATTTTGAGCGTAGTCTCCACTTAGGTTTTTTCTGAAGTGAAATTAATCAAAATATGTACTTTGATGTAAAATGTTTTCTGAACTTTGCAGAAGGATGGACTAGTTCTAAGGGATCTCTTGCGTAAAAATCTCTCTGAAGTCACCATGAAAAACTGCCCTGGCTTTTCTAGTTTCATTTGTAGTTATGACCAAAACAAAAAGTGCCCAAGCACAGTATCGTACTTAAAAAAAATGATAGCAGTCATACAAGTCACCAAGAAAATCAGCCTACTTTGGAACCTTAAAATAAGATTCTGTTCTAGTTTTGAATAGGGGAATTCTCGTCTCCATACTGTTCACCCATCTTTAATTAGCTGATCATTTTTCAACTTTTGGACAGAATGTTTCATCAGTGATGTGCTGTGGACTAGCCCTCTGGACTGGACCCGGAAGTGAAGGAATTTTTATGTTAGTTGAAATGGGGGACTGAATGGATAGGAACATCGAAAAGATAAAGCTAACTTTATTATCTGAAGAAGTTCAGTATTCAAATATCAGTGTATTTTTTTAGTGGTCTTATTTGGTGGAATAGTGTGTGAACTTCTATATCCCCTTAGTTAGCCTGAAAATGGAATGACAAACAGCATATAATCATCTTTCTGGTTTAAAAAAAGAAAGTGAGAGAAAGCGATTTCTATTTGCTCAGATTTTAGATGTCTTAATATTTTTTCCTGTCTAATTTTGCAGAAAGTGATAATAGAGTCCCTGTCAAATTAGAGGCTGCAGACTTTTAACCTATGTCATGAAAAAACATTAGTTGTTATTACTGTAAACATATTTCAAATAAAAATTTAGTTTTAATACCATTATGCTGAAGGGTGAAATCCAAGCATATAATTTTGCTCATTAAAAACATTAAAAATTCAGAATGACAGTATATTGGAGAATAATTTTTTTTAAAAAACACAAAACTTTTTGAATTAGGTCTCCTGCTTGCAAAGATGGAAGTTCAATGTAAATTTGTAACTGGAAAAATTAGAAATAAAATGATTCCCATAAAGAACCATTCATCTCTATTACTTATGCAACTCAAATTTATTTTCTAAAGTACCATAACGTGCCACATGTTTGTATCTGTAAGGCAGAGACTAAAGTGAATAGTGTCGAGAGTGAGGGTAAATGTGAGATAAGAAAGACACAAGTGGAAAACTCACACTATGTCCAACGTCATGGAAACATCTATAAGCAAGTGGTGTTTCTGATCTCTGATGAACCAATAATTGAGCCTGTTTTAGTTGTCAGCTCAGAATTACTTGCTTGAGTGGGATTGCTAAATGTGAAAATGACGCTGCATCGATTTTTAGAATTCTTTCAGATCTCTGTTGAAACCCACGACAATTTTGGCCCTATTTATTACATTTTCCAAATGTCGGTAGACAGAGCATCCTGTTACAGTAGTTTAAACATATGCAGAAAATATCTAAGCAGGTGAATTTTGGGTGTGAAATAGTATTTTCTCAGCCAAATTAATAAAATAAGAGAATGAATGAGAAAATGAAGAGCATAAATCAAGAGAAAAGGTCTGTTCTAACATTGCTTTTAGCCGTAGTATCAAATTGGGTCACAGATAATTAGATTGATTTGAGTACCCTCCGGTTTTGTTTGGAGAAATGTAATGTAGCAACTCTCGTTGCTCTTGGATATCTATAGGATACAAGCAAATGGAAACACTTGGCTTTCAAAAGTGAGAGTGCCATTACATCATGCTTAATCAGAGAGATGTAGACACTGATAGAGTATCAACACCTGAAGCCATTATAGTAAAGCAAGCTTCTGTATCACACGCAAAAGTCACAGAACATTGTCTCATATTTTGCCTCCTAAGCTTGCTACCAGTTAGTTTATCATGTTTATTTAGCAGACATTGGCCCTGCTTTCTAGCTGCTAAATGTTCAAGTGATTTACTTGTGGACTGTGCTCAGGATTACAGTTGTAAGAATATAGTTTAAAACTCAGTTTTCTTAGAAAAACTACTAACCATGCATATCTGAATATGCATACTGCAAAGGAATTACCAAACCTAGCAGCTGAGATGCATTTCAGAGTCTGATTTTTCTTAAAGACAGTCTTGGAATAGAAGGGCCATGAAAGGCTCTGGGTGGGCTCTGGTTTATAAGGTATTATTAAGGACAATTTAAGCATAGAATCAAAGGAATTGAAAAATAAATAGTACAGCACAATGTATTTTACCTAATATGTGGATAGCTTTTAAACCGACTTCTTAATGCTATTCTGATTAGAATGCTTTCATGTTTAGAGCATAACCACTTAAGCATGTACTTTTGCTCAACTTATTAAGAAGTCAGTTTGGCTTTTTTTTTTTTTTCATATTTGAAATCATAGTGGCTTTTTTTAGAAGAAAAAATTCTAGCATTTAACTTTGCTTTTTTGAAGTAACAAGCATTTCTGGTTATCTAATTACTTTAACCACCTATTTCCTGAATTGTGCTTGTCCACTAGTAGTTTTAACCACAAATACAGATGCTCTCCTTTCTGCTCTTACAGGTTTTTTGAATTAGGTCCGTTCCCATCCTCAAGGAGATGGTTAATGTAAATCTAGAATAAATATTTTAAAAATATAAGAAGTAGGTACTTTAAGTGTAAAGGAAAATAAATGTAACATTGTTCTGAAACAAGTCTAGTAAGGATTTTAAGTTTTTAAGACTTTCTATTTAATTACTTTGCAGTGAAGCCAGCTGGTTTGGTAACTTTCATGACCTTATATTCCCTGAATGTTCTCATAAATCAAAGGAAGAATATGCTCAATTCTAACATTAGTCCCGGGGAAAATTCCATATTTGAAAACAAAAGAAAGAAAGGTAGAATCAGGGTTGCCTTGGGAATTTTGAGGTCCTTCGTAAGGTTAATTGGGAGGGCATAAATTCCTTTATCCTCAGATGTTCCTTTTCCTTTCTCTTCTCTCCCCCTAAGCTTGTCTGCCCTCTAACCCATTGATTTCTCTTGCAGCTTGAGCCTTTGCACTTCAACATTGAACCTGGAAATACGAAAGTATTATAACAGGCAGGGGGATGGCCTTGATGATCTCAAAGTTCTTGTTAGTGCTCTATTTTAAATTCCAATGATTTCATAGAAACTCAAGGGTGAAATGGACCTCCGGAGGTCATCAGGGCACAGCTCCCTCATTGTAAGAATGCCTCCCATCTTCCAGGAGTCAGCCTTAACAGACGGTCCCATGGGACCACTTCCTTTTCCTGGATTGCTTCAGCACTGTGCACCAAGGGGGGGAAGGAGGTACACACTGGAGAATTTTTTAAACTATAGATTTTACCTCCTTCTTAACTTAGATTTTCAATGTATAAATCCTTGCCTAAGTGAGACAACCTTTTGGAAGAGATTGATGTTAAATATCTAGGTATTGTTTTGATGGGGAGTGGGGCCCTGGTGGATGAGAATTTTGGGAAGTCAGAATCCATTGCGAGGAAGTGATTCAATAAACATTAATTGATGAATCTTGTCATCAATTAGCAGATTAGAATGCCTTAGAGAACAAGACTGATAACATAAGTCTATGAATTCAGTCCTAGCTATATAAGAATGCAACAGGAATAGTGTAGGCCTGAAATACTTAAGACCTTGTGCTAGTCAATCAAAACACGTGTTTGGGCCATATTCTGCTGGAAACAAGAGTTTAGTTTGCAAACTCTTGAGCCTCTTCATATGATATTTGCTAGATCTTATGGGAGATTCATAAATGAATACCTAAGATTTGAGTACACTAAGGTACATCAGTAATTAAAGTTATTAATATTCTAATGTCAGCTACCATTTATAGAGTAGTGGTTGCTAAGTCCCAGGCACCATGCCGATATTATTCATCATCATACTAATCCTTTGTGGCAGTCATCCTGAACTCTATTTTTAAGGATGGGGATGTGGAGACTCAGAAAGGTTACTTGCTTATGATCACTCCTCTAGTAACTGTTGGAGCCCAGGTTAAAATTGAAGTCCTCTCACTTGCTAACTTCTAAACCCCATGTTCTTAGCCACCTAGTCAGGAATATCTCAAGCTGTCTTCTGTGAGATGTTAATAGATACGTTCTTTTCTTAAAGACAATTGATGATTCCATAGTCAGATAATACAGAACAAAATTTGAGTTACGGAAAGTTAAGCCCCATACATTACTTACTGTGGAACTTTTTTAGAGCCTTTAATATAATTGCATGTTGTGAATCCCCCAAAGAGGTATGTATATGTCTGGCAGTGTTTCCTAAGCTAATGTGAATTTTACAGATTATTTCAAGTTCTAGTGTTCTAAGAAACTTAAGTAACAATACCAGCCCCTTTACTGAGATAAGTGTTGTCATTAAGAAGCAAATTAGTCAGGGTACATGCGAAATAGACATTAATTTTACAATCAGAGAAGGCCTCAAAGGGAAGGTAGCATTTGGGATTAGTTCTTAAAAGTGGATAATATTTTCACAGATGATAAAGTTTACATAGATAATAGGGATTAGAGAACATTGCAGGAGAATTTATTTCAGTCAGAGGAAGAGTACAAACATATGTTCATAAAGATAGGAAAGTGTAAGAGTGAATTCGGGTAATGTAGAAGAAGGTTGGTAGGTAAGTATCATTGGGTGTTTATTATTAATCTTAATGTTAATTATATTTTAAAAGATTGGTCTTATTTCTTAATATATTAGAAAAGCTCACTTTAAGAATATGTTAAGCCAGATGGTAAAAGATATCATCTTTATTTGCATTATTAAAATTATTAATTCAGTGAACAAATATTTATTGACTGCTTATAATATTCTAGGCTCTGTTTGGGTTTCTGAGACTACAGCCCTAAATAAGGTATGTGAGGTTTCTGTTCTCAGGCAACTCACACACAAATGCAACACAAACATAAACAAGATAAGAAAATGTCCACTGGTGATAAGTCCAATGCAGAGAGATAAAATAGGCTGATGTAATGAAGAATGCCTTCCTGGCTATTTTAGGTTAACAAGAAGGAAGCAGACATTTGAAGATCATGAGGAACACATGTTAGGCAGATAGGGCAGCTGGTGCAATATCCCTAAGGGAGGAACCAACTTGAGGCTACCGAGGAATAGAGACAAGGCTGATGTAGTTGGAGCACTGACAAGGAGGACACTGATACAAAGAGTTCTGAGAGATTGAAAGAAGTGGAACACAGAGGAGTCAGAATTTTTTCCTAGGTGTAATGGTTAACTATTAGAGATACGTTAGAAGGGGCTTGACCATGTATTGGTACATGTGTGTGTGCGTGTATGATCCCTCTCTCTGGCTGCTTTGTGAAGAGTAACCTGTAAGGGGAAAGAAGAGAAGCAGGGGCCGGTTAGGAAGTGATGGCGAGAGTCTAGGAAGGACCAGTTTGGATGAGCAGTGGTAGTCGTGATGTGGAGAGTGGACAACTGAACACAGAGGTTTTAAGGATGTGCTAATGAAATGGAGGTGGAGGTGGATGGAAGGAATTAGATGTAGGTTGGTGGTATTTGCTGATAAGGAAGACTGAGGGAGCCACAAGTTTGGATGGAAAATCAGAAGTTTTGCTTTGAGAAAATTAAGTTGGGAATGCCTATTAGTCTTTCAAGAGGAGGAGTCAACTAAGCAATTGCATGGGTGAGTCTTAAATTAATGCATGTAGTCTGGGCTGGAGATCCAGGAATATATTACTTCACATTCCGTTAATAGAGTCAAGAAAGTCTGTCACAGTTGAAATGCATTTTACAAAGAAAAATTAAAAAAAATGAATGCATGAAGAAATGAATGCATGCGTTAATAATAAATTAAAAATGAATGCAGGATAGAAATTACTGTAGTATACTATGGATTTTGGGCTCACACGGTGTTCTTATCATTTAGTAAGTGCTGAGAGAGAAGCAGGAAAACATTAAACTTCACTATTTTATGCATGGAAATTCTCCTGGAGTTGAAATGCCTCTCTCCCCTACAGCAGCTGGACAACGCCTTCCAGCAGAGGTCTGACTGTTCGGTGTTGGAAGGGCACGTTGATTTCCCCAGGACACGTGATGCTAGGTTTACAATAAGTTCTTCCTTTTCTTGAACGGATGTTTTCTCACCCATCATCATCCCTCCATTTTTACCAAACCCTATAACTTAAGACCTAGAAGAAGGTCAAATTCTCACTTTTTATAATAACTCCTCTTATAACTTGATGTAGTTGTTGCGTCCTTGTTTTCTAGATGTTTTCTAGATTAAGCTCACCCAGTACTTTTAGTTGCTCCCCACGTGACAAAACTTTAAGTCTTCTCTCTGTTATGGTTACTCTTATTTACAGTGTATTTTTTCCATGCCCCTCTCCAAGACTGGCACCTGCGATGCTGCGTTTCCCACAGCACTATGGCTACGTTTCTCCAAGACCGAGTGGAGTTGGATTCGGCTTCCAATCTGTAGATGCCATACTTCTGTTAATGGGAACCAACCCAAGGCCCTAGGCCTTTTCTTCTTTCCTTCTTTTTTTAATAAATAAAATAAACCTTCAATTGTACAATAGTTTTAGATCATAACATTGAATTATGGTACAGAGAGTTCCCAAAGACTCTGCAACCAGTTTCCCTTATTGTTAACATTTTGCATTACTATGACACGTTCGTCACAAATAATGAACCAACATTAGTACATTGCTATTTAACTAAACTCTATACTTTATTTGAATTACCTTAGTTTTTCTGTTCCTAGATCCCATCCAAGATACACATTACTTTTAGTTGTCATGTTTCATTAGTTTCCTTTGGATTGTAGCAGTGTCTCAATTTTCCTTGTTTTCTATCACCTAAACACCCAGGCATTTTGTAGAATATCCCTCAATTTGTGCTTGTCTGAAGTTTTTCTCATGGTTGGACTTAGGTTATGGGTTCAGAGGAGGATGATCACAAAGGTGAAGTGCCGTTCCCATCTCATCATTTCAAGGGTACTTGCTGTCGGTTTGACTTATCACTGACGATGCTAACCACAGTCAGCTGGCCGAGGCTTCCCATTGTAAATATACTGTTCTTTCTCTTTCCACACTGTACTCTTTGGGAGAGCAGATCATTCTCAAGAGGCAGGGAATTAAACATACATTATTTACACAAATTTCTTGGAATTCTATATGGGTGATTTCTCTCTTCCCCCATTTATTTTTCTCTTTAGTCATTTATTGATATCAGTATGGGACTCATGGATATTTATTTGATTCTTTGGATTGCAGTCCAACAGTGCAGTCTTTATTTGTTGCTCACATTGTTCCAGCTATGGGCATTGGTGGCTTTTGCAGGTTGGTTCTTATGTCCCTTTGACACAGCCCATTATTTTGTTTACCCTGTGTTTTTAAGATGTGTGGTACTGCCAACTCCCATCTTATACTTGGGTATTATTTGGGGAGGACTGTGGTATCAAAACAGGTTTTATGATGATCCTTGCTAAATTTTGTCTTCTTGTAGTTAACCATCACAGTCATCAATCAATGACTGCAGCAATAGCCTGCTACCTGGTCTCTGAATGTCCATTCTAACCACTCCCATCTGCATTGTATTCAGTTCTCTAAATAGCAGCCAGGGTGATTTCCCTAAACAAATCATGATGCCACTCTTCCCTGTATCAGTGCAAAATGCTGTGCATAACCCGACTCTTGCTAACTTCTCTGATCTCAGCCCTTAACTTTTATGTCTTTCAGTCAATATATTGTAGCCATACAGCTATCCTTTCTGTTCTTTAGAACTAATGCCAAGCCTCTATGCATGAGGCTTTTCTAACATTGGGTATCTCTGCCAGAAATGTTCTTCCCTCATTCTTTCAAATGAATGTTTTCCTTGCCATTCAGATCTTAGCTCATGTGACACCATGTCAGGGAGCCTTTTTCATAAATCCAATGTAGGGTAGCCTCAGTCTGTCCCTATTATATAGCCATGTTTTATTTCCTTTATAGAAATCATCCTAATGGAATATTTTCTTAATAACTTATTGGCAATTTATTATCATTCTGGACCTGCAGCCATTAGAATGTGACAGGGTCTTGTGTCTTTTGTTCACAGATGCATCACTAGTGTAGAAAGCAATTCTTGGAACAAGGAAGAGCTCAATAAATAGGTGTTAAATGTTGGTTATTAAGGACTCAGTTATTTCTTTTTTTGTGTTGTTCACACTTTTACAGTTGCCCCAAATTCCCCCCTCCACTCCCCCCACTCAGCCCGCTCCGCACTTCCATAATCAGTCCCTTCACCGCTACCCATGTCCGTGGGTCCGATATCTATGTTCTTTGACTCATCCCTTCACCTTCTTTCATTCAGTCCCCACCTCCCCCTTCTCCTCTTGCAGATGTCAGTGCTTTCCATTTTTCTGTGCCTCTAGTTCTATTTTGCTCATTAGTTTATTTTGTTTATTAGACTCATCTTTTAAGTGAGATCATACGATATTTGTCTTTCACCAACTGGCTTGTTTCACTTAGCTTAATAGTCTTCAGTTCCATCCATGTTGTTGCAAAAGGTAGTAATTCTTTCCTTCTGCTGCATAGTATTCTGTTGTGTAGATGTACCACAGTTGTTTTTTTTATTTTAAATCCATTTTTAAAAAAATGATGAGAACTGGAGCTGTTTTCAAATCTTGGCTATTATAAATAGCACGGCTTTGAATAGGTGGCTGCATACATTCTTTTGAATTGGTGTTTCAGGGTTCTTAGGGTATAGTCCCAGCAGTGGAATTGCTGGGTCAAAAGGCAGTTCCATTTTTAGTTATTTTGAGGAAATTCTGTATTGTTTTCCACAGTGGCTGCATCAGTCTGCACTCACACCAACAGTGCACTAGGGTTCCCTTTTCTCCACAACCTCACCAGCACTTATTGTTTGTTGATTTATTAATGATGGCGATTTTGGCAGGTGTAAGGTTATATATTTCATTGTGGTTTTAATTTGCATTTTTTGATGGCTAGTGACATGGAACATTTTTTCATATGTCTATTGGTCATTTGTATTTCCTCTTTGGAGAAGTGTCTATTCATGTTCTTGCCCATTTTTTAATTGGATTACTTGTCTTCCTGGTGTTGAGTCATATAAGCTCTTTACATATTTTGGAGATTAATCCCTTGTCCGATGTATTGTTGGAATATATGTTCTCTCATATAGTCAGTTCCCTTTTCATTTTGATGATGGTTTCTTTAGCTGTGCAGATGCTTTTTAATTTGATGTAGTCCCATTTGTTTACTTTTGCCTTTATGTTCCTTGCCCTAGGAGATACATCAGCAAAAATTTTGCTATGCAAGGGATCTGAAATTTTGCTGCCCATGTTTTCCTCTGGGATTTTAATAGTATCATACCTTATATTTAAATCTTTTATCCATTTTGAGTTTATTATAGTATGTGGTGTAAGTTAGTGGTCTAATTTCTTTTTTTGTGTGTACCAGTCCAGCTCTCCCAGCACCACTTATTGAAGAGACTGTCTTTACTCCATTGAATGCTCATGCCTCCTCTGTCAAATATTAATTGACCATAAAGACATGGGTTTATTTCTGGGCTCTCTATTCTGTTCCATTGATCTATGCGTTTGTTCTTAAGCCAGTACCAGACTACTTAGATTATAGTGATTTTGTAGTATAGTTTGATATCAGGTGTTGTGATCCCTCCAACTTTGTTCTTCTTTCTTAGGAGTGCTGAGGCTATTCAGGGTCATTTTTGATTCCATATACATTTCTGGAATATTTGTTTTAGACTGTGAAAAATGCCATTAATATCTTAATAGGAATTATGTTGAATCTGTGGACTGCTTTGGGTAATATGGGCATTTTAATGATGTAAATTTTTCCGCCAGTTATTTCTTCTAACACTTATCTCTGGGGTCTCTATAATCTGTTAGCCCTTGTGTTTCGATACCTTGTTACTTCATGTTATTACCTTTTATAAGACTGCCTTGTACAATTCTGATTAAGATTATACAATAATTCGTCAGATAACATGTTGTGCCTGTTATAGTGGATTTTCTTCTGAGAAAATAAAGCTAACCTTGTTCCCATAAACATTTTTTTCTAGCCTGACCACACCCTCCCTATGATTCCTTTGCGGATCACCAGGCCAAGCTCAGACAGCTAGAGGCAGAACTTGGAGCCACCGACATTTTCTCTTTTGATTAATATCAAAGAAGGTAGTTCTCTCTGGATATGGTTGTTCAACATTTTATACCCTCAGTTATTTATATTATCCATCATATATCTCTGTCTGAACCTCAGCAAAATCAGCATAAGGTCAGTAACTTAACTGCAGCCCAGATACGGAACATCTGATCCATTTTTTGTGTTATCACTATAATGCACTCTGACTCCTATGATGTCTGTTTCATGGTTTCAATGCTCAAAAGCCATCATGTTGATAATCCGTTTTGGAGTCTCTCTTTGGATCTAGAGGAAAATCAATAGTCGGTTGCTATAAAATTTACTTTTCTCCTTGTACCATTTTTTATCCTCTTGAACTCATATGCATTTACATAATTCTAAAAAATTAACAAGCTTCCCAAGCAAGCGTACTGTTTTACCATGTTAAAATGCATACAGCTATTTAGACATATCTGATACCAAGCATATTTAACCACCATGTAGCCTATAGGAGCTATATAGCACTTCATAGTCAATATAAAATCACTCATTAATAATTCCTCACTTAATCCAATGATTCGTTGTTATTGTTCCAACTAACTTAAAGATAAGCACTTCATAACTGTGACTACTTGTACTTCATTTCCAGTTATAATGGGAATTTCATCAGAAACTCACATTAGCCCATGGGGGTACTCAATAGAATCAGTTACTACCTTTTAACTTCCATTTTTTCAAAAGGCGTGAAATGGATCATCTAGTATTTATTCCTGCTGTGGTGTTGTCTTTGGTCAGTTTCCTGTGGAGATGCACTTTGGGCCTCTGACATGGCATCTATACGGTTTATTGTTGTGCAGTCTTGGGAACAATACCTATGAGGGGTGAGGGAAGCGAGATGAGCAGATAGAGAGATTGAATTGAGATGCATTTGCAACAGAGGGCTCAACCAATGCTATGTGAGTTCTGGAGCTATGATAGTCCTTCAGAGCTGTCCTGAATTGAGGTAAGGGGCTAGCCTTTGCACTTCCTCATTTAGCAGTCATTAGACATTTACTGCCTCTGGGAAGGAGTGTAGCTTCTGGCTAGTCAGCTCCCTTCAGCCAGGCAGTGCTGAGAGAGGGGCTCAGCTGTGAGCTGTTAGCATTGGTATACTTGTTCCTGTTGTCTACTGTGGGTATGGTCCAAGATCCCCAGTGGATGTATGAAACTGTGAATAGTACCCAACCCTATATATGCAATGCTTTTTCCTATATGTGCATATGTGTTATAAAGTTTAATTTATAAATTGTGCTCAGTGAGAGATTAACAACAATAACTAACATGAATAGAACAATTCCAACAATATACTGTACTAAAAGTTAGGTGAATTAACTCTCTCCCTCTGAAGATATCTTACAATACAGTACTCACCCTTATAACAATGTGAGATAATACAGTGCCTGCATGATGAATGAAATGAGGTGAATACTGCAGCCAAGGTGACAGAGCCTGGGGCTACTACTGACATTCTGAGGGAGGATCTTGGGCCATGAAGATGTCATGTCTTCCACAAATTTTTAAAGTATATTTTATTGATTATGCTATTACAGTTGTCCTATTTTTTCTCTCCTTTATTCCCCTCTGCCCTGCACCTTGCCTCCCTCCAGCATTCCCCTCTTAGTTCATGTCCATGGGTTGTGCATATAAGTTCTTTGACTTCTTCATTTCCTGTACTATTCTTAATCTCATCCTGTTCTGTACCTACCAATAATGCTTTTTATTCCCTCCAACTTTTCCCTTATTCTCTGCCCCCCTCTCCCCACTGATAACCCTCCATGTGATCTCCATTTCTGTGATTCTGTTCCTGTTCTAGTTGTTTGCTTAGTTTGCTTTTGTTTTTCTTTTCTTTTTTTTAAGGTTCAGTTGTTGAGAGTTTTGAGTTTGTTGCCATTTTATTGTTTATAGTTTTGATCTTCCTTCTTTTTCTTAGATAAGTCCCTTTAACATTTCATATAATAAGGGCTTGGTGATGATGAGCTGCTTTAGCTTGACCTTATCTGGGAAGCACTTTATCTGCCCTCCCATTCTAAATGACAGCTGTGCTGGATAGAATAATCTTGGATGTAGGTCCTTGCCTTTTATGACTTTGAATACTTCTTTCCAGGTCCTTCTTGCTTACAATGTTTCTTTTGAGAAATCAGCTGATTGTCTTATGGTCACTCCTTTGTAGGTAATTCTGTCCTTTTCTCTTGCTGCTTTTAAGATTCTGTCTTTATCTTTAATCTTGAGTAATTTAATTATGAAGTGCCTTGGTGTGTTCCTCCTTGGATCCAACTTCTTTAGGACTCTCTTGAGCTTCCTGGACTTCCTGGAAGTCTGTTTTCTTTGCCAGATTAGGGAATTTCTCCTTCATTATGTTTTCAAATACATTTTCAATTTCTTGCTCTTCCTCTGCTCCTTCTGGCATCTCTGTGATTTGGATGTTGGACATTTAAACTTGTCCCAGAGGTTCCTAAGCCCCTCCTCATTTTTTTAAAAAATTCTTGTTTCTTCATTCTATTCCAGTTGAATGTTTATTTCTTCCTTCTGTTCCATATTGTTGAATTGAGTCCCAGTTTCCTTCCCGTCACTGTTGGTTCCTATATATTTTTCTTTATTTTCACTTTGTATAGGCTTCACTTCTTCTTTTATTTTGCATCCATATTCAATCATTTCTGTGAGCATCCTGATAACCAGTGTTTTGATCTCTGCATCTGATAGGTTGGCTGTCTCTTGGTCACTTAGTTCTTTTTCTGGAGTTTTGATCTGTTCTTTCATTTCTTTTTCTCAGTGCACCTGTTATGTTGTAAGGGGCAGAACCTTAGGTATTTACCAGTGTGGGGCAACCCACTTTGCTGCACTGTGGAGCTGTCTGGATGAATGTTTCGTCTTTAACTCTTTGGTTGTTGGACTTCCATACAGTCTTATTTTTAGGCTGTTCTGGTTGTTTTTTGTTTTTAAATTGGTTGTTGTCTTTCTTTTGTTATTGCGAGGAAGCAAAGCATATCTACCTGTGCCTCTATCTTGCCTGGAAGTCCTACCTTTCAAGACCATTTCTGGACTGCTGTGATAAGGAACTGGCCTTTGCAATTGGGCTGACATGAATAGGTCCTCCACAAATGTGATGCTTTTTCCATCTTAACTAAGTAGTTACCATACACTGTTATCGTAACTTTTGCAGATTGAGGTGGAATAGTATAACTAGCACGATTTCTTTTTCCTTCACCACAATTTCGTGGATAGAATATTTGCTCTTACCACAGGTCTTAGCAACCTCAGCATTTAAAGAAAATTCCCAATTATTAAATTGGGAACTTTCCCCTTTTCACTTAAGGTATGGATGTTACAGCTCCTCTTTGGCATATTAAAATCACGAATATCTTTGCTCTTGTGCTTTGGGGCCATTATAAAGTAAAACAAAGGTTACTTGAACACAAATGCAGGGATATATCCATCTGATAACCAATGACTACTAAGAGGCTAAAGGTGAAGAGCATATACTGCTTGGACATGATGGACAAAGGGATGATTCATCCCACCCTAATATATATGTGTGTGGGATGGGGTGGGTCACGTGAGATTTCATCATCATGCTACTCCAAATGGTGCACCACTTGACATTTATAAGTTGTGTATTTCTGGAATTTTCCATTTAATATTTTTGGATGGAGTTGACTGTGGGTTATTGAAACCATGGAAAGCGAAACCACAGATGAGGAAAAAGTACCCTGCTGCTGGCAGCTGGGCAGTGAATGTGTCCGTACTGAAGGGAAGATTTTAGGTTGTATGGGTAGTACAGCATCTCCTACAGGATACTTCAAATAAAGTTCATGTCTGAGTCCTAACCTCCTACTTATGTATTCATTCCTGGAATTATAACACTCCTGTACTTTCTGGAGGGTCCGTATCTACCCTGAACGTCTCCTCCTTCAGTTCCCGTATGTAGAATGGGGATAATGATATGCACATGTGCACAAAAATACGGAGGCCTAGCACGTGGCTGGATGCTCAATAGATGTTAGTTTTTAATTTTTTTTTATTAAGACCTTGGAATGCATCTTTAACTAATGGTTAAAACCCTAAAATTTGGGTTTCACAGACCCCTATTCCTCCCTTTGAAATAGAATAGTTTCTTCCTCTTGGATCCTGTACGCATTTCAAAAATGATGCAGCATTGAAATATAAAATGTGTTTGGAGAACCTTAAGAAAATCAGTAATCCACTCTCCAGAAGTAGCTTGATCCCTCCTCCCTCCCCCATTTTCAACTCTTTCTTAAACACTAGTTTAAAAACTGCAGGTTTCTGGAAGTTTCTTAAACTTCTGAATATTAGTGTTCAATGAGTAATAATCTAAGAATTTACTGACCCGTCCTTTGCTCATAGTTGACAAGAAAGCAGTGCATTTTTTTGCAGCTATTATGTACTACTATACCAGAATGTATGTTGAAAAAGCTGCTTTTCCTTGTTCTTTCAAAATATTTTTCCTGCAAAGGAAACTTAGTCTCAACCTGTTACATTGATAATGCACAATAACATCTGATTTGAGTCAATACTGATTATTGTGCAGCTTGGCCTGCTGGGAGATATTATCTTTCCTGCAGTGAAACATTCTCAGTGATTCTTTATCAAATATGTGCATCTAAAACTGTGACAACTCATCTTGTTCTAGCATCTTACATGTGCTGAACAAAACAAACAGACATTTGACTGATGTCAACAATGCATGCCCCTTTTCTCTTTGTAGGAATCTAGTTTATATAAAGAAGTAAATTGTCTCTTTAAGATGTGACAGAATCAAGTTGGTTTGGAATGCTGAATGGTTACATTATTGGCTGGTACCACAAATTCAATCAGTGATTTTCAACAGGGCTTGATGGAAATTGCTGAATTCCTGTAGCATCTTAGCTGTTCAGTGAAGGAAAGTGAAGTCGTAGTAATCATGTTAAATATTCTTATTTCAATCTACCTGGGCTGGTCTTATCATTTTAGGGTTTGAGGCCTAAAAGATCTTTTAAAAGTATTCCCTAAACTTAAAAGTTTTAAAAATGTATGTGTCACTTTCTAGACTACTCCTGTTGCTTCCCATCTCCCTAAGAACAGTAACTAATGTCTGTATAATGCCTATGGTGCCCTGAACGTTTTGGTTCTCCGGTTGCTTCGTAACTCATTATGAGCTCTCTCACCTCATGCTCACTTCCCACCAGCCTCACAGGCTCTCCCCAGGACAGCTCTCCACAGGCCCTTTGACTTGCTTTCCTACCTTCTTCAACTCTGAGCAAATGTGACCAAACTTCTCATTAATATTTCCTCTCACAACTTAATGTATACATGTTTATTTATTGTTTATTGTTTTCTCTGCTCACTAGAATGTATTGTTCAATGGTACACAGGGAGTTTTGCATGTTCTATTTGCTAATGTATCCTTATGTGTAAAATAATTTCTGAAACTAAATGAATTTTTGTTGAATGAATGCAAGGAATACAAATAAAAGGACATAATCTGTATTGAAATGGACAAATCAAGCCATCAATTATAGGCTGAATAATGATTGATACCGTATTGCATTCTAACAATATAAAAATTTTGCCTCTTTCATAAGTCTCATTACTCAGATTATTTTTTAGAGGGACCTTTAGAAAATTTATCCGTAAGGTATGTACTTTTCTCTGTTGGCTGCGTCTCTTTTACTTCTTGCTTTGGCTGTCGCTGTGTACAGCCCAGCTTTTCACACCTTGTTTAGACGTACGTGTTTACTGTAACTCTACTGTTTTAAGTTTCCTACCTCCTTAAATCCACAAAGCACTTTAAGAAAGGATTTCCATGTATTATATTTTGTTCAGAAAGCCTTATCTCAGGCAGGCATATTTGCCTATTTTCTTTTTTTTACTTAAAAACGTTTTATAATCATTATACATGCAGAATGCTGTTCCAACACACCGGGTTAGTATCTTGCCATGAAACCACATACAATAAAACAGTTTCCTAACCAAAAGTTAACAATGCATAAAATGCTGATACAGTGCTTCAGAACACTTAATTATTTCTTTTCCCCTCATTGTTTATCATTGTTTTGTCAACTTTCCATATCACTACCCACAATGCTTTGGGTTCGGTTTTCTTTGAACATTCCTTTCCTCTGAACTTACCATGAACTTGGGCCTGTAGCATTCCGCCACAGAATGCCACAGCCACTTTATACAGGGGAAAAAAATCCCAACTTTTGTTGTAAAAGGTGCTAAAAGCAAGCTCAGATAATATAAAGTAGTAGATGCACTTTGTCCAGTTGCTGTTTTAGGCTGATATATGATGATATATGATAACCTTCGATCTCAGAGAAGGTTAGTGGACTAGTTTGCATATACTTCAGGAGGATCAGGAATGAAGTTTGTGTAAGGAGGAGGAAGAGAGAAAAGAAATCTCTCTGTTCATGAGATTAGGTGGACTGTAGGAGGAGAAGGGTTGCATAGACACCAAACATGATACAAGAGAGGATGGAACCCCTTATCATGTGTGCAGTGGAGCATGGTGCAGACAATTATTTGTTTTATACAGAAGGACAGGAGGAGGATTTTTTTTTTTTTTGCATTTCTGATTATTTCTCTGCTTACAGGGTTGCATTAGAAAATTATTATTCTTCCTACCAAAGTGTTATAGAGGGGCTGTGTATTGGGAATTAAATTCTGGGCTCTCATCCCAGCCCTACCAGTGGATAAAAGTGAATGGGAATGGACTACAATAAGAATTCTTGCCTGACTGGCAACCTCAGGTGATTATTTGGTAAAAGGACCACTCCAGTCATCGCAAAGCTGTGGTTTTCCATAACATCCCCTATATAACAGGCTGTTACATTTGATGTAGCAGCTGTATCAGAGCTATAGCACGGTTCTAAAGGACCAAGAATAGTGTGGGTCGAGCCACCTACTCAGGATTTGCTAGGAGACTGAGACATCTCATTTGTTGTTTGTTTTACCCTTTGCCTCTCACTCACCTGGAGAGGGTGTGTGAGGGGAGGAGGAAGAAGACTATAATAAAATTGGTGAAGAATGTGGTTATAAGAATTTCTGTGGAGAGAATTCAGAGTGGGGAGGTGTTTTATTCTGCCCTCATCCTTTTCCCCAAACCCCCAAAAGTGCATGTGAATGGGAAGTCTGGGAACTATTCAGGGAATTTGAGATGTGTAGCCTGGCCTATGGGGGCACAGGTTCTGGTATCTGATGTTAGCAAAGGTCAGAAGGGAGTGATAGCAAAGAGATAGGTATGCAGTGCGAATAAGCCCCATTTCCACAGTTCTTTAGGAGAAGATGTGGTTTCCCAGAGGTTGTAAGTGGATCCTGTAGGAGGGAGCCTATTATGACCCCTCCCTCCCTGCCCACCAGCCACACAACTGAAGACATTCCCATAGGGAGGAAGACAGTCTCAGCAGAAGGAAGCTAGAGTTTGGTGATCTGATGTTGAAGTTGAGGGGGCTCTTTAGTCAGCATTTGTGGCATGACCAGTGTCCAAGAACCACATTCTGAGGACCTCAGCAAGGCAAATCTCTGAGGAACTCATAAAAACACAAACTACAAAAAATAGCCAGCAATGGGACATTGGCCAATGGCAGAATATGAGTGTCCCAGACAAGGAAGACTTTTTCTATCTCTCAATTCTTCCCCTCCTCCTCCCCCTCTATGCAGACAGAAGTCAAAAATCAACTCAGATGTTTCCTGACTAAAATTTTAAACTGTTTTCAACTAAGTTGTTCACTTATTTAGTAAATATTTACTGAGGAAGTAGTACGTGCAAAGCACCATACTAGCGTATGTATTTTATCACCTCAAGGAATACATCTAGTGATGAGTTTTTCCTTTATCTTGTTCTTAATGCAATTTTGGTCCTCTCCAAAAAAAAAAAACTGGCGTTTGCATAGATAATTTCCAGATCCGTGGACATAGTTTATAATATGAACATCCCACTTCCTCTTGAGGGAACAAGGTGGGAAGGCGATTGAGCTGAGAAGACTGGGCAGAAATAAGCATGCCGAGGTCAGTCTCTTGAGATACATGGAGACATGGAGCAGCAGACCAGATAACTATGTATTTTTCATTGTGACCTCATTAATTGCTGAGTTGTCTAATTTTAGCTCTTGATGTTACGATGTAAAGGAGTCTCTTTTGCTCATTTGCTTCTTTGGTAAGTATTTATTAAACAGGTACTATGCGTAAGGCATTGTAGGAGACATACACCTTTGCTGCCCTCAAGAAAGATATAATCTAGTGGAGTGGAGGGATTGCATTAGTACAGATTATTGCAGTGTTCAGAAGCCTATAATTAGTGAGATATAAATTGTATTAGGTATCTTTTATTAAAAATGATAATGACCCAATTTGAAATAACAGCCAAGGAAGAGATTTATTGGCTCTAGTAACTAGAGAGTTCAGGGAATGATACCTATCTTAGGCACAACTAGTATCATCAAAATAGGGTATACTTCCCTCTTGCCATTACTCTGCTCTGCTCATTTCTGTGTCAGCTTCATGCACAGGTAGTTTTCTTCTTACAGAAGCAGCTCTGGGCTGCGCCACTCTTTTAACTAGTACATCCAGAGAAAAGCATGCATATGTTTTGTTTGGTTTCTCTGATAGGCCCAGGAGGTTTCTTATGACGGGCACACTTTGGGTTCTCTGCCTTTCTGAATCACTCATTATGGTTGGGGAGATGGGGTGCTCCCATTGAGCTGCCCTTGTTTAACTACCTCCTTCTTTGAGAATAGAGGTAGCTAGTTCCAGATTAAATTACTTGGAATGTATCCTCCAGGAGAAGGGTGTTCCCTCACCAGAAGATAGCAGCGGGGAAAGAGTGCAAGCAAAAACCTATCTCCATGAGCTGGTTGAGCGACAGCACAGAGAAGGGAGATTTCTGGTGATTGCAGAAAGTATACAAGAAGTAGTGACAGTAATAGCTGACCTTTTGAGGTTTCAATAGAGAGTTTGGTGGGACACACAGGAAGATTTCCCTCTTAGACAGAGGAGCCAATCCATGATATTTGCAAAGCTCAAAAAAATTCAGACAATGCCCTGTGGCTCTCTCTGTAGGTCCTAGCATCTTGAAGGTTGCCTATTCTCTCTAATATTTTTTCTCAGTTTCTCCCTTTCCTTTCCCTCGCCACTGTGATCACCATTCCACTCATACTGTCACTTCTCCTGCTCTGGAAAAGGTCACTGGTCACTTCCTAATCTGCAAATCCTGTTGCTGCTTTGCATCCCTGTCTGACTTGATATGTCTGAGCGTTTGACACTATGATTCACATCTTCAGGAAATTTTCCCCTCTTCTTCTGAGACACTGCTCTCTTCTGGTACTTTTCTGTCCACCTGTGCATTCTTTCTGAGTCACTGCTGCTGGCCCCTTTATTTCTCATCTCTCCTTAATGTCTTCTTTCCCCAGAGTTCAAGTTCAGGTCTCTTCCCATTGTTCATGTTCTTTTCTGTTCGATCCCATTTATTCTTATGTCATCTATGATCGCCTCTATGCTCATATGTACCAGTAGCTGTGCCAGAGTTCTGATCCCTCACTGTGTATCCCAAACTCCATGACCCATAAAAACCATAAACTGAACATTTCCCTTATGATATTTTTGTATCTCTTCTGTTCTTACCATTCTCGCTGCTGTCACTTGAAAATTTAGCTTATAATTTATGTCCTGCCAACAATCAAGAAGGATTTAATGTTGCTCCAACCCCTATTTAGACCTCAATCCTCTATTCTAACTGGTATCACTGAATAACTTCATATTATCCCTAACTTTGGACATGGTAGACTAAGCCCTCCTCCACATTTAAAGGGTAAGAAGCCAGTATTTCAGGTTTAGTTTGAATTTTAGATAGAAAACAACACAGATTTATAATGAAAAGGCAAATGTGGGGAGAAATATATAGAAAGACCAGACAAACAGCCTGGTCTGTATAATTCACAGAAAAGGCCTAATGCAGGCAGAACTGAGGAGAGGTCGCTGTGGGTCAGGAAAATGATGACAACTGCTAGATTTTCAAGCAATCGCTACAAAATGGACTTCCATTTCCAGTGCTATGATTTTTCCCCTCAGTGTTCTCTGTGTGATTGTCCTTACATTTAAAACATCAGAGAATCCCATATTGGTTATCACATTGCTACCTTTAAATAAATATCTATCCTTAGCACTTTATAATCACTAAATGAAGGCAAACATAGTTTACTTTTAGTCAAGTGGGTGTTTTTACCAAGTTAACTTCCACTGTTTTCATCTGAAAGAATATCACTGGTTGACTGCGTCAAGAAGCATGTTTCACAGGTCCATTTACTATTTTCTTCAGTCTAACTGAGAAGAATTTTAGTAATTTTTCCAGTTCATTTTGTAGAAATGTCACATTTCACTGTGGTCACTGTTTTTGAATACATAATAAGCCGTATTACAAGCCGAAAGTATATTTTTGTGCTAAAAGATGTTTGTAATATTTCACCCATGTGAAGATTGTTCAAAAGGAATATTGAGTATTAAACATTATAGATTTGTCCAGGATATTTAAAATATTTAGTGTTAGTGTTGTTAGATCATCTGTATTGCTTTAAACAAAGGCATCATTTTAACCATCTGAGACAACCACCTTGATTTCTAGCCCTCCTTTTAGACAGTAAGTCATAACATTGTATCGTGGCATAGACTTCTGGTATTTTTCTACCTAACATTCTGTATTTATATAGGTGGGTTTTTATTTTATTTTGATTTTTGAAGCATGAGTATAATTCTTACTTTATGAAAGTTAAAAAATGAAATATTTATTACAAAATACATGGTTATTGTAGGAAATTTAGGAAACACTGTTGATCAAGAAAGAAGCAAATGAAATTTTATTCACCATGACCACTGTGAAATTCAGATAGAGGTTCTAAGCTTAAATTTTGGAATAGAACTCTTTTGTTATTTTAAGGAACAGTAGTCAGACCAGACGTTCTGTGTGTGTATTTTCTCCTTTTAACAAAAATATCACGCATATCCTGGATTTTACTTGAGTGCAACTTTTTTCCACCACCTCAGAAAATGGCTGCTACGAACAGTATCCTACCATCAAGGTTTCAATTAAAATGCAAGTTCTCATATTCTGTTGCTTTTCGATAATAATAACAGCCATTTTTTGTATTTTTTAATTTAAATTTTATTTTTAATTACAGTTTATATTGAATATTATTTTGTATTAGTTTCTGGGGCGCAACAGTTAACTTTTATCGGGGGCTTCTCATGTGACAGGTACTGTGCTCACTGCTTTACATACGGTATTTGACGCCTCACTACAGTTCCATGAGGTTCTTACCGGAACCAGAATATCCAGCTTTCATGGACAAGAACCTGAAGCACAGAGATATTTATTATTTTGACCAAACTTACAGCACTAGTAATTGGCAGAACCAAAATTCAAAGCCAGGTCTTTGGTCTCCAGTCTGTGCTGAAATCTATAGCACGATACGGTGAGGGCATTTAGAATAATTATAATAAGACGTCACATTGAGTGTGATCGCTCTCTTGGTTTCCTCAATCTGCCAATTTTTCAGATTCCTAAGGTGGCATAATATCATGACAAGGCTGCAAGGAAGCCCTGAGCCAAGTGGTAAGCATGGAGTGATTTTCCACTGGTAATTCAGAGCATGATCCTGAAGTCCTATTAGAGAAGCCCTATAAAGAGCATTGTTCTGTTTCTTCTCTCTGCTTCAACACTGTCACCAAAGCCCATATACCTCTCTAATATTCAAGAGGTACCATTATCATCAATAAGTGTATTATCAACTTCCAAGTTACTTACCTTAATTCCTGCCTTGATAGCCAGCCATCAACAACTTGCACTGAATACTTGAATTTTACTTCCCTGTGAAAGATAAAAACTCCTTTTTTGGGTACCAAACAATGGATAGAACTTGCATAAGAAAAGTAGAGAGTGAGGAAGACTTTAGCACTGGTGGACTATTTAATAGATTTAACAATAAAGTTACCTTTCCATTATCATGGTTCTTAATGAACTTATTGCTGAGATAAAAAAGTATATAGTCTTCATTGTCAGAAAGGTCTGGGTTCCATCTCCAGCTTTAGCACTTACTAGCTCTCTGGTCAATTGAATATTGAATAATTTCTCTGAGCCTCTCTTTTATCATCTGAGGTATAAATTTATAGATAGAGCTAGATAGATGTACACTCTCTGGTCTACAGTGACCAGTGAATATGAAATCTTACTTAAAAAATACTAAGACAGCCTTTTGATTTGTATTTGTTCTTCAATAGGATGGGGAGCACATTCTGAGCATCTCTTCTGCAGTAAAGTTGAATTTTGGTTAGATCCCTCTTTGGAAAAATATAACTTAATTATAAAAATTTCAGACATAAGACACCTCATATTAATCCAGTTCAACACTGCTTGTAAAGATGAGTAGATTTGAGGCTCAGAACTGGGAAATAAGCTGATTAATGGCAGAACCTAGACTCCATCATCTTGTCCTATATGTTGGTATGATTATTGAAGTTACTGCTGATGGCTGACAAAGGAGATAAACTTTAAGAAGATTTATTATGTGAATGCTCCTTGAAAATAAATTATATGGAAGATTGACTTCTGTAATCCAAATGAAAATTCAAGTCTTGGAAATGTAGTTACTAATACATCAGTAAGGAGAATACAATAAAGTCGGAAATGATCTCTTAATTCCTAGGACTGGGATCTTTGTAATGAAGCACAATTGTTGTCCTTAGCAAAATATTATGATTATCTATGTGTGTATGTGGTATTTTTAATGCTTTATCTCATAGAGCAAATATTTGTTGTAATTTTATTGATAATCTTAAGTTTAATGAATTTTATATATTACATACATACATACTCATAAATATAAGCATGCATTTAGAATTTCCTTAAATATAATTTTATTGTGGTTAAATTTTTATGCTACTTTTTGAAAATATACCTTCTTGTCTTAGTGGTAATAAAACTGTGGATTTACCACTTTTTATAACAGTATTTTGAAAGCTTTATAGCCCTTTAGAGAAAGACTCACTAGAAGCCTTTCCAGTCAGCAAACACCCAAGATTAATAATGTGAGTAATTTGATGATTTTGGCATGTTGCAAAAATTATGCATTAGGTTTTCTTTAAAGAGGCATAACATGTATTTTCCACTTTCAGTTCTCCAACTTTTAGCTCATGTTTCAAACAGACTCTTGGTGTGTACTTAAATTTCCCCTCCAAGATTTACAAAAATGATTTGATGAATGATGATAATGTAAATTTTAGAGTAAAACACATGGTAAAAAAAAAAAACCCAAAACTCATGTTAGTGGATTTGGCTTTTTGGAATAACACTGATTTTTCTTTTAAAAATTTGAATTTCATATTAGGGAATATTTGATGACTAGTAATTTCAATTCTACTTGACCTAACTTGTAGAATAGGTGAGAAAGCCAATGGCAGATACTGTGTATGAGTGTCTCATTATGATATTTGTCTACTTTTTTCAAACTGAAAATATATATATATATGTAACCTGTTGCCTGCATGTTATTCTGATGATCTTTGAGATTTTTCATTTGTTTAATCAAATAAAAATAATTTAGAGGTTGACTGATAGAAAAATATTTGTGTATTTACTTGTCTTAGACAATGTAAAGAACATGTTGGATGACCTAAAAAAAACTGCCTCTTTTTAATAACTTTAATTTTGAAAGGGAGGGCTACATACATATACACATGTATGTATATGGCTATTGTGTATGGGTATGTAAATGTACACATAATTGTTTCAAGAAAATAACCAGGTAAGGAAGCAACAGCTAGTGAGTAAATTCTTGTAATTTTTTTATAGAAATTCTTCTTTTATGTATCTTCCCCACATAACCCTGACCCTATTTGAAAAATGTTGAAACCGATTAATTTATCTTTAGTGTTGAGCATTCATTAAATGTTGGGGTCTATTCTAATAATAAGAATAAGTAATATTTTTCTCACTATGTGGCATGTACTATTCCAACAAACTTTATACTCAATAACTCAAGTATTCCTCAAAACCATATGAATAAGGTACAGAAGGTTATTTACCTTGTCCGACATCACACACTGAGTAAATGGTAGCACTGGTATTTGAACCCAGGCTGTCTGGTTCTACCCTCCCCCCACTTTCCCCCGGACACTATTCACCAACCAGTTCACTGCACTGTTTGCAAGTTGCAAAATATTTTTAGAGTGATCACTTCCTTATTTACTCGGAGGAACAATGATATAAAGAGCAAATGAGATTTTTAAAGGAAGGGGTTAATTGGACTTTCTGTTTTTTCCAAGTCTAGTTGATCCTCACCATGGAAGAGCGACTCTGTTGTCCTGTTGTGTCTAGTTGCCACATTGATTTTGAAAGTGGAATGAAGCTTGAGTTAAGACAGACAGTTTTTGTCTTTGAAGTTTTGAGTAGAAAAGCAATTAAAAGAGTACAAACTTTCCCAGGTTGTCCACATTAGTCAGGATGGTCAGTACTATATATGTTTGTGTAAAATTAGGTTTTGCATCTTCTTTGAGAGTAGGTGTCAGTGAAGTCTACAGAGGATTCGTGTTAAGATGTATAATATAAAGAGTTAAAATAATCAGGTAGTCACAGCATTTCCCCCTCTCATAATAACTGAAAGATTAATTTTAACTTTGTCCAAAAAATAATCAGGCATATAATATATTATTTGGGAGGTTTATCAAGCACACACATCTGCTATTTGTTTTTCAGTCTATGCTCACAATCTCTTCATTTGACAACACAGCCCTGAAAAATCAATATTTAGGCCTCTTTAGACTCCTGATAGGGGTACAGAGGCAGGGTTTTCTACCTTTTTAATTTGCCCCCGGATGTTTTCTAGGTTCCTTGTCCTAGCTTTTCTTGGGACAGGAAAAGGAGGAAAATTTTATCAACCCTCAGTGGGTAATTCCACCATTGTGGATTTCTGCCTGTTAGTCTTTTACTGTTACACACATTCACACCTCATATATTTTGCTCTAAAAGCAGAACATCTGAGATGATTCTGTGGTTGAAAAAGATCTCAAAGAGATGGAAGATGGATTTAATGTTGCCATTTTTAGATAATGCTGTAAATAGAATGGCAGCTGTCTTCAGATGCATAGCAGATATACAGTACATATGCTGAATAGAAACAGACAAACGATTGCACTCAATTAGTCCTCTCGAAAAGTAACATTTTAGCCAGGGACCCAGTCATCAAGTTTTTAACTACAGTGCACTTCTTTGAAAGTGGCTTAAGAAGGGAGAAATTGACTATTATCCTCAACTAGGTTTAAATCAATCTGTAAGATTTTAGTTACTCCCCCCCTTTTTATAAATCCTGTCAGCAATTCAAATCAACAAACATTTCTAGAACACCTGTTATGTATAAGGCACTCTTCTTGGTGTGATGAGGGGAACAAGAAAGGAACTATTTCTTATACAGAAAAGGCATAAGCAGAAATTTACCATGCAAGGTAGATTGTGACAATTACTGTAAGTGAATTCTGACAGATATCTTTAATTCAATAACTGTTGAACATTTGGAAACAGCACCTCTGCTTCAGGTATATTGCAAACAGTTACTGTGGATAGCAAGATGAATTAAGCCTAGTCTCTAGAAGCTTTCCGCGGGGGAGATGGCATATAAACTAATAATTACATTCAATAATTGAATATGTAGTTTAAACATTCAGAAGGAACAGAGGAAGGGAGGGTGAACTCTTCTGGAAGGTGTTGGGTAGCGCAACATTTCACAGAATGGGTAATGAGAGACCAGGATTTTTGAGGCGTGAATGGAAGTTTAGTAAGTAAAGATGGGGGATAAAGGCACTAGAAGAACATGAGCGCATTACAGTAAAAGCGAATATCATGTCTAAAGGGAAGGTGGCATGAGACTGCGTGGTTCACTGGAGACTCTGAATCGTCTGGGGTCATCCTCATCCGGTACAATCTCTCTGCACTGTGGGAGGGTGTCTGGAGTGCTCAGCAAAGACAGAGGTTATGAGAGTCAGGCCAAAAGCCGAGTAAATTGCATATGAAATCTTTGTTTTCATGACAGCAACTTGGATGCTTTCTCTTTAAGACATTTAATTTTGAATCCTGACTTGAACTTGTTCTGTGATCTTGAGCAGTTTTCTAAACCTCATAGAGTTCAGCTTTTCAACAGTGAATGGGGGTTCTGATATTTGGTATGAAACAATACTGTGATGTCTAGTGTACAGATGATGACTTTAATTATTGCTCTTTTTGTTTGTTCAGTAATCTTTTGGTAAAGTTCCTCACTGAGGGGTAAAAAATATAACTGCACTCCATCACCATAGCGTAACCTGGAATTTAAGTATGCGGGGGAAGAAATAGGAAGAGCTCTGGAATGGGAGTTTGGAAGGCCTGAACTCTGGTTCTCCCTTAACCACAAACTGAGACTGGTGAACTTGACTCAATGTGTGCCCTGTGAGTTTACTCTTCACGAAGGGGGTGAGGGTTGTACTGAATGTCTGACTCACATCTTTGTTGCTAAGAGTAGTGACTGAAGAGCAGCCCAGTGACTTGAAAGAGATAAACTATGCAACTTAATTCCAGTAAAGGCTTACTAAATCAGAAATTTGCTAATACATTTTCTGTTTGGGGGGAAAACTGTCTACAGCCACTAAACTCACTTTAAAGAATGGTGGTTTCCCATTGTTATAAAAAATGACAAGATATGGATATTCATTAAACCTGAAGAAGGGTGATGGGCCAGCCTTGGTACTTCCCTCAAAAGTCAAGGATGGGAATTGTGGAGCGGGGCTGGCTTGATGTCTGGGTGAGCGATAGAGAGAGTGTGATCCAGGGGCTCTTAGGAGCATCTGATATCTGTTGAAATTCTGTGCATCAAAAACGTGTAAAAAATACCAGTGAATCATGTTAATGATCGATGAAGTTTACATCTGGAGAATATGTAGTTGGTGTTGACTAAGGAACACAGTGCTTTTTTCTATAAATTGTTACTCTCATGAATACACCAAATACAGAGAAATTAACATCCTGAAGTGAATGCAGTCAGTAGGCCCCAGTTAAGGAGTGTTAACTCCCGATTCCAAACCACAGCCCTTTGATATTACTTCCTCTTGTGACAAAATCTAACTGCTATTTTCACTGTCCATTAATTTTGATACCGTTTTGAAGTAATAGCCTGTATGGCTCTGTCTTCTCTTAATGCACGCAGTCCTATCTCTTTTCCCTCTGCTTTCCTTGCCTTGTTTCCACCATTAATCTGGTAACCAGCCCCTTATTCTACTGATTATCTTGTGATTGAAACTCTAAAAACCCTAGCAGGTTAAACCGATGGCAGGCAGATGCTCTTCCCAACAAGTCAGCTGTCTCAGATGTGGGATGTGGGCTTTGTTGTTGCTGTTGATACAATGAAGTCTGGAGGGAAAACAAACAAACGAATAAACAAAAAGAGCCCAGATTATGATTTGAAATTTAACAGAATGTATTTGCTGACACTTTCAAAGTTGCCTTAGACCAAAATTCATCATGGAAGCATCTTTGTGGAGCATGAAGTGAAAGAGATGAGGGAAACTTAGAGAGTTGGGAAGAGTCTGGAGGTTGTTACAACACATTTCAGTAGCGGAGCTTTTGGGCTTTGGCGGACTTAATCTGAGAGTGGAGGAAGGCAGAAATGCCCCCAAGCTATTGGGTGTTTCTGCTTTTTCTCAAAGCAGCCTGAGGGGAAAAGTACTTGTTTAAAATACTAATATATTCCAAAAAACCAACAATTATGGCAAGGTTTTTTAAAAAAAGAAAATTACATTAAAGATGAATGGGGGTATATTGAAATAATTATGTTTAAGGTGGGTAACATTAAAAGATATTCAATAGAATATTGACTGTTATGTGGAAATAGCTATAATGAGATTCCAGTCACCTAATCTTACAATAATTGGGTTATTACTATGCAAATGAAGGTATTACTTTTAAAAAGTAAGGAAACAAGACAGATCCTTGAGGCAGTTCTTTATCTGTTCTTAAAGCTATGCTGTCAATTCTTCTTGGGCTGAAGATCCTTTTCTAAATAATTTGGACATGCTCATTTCAATATCTGCCCTAAAGTTCCACTGTAATATTTTTCTGCTGCCACAGGTAGCAGATTGGTGGCTGGTTATTTTATATATTTTTAGCTCTTTGTGGGACCCAAAGGAATAATTAAACTGTATAGTTATTGCCCACTGTCTTTTTTTTTAAAAAAATGAAATGTGGTGAATTTCCCTGCCAAAAATGCATGCTGAAGCTCTTATCTCCACTTTCCATGCAGCCCCACCATTATTGTGCAGTGTCAGATGGTACCTGTGCATCTCAAAAGCTACCAGGTCATTTTGGGCTAGCAGACCTCCTAGGACACTTTTGTGGCTGAGCAAGAGATTTCCTTAGTCCTCAGTCATACTCAAATCAATAGTCCATGCATTGATGTCTCCAGCATGTCTATTTAAGCTCCTATGGCACCCATCAAATGAATAGAAATATTTGGTTCAATTGCCATTTTAGTTCATGACCCAGGTAAACACCTGTGTGTTCAGCAGGCATTGGTATTTTGGACTATTGATTGCTGAGACTTTGGGTAAAAGGGATTATATTTCCTGGGAATATTGTGTGATTTTTTTTACACACTGTTTGCTCTATGAAATGCTCCCTGTATGAGGAAAGATACAGAGTTCCACTTTAAAAGTTCTCTTGTATTTCTACAGAGAGAAGGCATCAAACAAAAGTCTAGGAATTTGTCTTATTGAAATCTCACAATGAGCTTTTTATCGTTTCAATACTCTTTGATACCACATACTAGATTAATCGGTGCAAGTAGATTTGAAGGAGTCACAAAAGACAAATTTCATTTGCTAAGTCGTTTTGGTTCCAAGGATTAGGAGGTCAAGAAAATATAAGCCTTATCAGTTTATTTCAGAATCAGTTGAGACTGCAGAGATTTTATAAATGTCATCAACAGCTGCCTTTTGCCTCAGGTCTTTCCATAGTTCTTAAGGTAGAACTAGGCCCAGAGTGGCTACTGCACATTATATTCATACCGTTCTCTGTTCGATAGAGAAGTCTGAGAATAAATTTCTATTTATATGGGTATAGATTTGTTGTTTTATTGTTATTAGGCATGATTTATCAAATATAGTTGACATTTTCAAATAATTCACAATCCTGCAAATATTAATTACTTCTAATTTCTTACATTTTTGAAATCCAAATAATTGGGTTGACCTCAGTAAATCAGTATTTTGGGGTAGTTTTATTAGATCTTCGTGGAAAGTATGTTTGAGAAAAGTGCAGAACTTGCGCACATCATTTGGGTTAGAATAAGTTATGCTGCTGTTATAAACAACCCCAAAATCTCATTTATGAGTTTAAGTGATTCAGTGGCTCAGCTATCTTCCATGTGCTGGTTTAACTTCCCAGACTTTGAATTCATGGTCTGTCCATATAATCCTGCTTCCTACAGGGGAGAGAGGGCTGGAGAGTTGAGTACTAGCAACTAAATACTTCATTACAGTAGCAACAAACATCCCTTCTTCTATTTTCTTGCTAGGACTAATCACATGGTCACTCCTAATGTCCTCAGGATGTAAAATAGATAGGAGAACCAAATATTAATTAATATTAGTAATATTGGTTTTATCCAGTATTGATTTATTCCACTTATTCAGGACATCCTTGAAATATGAAACTCCACTCATGAATACATGGTGAAGTTATAGCAAGGATTGTAATGAATGATTTTTATTAAAACAATAAGATTTTCTTTCTATTCATTGCTGCACCCATTTGCCTAGACATCGATGGACCTCGTCGACCTTGGGTTTTATGGAACAGATTTTACCTTGGCTAAGGTCACCGTGCAGTCAACCCTCACAGATGGGATTATAGTGAGCTTTTAAATTGTAGCTGTGACCAACTTGCATTAATGGTAAACATCGCAGAAGAATATCCTTTGTCAGGTTTGACAAGGGTTGGTGACGTTAAGTGTAGCTAACAGTTTCTCAGGTTGGAAAGGAGGTTATTCCATTTGCAAAAGAAGGAAACAGAATCAGCACATTCTTTTACTTACTCTGATAGGATCTACAAAGAAAAGAGAGTACACTTTTAGTGTGATGAATGCTCCATTATCTTTCTAAACAAAGAAGAATATTTGGAGCTAATAGGTGTTTATCCAGTGACAAAAGTTTGTATCTTATTTAACGTTTTTGCATAGCAAGCAAGAGGAAAACATCGACATGTTTTGACATGGAAGGGGGCGGTGGTATTTTAACACTTAGGTGCAACAGCTTCCTGTCATTTTCAGAAGGAATCCAAGTGATTTCTTTTCAATAGAATCATGAAATCATGAATTTAAATATATTTGATGAGTTTGATCTACTACGATTCTTATCCTTTTTTATCAAATTGTCTCATGTTTGACTAATGGGAACATTTTCAGGTGGTCATCTGTGACAGCTTTGTTGGTATCTAGTATGTTAAGATGTTCCAGGTGCATTTTGTACATATCCTGCCCGCATCCACATATCCAAGAAGCCTTGGTCTCTGAACACTAGTTATGTTCATTGCTCCTGGCTGGGTGACTGTTTATAGGGTTAAATAGACAGTGTTATTTTATGTGCTTAGAAATTTCACCTCCAGTACTCAACTATTACTTTTGAAATACCAAACTTCATGTCAAAACAAAAGCGTTTACCCTGAAATTCCCTCCCCTCTCCCCTCTGGTGACTGTCAGCCTGTCCTCAATTTCAATATCTTTGATTATATTATGCTTGTTTGTTTGTTTTGTTGATTAGGGTCCTGTTAAAGGTGAGATCATATGGTATTTGTCTTTCACCGCCTGGCTTGTTGGGTTTACAGTAACAAGTATAAAGGACACATGGACAAAAACTAGGGGGGGTGGAAATGGGAGGGAGGTAGGGAGGGCTGGGCCTGTGGGCTGGGCCTGTGGGCTGGGCTGGGAGTAAAAGACAAAAAACTGTACAAGAACAACAATTCAAATAAACAATTTTTAAAAAGGCATTTAAAAATGTCCTAATGATATGAGATGTATCAGAAATTTTATTAATATTTTTAAAGAATCACATTTCAGCTGTGGAAGAGTATCATCTTCTAGCTATCAACATAATGTATACAATTAAAATGTTTCTGATCTTGGTATTTTTGGGGTTTAATACTGTGGACAAAGCTTTTTTTCACAGTGTAGTTCATAGTTGGCTTTCTTGACTAGTGACAATCAAATCTGCTACAAATTACTATCTCTACAGTCTTTTACCCATAGAGTTCTACGATACTTTTGTTTTTAGGATAATTATTTTATCTTGATCACCATTTACCAATGTATGTCTGCTGCAGTAATTTCTTCAGAAGTTGTCATATATATATGACATATATTCTTGTAGTCAAACATTTAAAAATTAGTTTTTTAAAAAATAAGGGAGTAAACACCAGCAGAATTATCATCATTTTACCAAACTAATATAGCCCATGTTTTAGTTGGCTTCAATGGTTAATGGCACTCCTATCGATTATATCCCAACTCATCATTTGTCAATGAAACAGGAAGTCACAGTCAATAATATTTGCCTATTCAGAAAAACTTTTTCAAGCTGAGCCTCATCGGTAAAGAACTCTTAAGCTAATATGACCCCAGAATAAAATGCCCCTACTTGGAGCAGCTATGAAGGAGGAAAGAAGTGTGAAGTTGTGGAATCCAAAGTTTTATGTTTATTAGAACCTTGGTTAAGGATGATTTTGGAGTGTCCTCGTTTGGCAAGAATGCCTGGACCAGTCTGGGTGACTTTGACAATTAACTACTTCATCTTTTCAGAGAAGGGTGTTTGCTTCTCTTAAGTGGATCACCTGGACTGGTGCTTTCCAATACATATGGATCACTCATTCCATGTGTTTCCCTGTCTTGATTCCCACTTTTTGGAGTCTTCTGGAGGCTCTAAGACTTTCCAGAGGGCTATGAGATTGGATATATTATTGGATCATAGCCATTTACAAATGATACAAAAATACTGGGTCATTAGAGTATTTTAATAAGAAATTAAGGTAGTTTTTGGAAAAAAAGTCTAACCAGCCCTGGCCAGGTGGCTCAGTTGGTTGCAGTGTCATCCCATTCATCTGAAGGTTGAGGGTTTGCTCCCCAGTCAGGGCACGTGTACAGGGGGCAACTGAATGATATCTGTCATCTGTTTGTCTGTCTCTCCCTTCCTCTTTTTCTCCCTAATTATATATATCAATAAATGTACCCTTGAGTGAGGAAAAGAAAAATGTCCAACTGGATTTACTCATAAAGATTATATCTCAAATAGCCAAATGTTAGAGGTAGGGTGGATTATTAGGTTGGCATTGCCCAGTCATTCAGCATCTTCTCTGCCATTCCCTGAGCTCCACCCTCCATGACTCTGTGTGTCAGCTTTGTTCTGTAGTTTAAGCAGATGGCATCTGCAGTTCCAAGTCTGATAACCGTGGGGTTTGAGGAAGAGATCATCTCTTTTGGGAGCTTTCTCTTAACAGTGAGAAAATGTTTTCCTAGAAGCAAACCTTGTGCATGTTTTATTGGCCTACATGGTGTCATATTTCTGGATCCAAATTTGTTTCCAGGGGAATGCTGTTTATAGATTGGTGCAGGCCTGGGTTCACTAACCAATCACTGGCAATGAGGACTGGATTACCTTGGTTGCCTTAAATTTAACAGGACCCCTGCCCCCCCAGAGGTTGGGTTCACTCCCTCAAACTGCATAGCTCTTACATGTTGAGGAGGGGATATTTAGGAGAAACCCCCAATATCTATTACATTATGCCTTAGAGCTTATTTATAGATGTATATTCATTGTTTGGCTCTAGAACATGAGTAAAAAAAGAGCAATTACAATTGGAGTAAGAAAATTGAAAAAAACAATATAATATATCCAAAGATGTGTGATTTGGTTACAAAAATCTTTCAAATAATCTCTCTGATTTTTATTATTTTTAAAATTTGACTGAGAATGGATGACATGAGCAACCTAATATTATTCCTTTGTGCCTCTGGAAAACCAGTTTCTGTGAAATGTGATTTAACTTGCCCTGAAAATCTGCCCTCAGCCTTGAGCTGTTTGTACCAGCCATTCTTCCGTGGCTTCTCCTCATGAACCCTGTTGCAGGTCAAGGAATATCCTGGCTCTAGCGCCACCACCCAGATTTTTCTAGACCCATTTCTGGAATACTGTCTGCTCTTCCCTCCAACTTCCCAGATCTTTCCTGTTCCTCGGCACCCAGCTCAAATGCTATGTCTGTGAAGCCTTTGGTGACAAACCAAGCCTTAGGCTGTTTTCTCTCTCTGCTCTGATGACTTTAAGTATTATTTTTTATTCATTTCATTTATTAGTCGGATCATCTGCTGCCTTTTGAGACTTTTTCTATTTTATGTCTTTGAGCTATTATTAACATCTTCTACTATTAATTATGACCTTCTTGAAAATAAAAAATCCTGATATCTTAATGAGTCCCATGGGAGGAAAAAAATTCATGTAGTCCTCTTGGAAAGGGAAGTTGAAAGACTCTCTCATTCTGGACACAAAAACAGCTCACATTTATTAAGCACTTGCTATATGACCAAAGTAATAACAAATACTTTATGGGCAGTATCTTATTTTTCCTCACATACACAAAAAAATGTCCATGTAGTAGGTTAAACAAAAACCTGTCTCAAAATAGCTGTAGCCAGAAAGGGAATATAGTGGTACTCTAACAGAAAATAGCCTTTAAGATCACAGGCTATCCCAGGCATCTATTTCCTACTCTGTTGTTCTGTGTCTTAGCTTTGCTTTTCTCTTAATTGACTTTTTTAAGTGTGCATGATCTTCAATAACCTGAGTCACAGAGAGAGATGAGGGACGGAGGGAGGGAGGGGCAAAAAAAGAGAGAGACAGACAGACAGACAGAGAGAGACAGAGAGATCTTTCCAGCAATTGTTGTGGTGATGGGGATCCCCACATAGCTTCCCAGAACTGGTACCAGATTACTCAGGCCTAAGCAGTCATGCCTGAAGTGCAAGTGGGGGTGTGGGCCGACCCTTACTGAACCATGAAGTCTCAGAATAGGGGCAGTGTGGTTTTTCAATAAGATGCTTAATAGCAATTACTCTGATCAGTATTATTTCTAATTTATAGGTAATACTTGGGTTTAGAGATTAAGTAACTTGCCCCAAATCACCCAGATAGAAAGATTCAATCCAGCATGAACTCCAGAGTTTATGCTAGTATCTACTTTGCTATAACTGTGGTATTTTAATTAAACTAGTTGGATACCAGTGTTCAAAATAAAAGTAGCCTGTATACTGTATGGACCTTATTTTCATATCATCAGTAGCAGCCCTCTTCTGATACTCAATGCCCCTACTTTCTCATATAATCTCATCTTTTTTGCCAAATCAGAAAGTGAATGCTTATCCGAAATTATTACTTGTTAGTTGAGTGACTGGATGTGCTTTCATAAGGCTGTGTTTCAGTCACGATGTTACCTTATTCAGATCTTTTCATTTAAATACTTTCATAGCTTTTTGTGGCCCCAAAGACACTGTACTCAAAGGGATTTCAGATTTTTTTCAGTGGGGAGACATTTGTTGAGAAAAAGCAGGTTGGCTACTGAAATCTCCCTCCATTGCCCGGGTTAGGGGTAGGATGTAAGGTGGAGGAGATTCATGAGTATTTTACATGTGCTGGTCTAAGCTCTGTCAGTAGAAAGACACTTGGCCAACCCTGAGGAAAAGAAAAACAGGACAGGGTGAGCTGTGGATGCTGAAGCCCTGATTCTCAGAGCTCCTGAGATGAAAGTTTATGGGTCCTGTTATCTGTGGCTCCTTCCAAAATGAGCCTGCCCTGCTCTTGCTTGGGCCTGCCAGCAAGCCCTGTTCTTCAGGTTCTTCCTGCTCTCTCAGTGCCTCCACGAGACCACCCACTGGTCCACTGCAACTCCAAGTCTTCTTCCCCTTCCTCTCCTTCTGACCCACCCAAGAATCCCAGATGTCTAAGATGAGTTTTCTGTTATTTTTGACATTATTGTATTTTAGGTGGTATGTAATTTTTTTTATATATGAACACACAAACATATGTTCTGTGGCAACGGCCCCTTTCCTAACATTCTGGAATGCATTCCTCATTTTCCTTCTTTCTCTGCTAATGACTTTTCCAACTTTGAAGTAGTTAGATCACAGCTTCTTTATTAATAAGTTTTAATGACTTTGTTTTTTTCCACATCATCTAACAAAGTACTTTGCAGACAGTGCTCAACAATATATTTAATTTGACTTAGTACTCAGAGGTAGGTTGAACTTTCTATGACACTAATATGAGGACCAGGAACTTCATTCTATTTGAAGAGGTGGCCTGATACCGTTTTACTCTGCACTTTCAGCTCGGGCCAAGAGCTGTAGGATGAAACCCACTGTTGGTATGTAGTTCTTACCATCTTTATCCATTCAGTCTTTAATGTGTCAGCCGAGGGGTTAATTTGGGATCACTTTTTGTTTTTAGAATATAGAGTTTGGTGTTTCCCTATGATTTTTGCTCCCAATCAGGAGTACTGGCTTTGTGTTGTAAAAAGCATTAAAATATTATATGCTATCTTATCCAAACTAGATGTCAGTTATCTTAGTTTACATTTAACCTATGATGGTACTGTGTCTGGAAAGGGAAGTGATACTTTTTATGTTGAAAGGTGGCTATACACAATGAAAAATGGATTTATAGTTTATCATCTCATTCATAGCTCATGGTGTATAATGAAGGTATTTGGTTTACTCACCTACTGATTTTTAACTGATAAAGTATAATTTCAACTTTGGTCCATAAACATCGGTGTACAGGTATATCTAATTTACTTTTTAATAAGATAAATCACAAAGTCTTTTCTAAATTAGCAATGGGCATTTACACAGCAAACCGGTGAACAATTTCATGAGCGTACATTAGCTGTTTTGGTTTTAGCTGCCACACTGGGGCTTTTACACTTCTTTTCTTTCCCATCCCCATCCCATCTTCAGGAGGCAAATAAAGAAATATAATTTGCATCAGCTGTACCCATGCCTCTGAGATCACTGCTTTCAGTGTGCTGGGGATTTGGAGCAGAGATCCTGAGAGAGAGGAAAAGGCCAGGGTATATGCTCTGTTGACAGGGGAGGTTCGTAGGCATGTGGTGAGAACACAACACAGGACATGCGAATACAAATTCTGCAATCTTCTCCTCTTGTAAAAAAGAGGAAGTTCAGGAGTGTGGGAGTTCTGTCTGATTAAAGAGCTGGACACGATGACAGCTGTACGGCTTAGTTTTTCCTTTCTGAGTCAGATAGTCCCTGTTGGAAGGCTTAGCACCTTCCCTCCTTCTTGCCCTGCCCCTCACCACATGTGGCATCACTAGTTGAGAGGCAGGTAGATGGTTGTCTGTATACATGATGTTGAATGGTGTTCTGTCTTGGGGCAGCCCGCTGAGCTGGAATGGAAGGGCATTTGAATTCTTGCTTTGGTGCAGAGTGTTAGCACATTTACTCTCTGCTGGCATCAGGTCAAGGAACCCAAGTTAGCTCGTGAACTGAGTTTTTTTCCTGGAGTAAACATAGTATATATACTTGGTCAGGAGGTTAGCTGTTAAAGGATGATTTTTTTTCCAGAAAGATCAGATATTTGTTTAAATGTAGAAAGCATCCAAGTAGAGGTGATTTAGACATATAATCAAAGCAAAATCTATGCTAAAAAGGATAGGGAGACCTCATTATAGTTTCACAAATCTGCATATTTGTGTGCTCAAGGATAATAATAATGCTGGGATACATTTCAGAGAAAAGATATGAGTAAAAATAAGAAAAAAATAATGGCTTTGAGCCCAAGTAAATGAAACTCTATTATTTAATTATAGTATCTGACTGTGAATATAAATGGGAGATATAGAACAGGAATTTTTGTGCAGTTTGGATCATAGAAGATGCATAACTAAAAGGAGAAGTCTGTCACTCAGGGCAACAAGCTAGAGGTTTGATCTTTTATAAAATGAATCAGGGAGTATAAAATATATTTTGGGAATTGAGGACAGTTCCTTTTGCACACACTCAAGTGTTTTTTACATCTAAAGTGAGTAAAAATTTTATAATGTGGAAAACATGCCAGTGTCCTTCAAATTTGCCACTCTGCGGTAACCTGAAGAGATTGGAAAACTCACAGATACACAGTGTAAAAGAACATGCTAACTCTCAAAATTTCATTTTTGGAACCTCTTGTGGGCCAGTGTCTACAATAATATCAATGGTTGGGCCATTTATTTGTTATCAATTGATACTTTTGGCAAGTGGGTAAGTTTAAACCCTGGTGTACTGGTTAGATTCCAGTGTGGATGAGTGATGGTATTCCATCTGCCATGTTCTTATTTTGCCTTCCTTAAGGAAATGAAACTCTGCATTCTCATGCAGATTATTGACACTTTATATGAAAAGTTAATTTTTTTTATCCTTCATTGTGCAGTTCACTAACATCAGACCTTGGTTCTAGGCTCACCATTGTTACTTACTTTCCTGGGATCTTGAATAAGTTAACTTCATCTCTATAAAATGTATTTTCCTAAAGAGTGAACAATAGCCTAGGTCATTGTTGAGCCTATTCTTAATTTTAACAGATTATGAATTGTTGATAGTACATATCCTTGATAAATAAAATAAAGGGAACATTTTGTCCAGACTTCAAAGACTTTAAAGATTTCTATTTACTTTAATGCATTAGAAAAGACATTTTCTTAGACATTATCTTCAAAGTTGTCTATCCAAAATAGTGTACATCAAATGACAGAAATCTTGATGTTTCAAATCAGTCAGGTATTTTTCCCCCTCACTTATCTCAGTTAATTTCTCAGTTATCTTTTTAGTGGCGATATAACCACATGCTCTAGATAGGAGAAAACAGGAGAGTTTGGGGGAAAACAGAAAGAATATCTCACATAGCTACATTTATTCTGATGTTTACATTTTTGGTTTATTCATCTCATCAATTCGCAGAAATATTCAATAGGGCATGATTCATGACAACTTCACTCAAACTGGTAAACTGATGACACCATCAGATGGTGATAATTTATATATACATATAATGTCTTACCCAAAGCAGCCACTAAAAAAGCTATTCAAAGAGTCACTCAAAAACACTGTAATAAATCAAGATTGAATTACAAAAAAATATTACATGTAGTTAAGAAACAGGAAACAGAAATGAAAAATAGAAGACACAAAAAAATTGCAGATTTAAGTCCTAAAATATCACTAATTACATTAAATGTAAGTGGTCTAAATACAACAATTAAAAGACATTGTCAGTATATTAAAAATAGGATCAAAATATATTCTATGTATAAGAAATTCTCTTTAATTATAATGATACAGATACATTGAGAGTAAAAGGATGCATAAAGATATATTGTCCAAACAATAAAAAGAAGGATTTGCTATATTAATATGAGATATATTAATATGGAGTTAAGAAAATCACAGTGACAGAGCAAAATACTACGTACAGTCAAAGAATGGCTCCATCAAAAAGAACGGAGATTCTAAGTATGTATGCACTAAATTACTGAGCTGCAAAATACATGAGGCAAAAAAATGAGATTTAAAAAGAGAAATAGACAAGTTCGCAAATATAGCTGAAAATTTCAACACCCCTATTCATCAATCAATAGAAAACTAGATGCAAACTCTGCAAGGATATAGAAAATTCAACAACATCTGTAACCAACAGACTCTAATTGACACTTCATCTGATAGCAGGACATACATTTCTTTCATGTGGCATGGAACTTGTACTAAGACAGACTCTATGCTGGACCAAAAAGCACATCTCAACAAACATAGAAGGATTAAAGCCATATGGAATGTATTCTTTGATCGCCATGGAATCAAATTAGAAATCAATAACAGAAGGATAATGGGAAAATCTCTGAACACTTGGAAAGTACGCAGCATACACTATAAATAATCCATGGGTCAAAAGGAAGCCTCAAGGGATGTGAAAATGAACTGCACTGAATAAAAATAAAAATACAACATCTAAGTTTGAGGATCACAGATAAAGAAGTGCTTAAAGGGACATTTATAGCATTAAGGGAATACATGAAAAAAAGTCTCAAATCAATCATCTAAGCTCCCATTTCAAGAACCCAGAGAAAACAGAGCTGAATATACCCAAAGGAAGCAGAAGGAAGGGAATAGTAATGAGAACAAAAGCCAGTAACAATGGAAAGAGAAAAGCAATCAATTTTTAAAATTTACTTATTTGAAAAGATTGATAAAATTGACAAATCTTTAGCAAGATGACACAGCAAAAAGAAAAGACACAAATTACTAATATCAGGAATGAGACCCTGCAGACATCAAAAGGCTATTATGGGAGTGCTCTTAACAACTGCACACACATACATTTGACAGTTTAGATGAGCTGGATCAACTCCTCAAAAAACACAAAGTACCACAACTCACTCAGTATTAAATAGATAATTTGAATGACCTTATGACTGTTAAAGAAATTGAATGTGTAATTTAAAAACTTCCAAAAAGTAAATACCCAGTCCCAGATGGTTTCACTAGAGTATTCTAACAAACATTTAAAGAAGCAATGCCACTTTTATACAACCTAATCTTGAAAACCATTCGTTTTATGAAAGTAGTATTACCCAGATACCACAACCAAAGACAGTATAAAAAACGACAAAACAAAACAGAAGAAAACTGAAGACTAATATTCTTCATGAATACAAACACAAAAGTCCTTAGCAAAATATGAGCAAATAGAATTCACAATATATTAAAAAACATTATACACCAGAACCAATTGGGGGTTATTCCAGGGTTCAACTCAGAAAAATCCTATCAATATGAATCCCCATGTTAACGGGCTAATAAAGAAACAGCACATGATCCTACTCATTCATGCAGGAAAAAAATGACAAAATTCAACACCCATTTATGATAAAAAAAAACCCTTAGAAAAATAGGAACAGGGAACTTCCTCAACTTGACATAGATCATCTATAAAAAAACACATAAAAACTACAACTAGCATTACTTTTAATGATGTAAGACTGAATTCTTTCCTCTCAGATCAGGAACAAGGTCAAGAATGTCTGCCCTCAACACTGTTACTCAATGTAGTCTAGCCAGTGCAAAGATAAGAAAAATTAGTTAAAAACAGAGAGATAAGAAAGGAAAAATCAAACTTCTCCTATTTGCAGGTGACATGATTACTTGTAGAGAAAATCCCAAGGAACTTAAAAAAATTTTTGCCAAGTTAATAAGTGAATTCAGCAAAGTAGTAGGATATAAGATAAACATGCAACAATTTATTATATTTATGTATAATAGCAATAAAAAACTGGACACTAAAATTAAAAATATAGCACCACTTATAGTCACTCAAAAATTCAAAGACTTAGGTATAAATTTAATAAAATGTATCTATGACTTGTGTGATGAAAGCCACATAATACTGATGGAGATATAAATAAATAAATATGTCATTTTCATGGACTGGAAGACTCACCATAGCAAAGATTTAATTTCTTCCCAAACTGATATACAGTACAATTGCTGTCAAAATTCCAGCAAGATTTTTTTGTAGATATAGGCAACATTATTCTAAATTTATATGGGAAGGCAGAGGAATAAAGTGGGAGAAATTAATCTACCCAACTTCAAGATTTATTGTACAGCTACCCTCATCCAGACTGTGTGACATAGGCCGAGGCATAGATACTCCATAGTCAATGGAGTAGAACAAAGAACCCCAAGTTGACCATGTACCTGACTGATTTTTGTGAATGATGCAAAACTAATTCAAAGGAGGAAATGTGGCCTTTTCAACACGTGATATTGGAGCAATTAGACATCCATCAGCAAAAACCAGGCTTGACTTCAGTTTTACTTCTTACATGAAAATTAACTCAAAATATGTCATGAACCTAACTGTAAAACTTGAAGTTATACAACTTTTATGAATAAAATAGAAAATCTTTAAGATCTTGGGCTAGGCGAAACATTTTTACCATTGTACTGAAAGCACTACCCGTGAAAGGAAACAAATGATTAATTGGACTTTATCAAAATTGAAAACTTTATCAAATTAAAAACTTTGTGAAATTAAACACTTAAAGAGTGAGAAAACTGAACCAAGAAAAAAAAAACTTTCAAAACTCTATAGTAAAACAATAAATCCAATTAGAAAATAGACAAAGGGCATGAAGGAATATATCCTCGGAGAGGATACTATAAATAAAACATAGTGATACCACCAAACTCTGGCAAGGATATGCAGAAACTGGCTCACTTAAGCATTGCTGGGGGTGGGGTTGTAAGATGGTGCAGCCATTCTGCAAGACAGTTTGGCAGGTTTTTATAGAAAATGTAATACACTATCACACAAAAACCTGTGTATGAATGTCTGTAACAGTTTTGTTCATCATAGCCCCAAACTGGAAATCTCGAAGTGCCAGTCAATGAGTGACTGGTTAAATGATTCATACTATAAAACATGACTCAGCAATAAAAATGAGTGAACTATTGATACACTCACCAACATGGAAGAATATCCAGATACTTAGGTTGAATGTATTATTTCATTTATATAATCTTGAAATGACAATTATAGAAATTGTGAATAGATTAATGGCCTCCAGGTTTTTTAAAATTTTATTGTTCAGTTTACATTCAATATTATTTTGTGTTACTTTTGGGTATACAGCGTGATAGACAATTATATGCTTTACAAAATGTCCACTCAATATTTCCAAGTACCCACTTGGCACCATACACAGTTAGCACAATATTATTGGACTGTATTCCCTATGCTGTACTTTATATCCCCTTGACTGTTTTGTAACTACCAATTTGTACATTTTTATCCCTTCACCTTTTTCACCCAGTCCCCCACTAAAGAGGAGGTGCAGTAAGAGAGAATTGGGCATGGCTATAAAAAAGGCAACATGAGGGATTCTTATGCTGATGGAAATGTTCTGTGTCTTGACTCTATCAATGTCATTGTCTTGGTTTTTGATCTGGTGCTATATCTTTGCAAGATATTACATCTTGGGGAAAGTGGATAAAGATACACAGGATCTCTTTGTATTAATATCTCACAACTGCATATGAATCTACAGTTATCTCAAACAAAAATGCTTAGTTAGAATAGAGCCCTCTATTAGGTTGTAGATTAAAGTCCAAAGCCTTCCTGTGGCCCTTTCCAACCACATTCATTTCCTACTTTTCCCTCACACACCATGCTGCATGCAGCCGCAGGGGTCTCTTACTGTTCATGGACAGCTTGGCAAGCTCTCACCACAGAGCCTTGATACAGCAGTCCTCCCTTATCCACAGGGCTACATTCCAAACCCCCAGTGGAAGCCTGAAACCAAACCCTATACATACTATGTTTTTCCATGTATAAAGTTTTATTTATTAATTAAGTGCAGTAAGAGATTAACAACAAAAACTAATGATAAAAATAGAACAATTCTAACAATATACTGTACCAAAAGTTATGTGACTATGCTAGCTCTCTCAAAACATCTGATTATACTTTACTTATCCTTCTTATGATGATATGAGATGATACAGTGCCTGCATGATGAGATAAAGTGGGGTACTCAGGACAGCATGCAATTTAAAAGTAATGAATTATTTCTGAAAATTTTTAGTAAATATTTTTGGACTGCAGGTAACTGAGACCATGGGTAGTGATACCTTCGATAAAGGGGCACTGCTGTCCTTGCCATTCCCTCTGCCAGGAAAGCTCCTCCCCCTGGCTCTGCCTAATCGCCCTGGTCCTGCTTAAATGTCACCTTGAACACACTATTGAGAATAGCACCCCTTGACAACCTGTGCCCTCACCTGGATTTATTTTTCTTTTCTCACTAGAAATGGATTTAATGTTTTTTATAATTCCAAAATTTTGGGAACCTTGAATTTCCTACTATGCCTCTTCCTTTCTATGTGTTCTGTGATTTGGAGCATTTGATTTCAAAAGCAACATGGTGTTACCTCAAAAAATTAAAAAATGGAACTGCTTTATGACCCAGTGATTCCACCTCTGGGAATGTACCTGAAAAAACCCAAAACACTAATTCAGAAGAATACATGCATACCTATGTTCATTGCAGCATTATTTACAATAGCCAAAAATTTGTGAGTAGCCAAAGTACCCATCAGTAGATGAGTGAATAAAAAAGCTGTGGTACATTTATTCAATGGAAAATTAGTCTCCATAAAAGAGAAGGAAATCTTACTCTTGGCAACAGCATGGGTGTACCTAGAGAGTATTATGTTAAGTGAAATAAGCCAGTCAGAGAAACACAAGTACCACATGATTTCACTTATATGTGGAATCTAATGAACAAAATAAACTAACAAATAAAATAGAGAGGGACTCATAGATACTGAGAACAGACTATCAGCTATCAGAGGGGATAGGGGTTGGGGCCTTAGGTAAAAAGAGTAAAAGGATTAAGCAAAAACAAAACAAAAACCTCTCAGACACAGACAGTAGTATGGTGATTACCAGAGGTAAGCGGGGTTGGGGGAGGTAAAAGAAGGTAAAAGGGGGATAAATGGTGATGGAAGGAGACTGGGCTTTGGGTGATGAACACACAATATAATATACAGATAATACATTATAGAATTGTTCACCTGAAACCATGTCATTTTATTAACCAGTGTTGCCCCAATATATGCAATAAAAATAAAAACAATTAAACGAAGAGACCTTAAAAAAACATTCATTCTATTTTCTTTTTTTCTACTCTTGGCTCCTTACCTGTCTAGGTAGAATTTAAGAATTTTGTAGTGCTGTAGATGTGCTGTATTGTATTGTGTTCAGCTTATCACCATCTATTGATATTTCCCCAAACAACTACATTTTTAAAAGAGTTGGCCTTGACTCCACATGCCATGAATCTGCCTTTAAATGACTTAGCTCTTAATTCTCTTCCAGGTTTTTTAATCCGTCTACAGTATAAAGACATATTTCAAGTGGATCCTTAGAAGTCCTGGACAAGCCTCCCCACATGTGGCAGGTATGTCTTTGTTTAGACATTGAGTGTGCAAGAAATGTAACTTTATTCTTCTGTAGATAGATATACATTACATTTACATTGTCCATATTTAGATTCTCCCTTTAACCATGTGGCAACATTGTGAGATTGCTAACTTCTAGATCTACATATGGGGTACCAAGCTTTTGAGGGATGCTATACCTGTTCCTTGGCTGAATGAAGAAAGAAGCACAATTCAAGGAAATGAAATAAAATACTGCAAATGTCATATTCCTATATAGTTAAAAAAGTATTGCCTGTCCTCTTTTGAGTACCTACCATATGATTTTTAATCTTTATAATAGTCTTGAATCTTTTATGTTAAGAATTTGACATATGAGGAAACCAGATGTCTTTGCTAGAACCACCATGACAAAATACCGTAAACAGGGTGCCTTAAACAACAGAAAGTTATTGTCTTGTAGTCCTGGAGAACAGACATCTGAATCAAGGTGTCAAAGGGTTGGTTCCTTCTGAGGGCTGTGAGAATCCATCCCAGCCCTTCTCCTTGGCTTGTGGATGGCATTTTCTCTGAGTCTTTACATCCTCTTTCTTCTGTGAGTGTCTGTCTCCATCTCCAAATTTCTTTCTTTCTTTTTTTTTTAAAGAAGGATGCCATATTGGATTAGGTCTCACACCAATGATCTCTTCTTAGCTAATTATATATGCAATGAGCCTATTTTTGAATATTCATTCTGAGATATTGGGTGTTAACATTTCAAAATATGAATTTTGAGGGGATATGTTTCAAATGATAACACCAGGGTTGAAAGAGGCTCACTGGCTTCATTGTCACACAGACCTTGGAATGCCATTGTGGGGATTCTGCAGCATAACTGGGTGACTCTTAAGGGCTCATGTTCTTTCCGTTCCACTCACTTCATCTCAGGCAACTTTTGAATGCAATGAGAGGAATGCTGTGTTTCCTTTAAACAATCAAACCAGGCTGGGTGAGGCATGGGTCCACTTAGGAAAGGAACTCTGACTTAGTCATAGATGTGCCATTGCGTAAACGCAGAATAACTCTCCAGACGCAAAGGAGAAATAGGAACTTGTTTGGGGAGAGCTCCAATCTAATACTGTCATGCACTATGATCCCATCTGCTAGAACTAGTGGTATAGATTATGCCAGGAATCACACAGGTCTGAAACTACTAACTGGTATCAGCTTGAGTTTGGTGGTGTTATTTCTATGTGCTGTGGTTTGCATTTTTGGTGCTCTTGATTTGTATTCATATCTGCATATGCCATATGTATGTGGTCTGCTTCATGTATTGCATATTTAGTGTGTCGTAAAACAACATTTTTAAATCATGCAAAAGAAAAAGGGGAAATTCTCTGCTATAAAGTTCCTGCAAGCATTTACTGGATAATGATAATGATAGCTCTACTAAAAAAGAATAATATATATTCAACTTTGATGAGGATTGTGTTTAGGAGAATTATCAGATTATTTTGGATATTTTCCCTTTTAAAACAATTTTTATTGCATCCTAGTGGGAGATAGGAATTATGAGTGATTCGGAAAAGTGGATTTGTTCATATGAATGTAATTTGAGTCTTATGGTATTCATCTGTTTTATTCCAGATGGCAAAAAAATTATTATTATTTTTCAGTTAGTGCCTGAAATATGTACCTACAGAAACAAGTCCAGTAGAAGATTGTGTTTTTTGCCAAAATTCTAATAGATGCTCACTTACCAAGAAATATGTATACTGAGAAATATTTAAGAAAAATATACTTTAATGAAGCTGCACTAATGATATTTATTTACCTAATTGTGTACAGGGATCTAAACATGATATCAAGTAAAGTAGACTGTTGACAATGTAAATAAGCCTAGCACAGGTGTGCAGAGTTTTGAGAATTAGCAGATCTAATGAATATCAGAGTAAGCCTCAAAGAAATATTTTATTGTAAATTAGATTATAAACAAATATAGCCATATAACAGAAAACGTTTTTAAACAAGAGTAAAAAGTTGCTAACAATACCAATAAGTAAAAGCAGTAAAAGTAACCTTTTGGTACATTTTCCTTTCCTCCTTTTTTATTCATTTGTTCAGTTGAGGATTTCTGAGCACTTACTTAATGCAGACACTTGGGAAATAAGGAGGGCTAGGAGGAGGTTTCTGCCCTGAAGGAACTTTTAAGTGATCAGGGGAGATAGATAGTGAATGAGTCCCTATAATAGGTGATAAGCGCAGTACCTGAGGACTGTGAGCCAAAGAGCTTGCCTGTCAACTCTTGTTAGGTCTGGGAAAGCTTTATTAGGTAAGTTGAGATAGAAACACATGGAGAAATCTGTTAGCCAGAAAAGAGAAGAAAATACATTTTAGTTTGAAGAGAGAACATCTGCTAAGGTATGGGAGGATTGAAATAGCATCATACGGGAACTGTAAATAATGTAGCATGTCTGCGAGGGCAGAAAATGAGGTTGGAGTAGTAGGTGGAGGTGGGATCATGGACGGATTAGTGCCAATTATCCTATTGGCAAGAAAGTTTTCAAGTAGAGAAGGAATATGTTTAGAATTTTATTTTAGAAAACTTAATCTTTAGCAATATGATTGGCTGGATGGCTTAGAAATTACAGACTTTAGGAACTAAGGGTTTTTTTTTTTTTTTGGTAAGGAGCCAGATATAGATGATTGATAGAGATAGCTAGCTAGCTATCTGGCTATCTATCTCTAACATATATGTACCAAGAAGCTATAATAAAGGTTAAATAAATGATGCTTGGCTTGCATTGGCCTCTAGCAGTATTTGATAGGGACTCTAAAATGTGTTCTCATGGTCATTTGCTTTTATAAAATTTGGAAAAAGTGTAAGTCGTGAACCGCAATCAGCTGTGAGGACTTTTGCTTTCTATACTACTATCCCTCTGTTATGCTTCTCTCAATGTTGGTATTGGTGACAAATTTTGTATCTGCAATTTTACCTTCTGTTTCTTTAAAAGGACCCCCAAATTGCATAAGCTTAGGCCTCAGTTTGCAGATCCATCCCCAAGATGATATTGCGACAATCCAGAAGAGAAATGACAAGTTCTTAAACCAAGATAGTAACTATAGAGCTGAAAAAAAAATGTGGAAGACTAAGGGGGAGGAATTATTGTCTGTGCTGTTGTGGGGGAAAGGATAGTTCCAAGATTTCTTGCTCCTGTATCTTGGTGAATGGTAGGGCTATTAACAGAAAAAAAAAAAAGTGGTAGGGGCAGATCACTATTGTAACTAGTAGTTTATTGAACATCTTTTTGTGTATGTTTCATATTTTTGAATTTACAAAAGTGGATTTACTGTATCACAGTGTATAAGTATTTTAATGGGTTTTGTTACTTATAACCAAATTGCTTTCTAGGTAGATGATGCCATTAAACACTGCTACAATTAATGTATAAATGGGTTTTCTTGTCTACGCCCACTAGCATTGGGCATTATAATTTTCAAACTAAATTATTGGGCAAATAATTTAGGTGATTTAGGAAGCATTAGAAGATAGTTGTAAATCTTTTATGTAAGTAGTTATATCATACACTCCAAATGAATGCATATATACATATATTATAAAAGCTAGAAATAGGTGGAGCTAAGACAATTTTTTAGATTAGATAGTTTTAGACCAAGTATTAACAATTTTTTTCTGATAAAGACCAGATATAAATATTCAGGCTTTGTAGGCTAGGAGATAAAATTGAGGCTTTGTGTAAATTACTTTAAGAGGGAAAATTTTTTCCACAAAATTTTTATTGACATAGTTCAAAATGTAATAATAATAATTGAGTAAATTTGTCATTTGTCATAATAGAAGTCTAATAATGAGAAAAATTGAATTCTTTTTTGGGGGGAGACATTTCACTTAGTTGAAGTTCAAAGTTAATGTTCTGTGTCATCAAATCGATTGTAAATGTTAATTCATTAAGTCATTCCTATTTCACAAGTGGTGAGCTGGATCTGGATCACGGGCCATACTGCGCCAACCTCTGTTTTAGACAATGACATTTAAAAGTCATTTTTTTCCCACAAGGCTTTGTTAAGTGTTTTATTTGATAATAAGTTTCAGTTCTTTTGTATACTTTATCGTAACCCATGGAAATCTACAACTTGTAAAACACCAGAATGCATGTGCATGTGTGCGTCGTATGTGTGTGGGGCATGGGTCGCTTTATTTTCCATTGCCAATGGTATTTTGGGATATATTTGGGGTAACAACACTATTGCAATGAAGCATGTTGTCTATTTAGGTTAACAGACTAGAGAAGTGAAACAGGAAACTAGACTTGGCAGGTCGAAATTTGGTCTGTTGGGCTGCGTATTGGAATGACTTTGACTATTCCCTGTTGTTGACTTTGAGTTGGGCTATAATTGGTTCTGTTCATTAACATCTGTTTCTACAAACTTTGGGAGGTTTGTGCTTTGGTTATAGCTTTGCTGTTGCTCAGCAACATTTCAAAATGTCTTAATTCTCCCTTCCCTCTCAAACTTATAAAATATATTTTATAATTCACATTTCATTTGCAAGGCCACCCAGTTCCTATGGTTTCCAGAAAGAAGAGAAGGAGGAACAAGGAAAATAAACAAAATGGAAAGATATGGAAATTTAAAAAGCTAGTACACAGGTCATGTCACCCGCTTCAGAGACTGGGCCATATGTGTCAAAAGTTTCAACTGGAATTTGATTCCTAAATCCAAGACCAATTTTTCCTTTAAACTCTTACTGAATGTTTTGGGAAGTCTACTAAAACTTGGATAAATTCAGCTACTTTCATGAGTATGCTGAATTATGGGTTGGGTTTCTTTTTTTTTTTTTAATGCTTATTCCATCCTTAATATAAAATTGTCAACATCTATCCACACAAAGCAAGTGTGTATAACAAAAGTCCCAGCATGCTTTTGAGTCATGGCTGGACTTCCTAAGAGCTGACAGTTGGGTGGAAAGTTTTTAGTCAGTATGGCACAAAGAATTGGTGTCTTTCTAATGCATAATCAAATGTAATTCAAATGAATAAACTCAATATAAAACCTTATTTCAAAAATATAAAAAAAATTCTTACATTACTGGTATGTAGAATATTTGACTTAATATTTTGTTTAGTTGACAAATATGCTATACCTATGTACACAACAAACATGGCTATATGTAACTTTTAGAGATAATGTGCTATTAGATTGTAATTTGTGTTTGAGAGGTGTCACAGGAGAAAATTCCATGAGAAATACTTTTGGAATTACTTTCTTCTCTCAGGTACTTCCATGGGCTCTTTGGAAAGCCAGGTTCCAAATGCACATTTCCCTGGTTGTCCTGCCAGTGGCTGACTCGGCCTGCTCTCCTCAGCCATTCTCTTGTTTTGTTTTGTTTTTTTTTTTCACTGCTAAAATACATGGTAATTAAAAAAAACTTTAATTTTATGTTTTGTATATACTTTAGATACCAAAGGTCTGTTTTTTCTTTTTAGAAAATTAGTACTAACAGCTTTGTAATATCAAGACCAAAGTTTGCTCCAAACATCATTCTTTTTTATTTTTTTACTGAATTCTCCAATTATTGTGAATTACCAGTTGGAATCACTGCATCTTAAAATAAATTATTTTAATAGATACTGATAAGCACAATTATTGATCAATATCTGATATTTGTTATTAAAAAATTGTTCAACTAGAAAAGCAGTAAATCATTTCATCCAAGGCAAAAGTAAGCTTTAGGGCCCTTCTCTCTTTCCCAGGTTTGGGGAGAAGCTGTAGGTAGTATATTCAATTGATCACATACTTTGTAAAATTTGCAAAGTGAGCTAATTTTTAAAAAAATTAATTGCAATCATTTATGACCACTGCCTCTACCTTAAACTTTCCCCATTCCTTTTCTGTTTTGCACTGGCTTTGGAGAAGCTATGGGTTTGTTTTGGTGTGTGTGTGGGATATTCTACCAAAGGGAGAGTCAAACTGGGGATATAGTGATTTTAAATTAAGTGGGATATAGTTGTGTTGTTTGCAAGCACCTGTATGTTTAGTGATCTATTGATGGCATTGTACTTTGCCAATTCACTAGAGCACTGTGACACACAGATGGGGAACCAGAGGCCATAATGTCCTATGGACATATCCTCCAGATACCTGACATCTGTAGAGAGGTGTGGTCAGAGAGCTAATTAATATGGACAATATGCTTTTTCCTAGATTTTGTGATGTTTGTGATATGTATGTCTCAGAATTTTAAAGTAGTGATTTATTGGATTTTTTCACTGTGAGTAAATATTTACTTTCATGTTAAATTAAAATTTTTAATTTGTGTTCTTATTCTCTTAGTACATAAGCTTTGGGTTTCCACAAAACCTGGATCTACAGAATTAATACTTATTAAATATTTAGATACTTTTCAAGGTAAATGTCACTGTTAACCTAGCATAGAGCCTCATATATAATTGTCACTTGTTATATGTTTGGAATTGAATGCATTTCCATAATAATATTTAGTTATTTCTTCCAATGATGACTGGTGCTTTGTATTAATAATATTTGTAAGCTGTAGCTAAGAAGAATTCCTGCCTTCTCAGGGTCTTGAGGTGATGAAATCATTTATTCTATGAAGCACTTTCTTATGGGTGAAAAACTGCTAAAAGTCCTTCATTTAACCATAGATTTGATATATGGAAATATTCATTTTATCATTTACCTGAACTACCTATTCTGGTTTAACTTGTCCAAGTGGGGATGAAAAAAGAAGGAAGGACGAAGGAAGAAGACAGGGAAGGGGAGGAGGGAGGGAGGGAAAGAGAAAGCCTCGTAAGTCAGAAGAACTTCTGGTCAAAATGGAGTTGAACGTTGCAATGGTAGAGAACAGTCTCTGCGCAGGTGCCTCAAGTTCTGAAACGTGGCCAGGACACAGCGAGTCACTGGCACTCCTAGGACAGTAATAGTAAAGTTTTGTTAAGGTTCTCTTCTCTGTACATAAGTCCTTCCAAATGGTAAGTTTCAAACAAAATTTGGTGTAACTAGTATATTTGTTTTAGTGGTACCTACCTGTGTTTTGAATAAACTCATCACAGGGCAGCACTTACAATGTTTCAAGGAATGAAGCCCAACATCCTCCTTCGGCAAATACATTTTACGTTTCACAATTTAACTACCAGCACAAAAACACTCTGTTGCAAGCATCTCTGTGCTTACCTGTCTTCCCCTTGAACCTAGAGATTTAGACATAATCTGCACACATGCAGACAACCCCTTTTTAAAGCGTCTGTTTGGGCATACAAATGGACAGGAGTTCACAAAGATGCATTTAGGGATGATTGTTCCTACAGTGTTCACCTGGTTGCTTGGAGGTGTGTGGATGGATGACTTGGAAAGTGTTAGCTGGAGGGAGCCTGGGTGTGGATGTGTGGACCCAGTGGGGGCTGCTGCTGTGCCGGCACCAGCAGGGTTAACCAGCCTTGCCAGCATGAACAATGGAAACAGGGCAGCTCTAAATGAAATGAGCTGAATATTTCATTCGGCCACTCAGCTGCCTGCTCCAATTGCCTCCTTTACTAAAATAAGAGCTTAATCTAAAGTGACAACAACATCAGTTTCTGTGTGCTCCAGTCACACTGAACATGATTTCCTTAACATAAACACTATTTACATGGACCGTCTGGATATAGCAGGGAATCAGGAGCGTGCCCAGCTAAGACACAGGGTACAATGAAGGATGAGGAGCAGGCAGCTGAGAATTAACATCAGCAAATGAAAGCCTGACCCTCAGAGGGCATGTTCCTGATACGTTTTAAAATGAGAGAGCATTGCACCAGTAACCTTAGCCTTTGTAAAGACTACGCCATTTAAAATAAAATAGCACCTTTTCAGTTTAGACACTTAACCAAATGCATTATGTCTGACCCATTTTCTAACTTACATGACACAAGAGGATGGATCCCTAGCTGCAATTATTAGAATCTTTCAAACGATTGCAACCAATAACCTGCCTCTCCAGACTCCTTCTCATAGCAGTCTGTGCTTCTTTGAGATAAAGAGGGCATTTCATTCAGTGCAGCAGGCCAGACAGAGACATCAGGGGAGTGGGAGAGAAGATGTGACACTTGAACTGAAGGCTTTGATGTCAGCGCTTGTGGTACCCAGGAAATCCCTGTTTGAAAGTGGTTTTCAGCTTGAGAGTTCTGGAAGATTAGAAGCAAAAGTGTGTCAAGGCATCAGCCTGTCAGAGTCCACAAAATGACAAAAGTTACTTATTTCCAGCACCCCAGAATAGATAATGAGGGAGATAGCAATCCTAAACATGCATGATTGATGATTTATTTCCACAAGGAGGATGCTATAGTATTATTTTCAGTATGCTAGTCACCCGCTGGGGACTTTCAGGGTCACAAAATGCAGATATATTGAACTTAATCCTATTAGAATTATTGACAGTTAATGGGGTTTAGTGTTTTTTTCCCCAGTAGCTTCATAGATAAGGAAAGTAAGGCACAGAGAATCTGCTCACATATCTTGAAGTCACGCAGCAAATCAGAGAGCAATGGGAAAAGATTTTTTTGCCAATTATTTCTACTTCCTTCAAGTCACCATTAATGATCTCATTTCTAAAATGGCTCTTCTCTTAAAATTTCCCTTGATTGAGCTTTTAGAGACTCGATACCTGGCACTGATTTGTGGCTTCTAGGCTCCGAAGGCCTGAGGCTGATGACAAAATGGTAGCTCTTCTCAAAATTTAGTTCTGTGTTTTGTGGTCTCTTCTTCCAGGCTCTGGGCCTGAGTGAATGCCCCTGAAGTCCCCCCTGACTGTCCCCCACATTGGTACATCTTAGATAAAGCTCCTGCTCACTGAAGGAGAAAGGGACTGAACTTTTAAAATTAGTTTCTTCTTTTAAAAAAGGTATAATGAGTGACAGGGGAAAAATCAGAGAATCATCAATGTTTAGCTGGCCTTAATAGAATAATCATTAATCAACAGTCTTTTACTGAGAATCTATGAGACCATCAAGCATTATGTTAGGGAAGAGAAAGTTATCTCTGACCTCTTAAAGCCCACCATCTTGTGGAAAGGTTTATCATAATCTGAAAAAAAATGTTTAGATTTCTGCAGAAAGCCAATAAGAATATTACAATTGTGAAAAAATTAAAATACTACTTTTGTTGTTTGAATTAATGTCCTTCTACTTTTTTCATCTTCAATTTTTTTAAGATTTCATTTATTTATTTTCAGAGAGGGGAAGGGAGGGAGAAAGAGAGAGAGAGAAACATCAATATGTGGCTGCCTCTTATGTGCTCCTTACTGGGGACCTGGCCCACAACCCAGGCATGTGCCCTGACTGGGAATCAAAGTGATGACCCTTTAGTTCTCAGGCCCATGCTCAATCCACTGAGCCACACCAGCCAGGGCTCATCTTCATTTTTAGCTTAAGGGAAATAAATGTGAACAAAAGAACAACCTATTACTCACCACTTAAGAAGCATTGATCAGTTCTTTCAGGTATTAGTCTAGAGATGCCCCCAAAAGAATTATACCTATTTTCTTATAATCTAATGGGAATACAGACAATTGTACAAATATTAATTGTACAACTTGGTGAGTGCCTTAATAAGACAGGTATCAAGTGCTTGAGAGCAGAGGAGAGGTGGGAATAACCACACCTGCTCTGTGAGGCCTCTTCAGATGACAAAGACCTTGACATCTACCCCCAATAGCAGCAAGCTTTTCAGCTTGGTCTGGACAGCCAACAAATGTCAGCCTGGAATGTCCCCTGGAAAGGGGACTCTACATGTTAGTGCTGGGAGGCAGCCTCTGCACAGATATTGAAATAGTAAAGTTTGTTGATGGCACATGGGAGGTTGATCTGTGACTGACACTTCTCTGTCTTGCTTCACTCAGCCATGATAAGGTCCATGATTACCTTCTCGTTTTATTTGTCAGGTGAGTAAACGCTTGCCTTCCCTTGGGGTGCCTCTACTGCTTTGTTGGCTCTTAGCATGAAGAGGCATGATTAGCCAGAGAGAGATGCAGGATTTCTCTTGGTGGAAGTGATACAGTCCACTTTGAAGAAATTCAGGGATCTCATGAGAAAACGCCTGATATAAACTCAGGTAATCTACAGTGCCTTCCATTTTCTTTTAGTCACCTTTCCCCTAATAAATTAATAGTGGTTAGGTTTTCAGTTCTGAAATACTCTTATGTATCATTAACTTAGCCATTCATAGTTTAATGTGTCCCCAGTTTAGGATGTTTTAACAATATTTTGCTATCCCTATTTTCATGTAGGTGCACATAGGCCATTCCTGTAAAATTATTCATAAAACCCTTTCTTTCCTCCTTAAATGTTTTCATTTTAAACTTTTAAAGAAAAATGTATTTGTTATGTCATATGTGTAGTATTTGGTCTTTCTCTTTTCTTTGAAGCACAAAATTTCTTTCATGCTAAAATAGAAGACAGTCTGGTATGTCATATTTTTTAATGACTAGAAGGGTCTTGCCATTTTTTGATATAATTTCCACACTGAGCATTAGTTTTCATGAAAAGGACCATATTTTAAAGTATAATCCTGATATAAGATTATATATGTCATAAGTTTTACTTAATAAGTTAAGTTTTATTTTGTTTTACATAATTATGCACACAAGAATTAACATTTCATATCTCATCATTCAGACATCTAGTTATTGGGGGAGAAGTGAGGGTGAGAGGTAGATTTATGTCAGGTGACCCTTAAGCTGTTTATCCTCCCAGTCCTTGCAAAATCCTTCCCTGTATTATCGGGCTTCCCTGTATTATTGTTGTTTCATTGTCTCCCACCCTGATTGGCCTATAATTGCGTGCCATCCGAAAGACCAAAACCCAAAAGGTCAGTGTCGTGATTTTGTAGCAGCTGTTGCTGCAGAAGGTGAATGCCTTGCCGATATTGATGAGCTTGCTAATTTGTTTAATAGACAGAATTTAGAATGGGGAACAGGATTTGTCTGCTAGCTGTATTCATCCATCAGCCCAGGCTGCCCCAGGCACTGGGTGTGCTTTTTGCCAGATTCTAATTTTGCTTTATTTTTCCTTAGTTTCAATCTACTTTATTTGTTTATTATAATTGGGAAAGTGATGGTTGAGATAGGGAGAAAATATGGTTGCCTCACACTCAAGATTGAAGGCTCTCATATACTGCTGTTTGGATATCAGAGCATTCCGGCTGGACCTGTTAGTCTGTAGATTGACGTGGATGGTGAATGAAGACCGTGCTCTCGCACAGGGGCCCTAAAGCAAAGTGTGACTGGAAGATTTAACCACAGTTGCTGCCAGTCCTACATGTTTCTCCCTGTCTCCACCAAGGTCAGAATTTATATTATTAGACCTATTCCTTTGGGGATCACATTCAATTCATTTAAAAGTAATTTTTTGAGCATCTACTTTGTGTTTTTATTATCATAGATGCTGGAAATATATTGGTGAGCAAGACAGAGAAAGCCCCTGCTCTGAAAATGCTTAGATTTTAGGGGTGAAGATAGAAATAAGAAAATATTCCATACTTCATGACAGTGATAAATCAAATGAAGGAAATAAAGTAGAGTTGAGGGGTAGAGTTGGAAGTTCTATTTTGGATAAAGAGGCCAGGGAAAGTTCCCTGAGTAGATGACCTCTGAGACATGGGTGATAACAAATCCTGTGAAAATCTATGAGGAGACTTTAGGGAGGGGAAATGGTAAAGGAACAGCCCAGGAGAGACACTGAGTATGTTAAGTTCTAGGAACATCAAAAAAGCCAGTGAAGTTAAAGCAGGTGATGGGGGTAAGGGTGGGAGGGAGCATTAAGAAGATGAAATTGGAGAGGAAGGCAGGGTCAGGTCACTGGATTTTATCCTAAGGGTGATGGGTAGCTAGTTGTTTTTTGCATCAGATGAACATTTTAAAAGTGATCAGATGAACATTTTATAAATGATCAGATGAACATTTTGAAAAGTGTTGGTTACCTTGGCTACTGTGTAGAGAGTAGACTGTAGGGACAAAAGTGGAAGCAGGGATATCATTGGGGAGACCATTACGGTTATTCAGTGAGAGGTGATTCTGGCTTGTTCTGGAGTGACAATAGTGAAATGGAAAGAAGAAGTCAAAATTTCATGAATTATGAAAAGCTCTAGCCGATGGTTTGGATGTGGACAGGTATGGAAAGGAGAATGATCAGGGGTGATATTTAGATATTTTGATTTCGACTACTGATAGTCAAAATGCCCATAATTAACCTGTAATCTTTCCTAACTAGATGTTGTTTTTGAAGGCTCCTTGTTGGTAAAATTGAAACAGCATGCAGAAGAAATAAAGTGCCAGAAGACTCAAGATGAGTAAAATGTTACCCTGAATTTAAAATGGGAGAAAATTTTATATTTTAAAAATGCTCTGTGTTAAGGCTTTTGGTAAAATCCCAGGTTCTACTATTATATAGTTCATTTCTGAGCACTTAGAAGGATAATAATGTTCATCAGAGGCCAGTATGAGTTCTCTGAAGTCCAATAGAGTTACCCTTTTAGCAGATATTATTTATAAAGTGTAGTTTTATGTCATGAATTTCTGAGCAGTTAGGAAGGAAATTGGTTTGTTGACAGTGTGGTAATATAGACTAATAGTTGAAGAACCACGTCTAAAGGGTGTAGATTAGTATATGGTTATCAACCTGAAAAGAGGTCTGTAGTCGTGTGCCATCCATTCTGTTCACTGGTTCTTCCTCTGTATTGTTTTTATTAAGAGTTTTGATGAAGGAAGAAAGAAAATAAGGAATCTAACACTGACTTTTCTGGCAAGGATACACTTGGTACTTTAATCCATTTTATCTCATTTGGTGCTCAGGAAGTCAGTAATAGGCTCAATGTTGGCCAAAACTTAATGAGATATAATTTAATATTGTTAAAGTAACTCTATCTGTCTATTACAGGTAAGGGATATCTGAATTGATAGTCCATTGTCAAGACAGTATGGTTGATTTTATGTTTCATGTAAGCCAACATTAGGACATAACTGCTTAAACAAAGGGTAGTTGCCTTTAATAGCATTGGTAGAAGTATAGTGTCTGTAACCAATGACATAGTTGCCTGGTAAAATATACATTTGTCAGTTTACATATGTCACTTATGGGTAAAATAATTTGAAGGACATTGACAATTTACTGTTTAAGGCTAGTGAATTAGAGGAGTAAACAATCTAGAAATGAACAGTTCATAAAAGAAGAATTATTTAGCCTGAAAAGAGAAACGTGGGGAGAATTTCAAAACAATCTTCAAAAATATGAATGAGTATTGGCCTTTGAGTCAGTCAGGGTCTGGTGAGAAATAGTTGATGGACTTAAGTGAAATGATAGGACGAGAGTACACTGTAGGCAATAATTTTAATTATATTAACAGGGCTAAAAATACCAAGACCACAGTAAGATATCACTTTACACTCACTAGGATGCCTACAATAAAAAAAGACATAATAACAAGTGTTGGTGAGAATATAGAGAAATTAGAACCCTCATATCCTACTACTGGGAATGGAAAATGGGTAACTGTTTGGGAGAAAGTCTGGCAGTGCCTCAGAGTGTTAAACCACAAGTTACCATATGACCAGCAAGTCCATCGCTAGCTTTACTCCAGAGAAATGAAAATATATGCTCACACAAACACTTGTGCACAGTGTTCATAGCAGAATTATCCAGAATAGCCAAATAGTAGACAAACCTAAATATCCATCATCTGATGAATGGATAAGTAAAATATGGTATATACATACAATGGAGTATAATTTGGCAATGAGAAAAGGAATGGAGTATTGATATACAGTGCAATGCTAATAACATAGATGGGCCTTGGAAAATTATTCAAAGTGACAAAAGCCAGTCACGAGAGGGCACATATTGTATAATTCCATTTATATGAAATGTTCAGATAGGTGACCCCACAAAGACAGAAAGTAGATTAGTGGTGGCCTAGTGCTGAGGAGTTGCTAATAGGCTGGGGTTACTTTTCATAGTGATGAAAATGTTCCAAAATTGAGCATAGTGATTGTTATACAACTTTATGAATATATTGAAAACCAATTAATTATACACTTTAAATGGTTGATTGTATGGTTTGTGAATTATATCTCAATAAAGCTGTTATCAAAGAGAACCAACAAGGGTGGGTACAGTACTCTGGGGGTAATAATTGTTGGGAGCTGTTACTATGCTTAAGCCTGAAGGGACCAGGAGGGAGCTGTATGGAACATTCTACTTGCCTGGAGAGACACTGCCAGACTCTGATATTCGTCTGCAAGGAGGGGGCTGCAGAAATACATATTTTGACCTCACTCTTCTCTTTCTCTTCAATTTTCTGCTGATGCGTCCTATTTAAGACCCAATCATGAGCTTGGGAGCTAGGGAGTCTCTTAATCTGATTCACAGAAGTCAGCATCCTGGGGCACAGAGAGAGGCGAAAGGTGGAGCTTGCATCTGGGTGTGAAAACACAAGTGATTCTGTGTATATCCAGAACTGACACCAGTAAAGGAAAATTAAAATTGAATGCATTGCCTCAAAGTGAAGTAAAATTTGATCTCTGGAAATAGGGTTGTACCGATTCTAAGATGATGATAGTGAAATTATGTAGAGGATTCCAGTTTTAAGTGAATTAATTACCTCTGAAATTTCCCTTTGTAACTCCAAGTTTCTGCCTCTAAGTATGGGCATATTGGTACTGATTGTATTACCATTTGGCCAGCTGTAATGTTGGAAGTTCAAGGTTTGGCCATTGGCTAATAGAACATAGAATAGATACATTTTGATGAGAGTGAGAAATCAAAGGGAATGATGTAAGTATGGGGTATTCACATTAAGTTCAATTTCACTGAGCAAATAAATTGGATTCTAATGTGGCCAGAGACAGTCTGAGGAGAGAATTGGCAGAGGGAAAATAGAGAAACTTGTCCTTGTAGAAGATGTAGGATTTGGAGAAATAAAATTGCCTACTTAAGAATTTTACTGATTATGTATATTAGCCCCACTTTCCTTTTTAGTTTAAAATGACAGTGATAAGATGGCACTTCTATATTCTCTGTAAGAAAATTATAGTTGGCTTTCTTGATGCATGTAAGATGTCAAGGAAGCATGAGTGTTTTCTCTCATGCAGGACCCCTTCTGGATTTGTAGGGGGAGTGATAGATCCCCCATGAAACCCCCCTCTGACTCTTTGCTACACCCAGAATGGGTGCTATATGTGACTCTTTGCTCCTTTGTAGAGTCAGTATCTACAGGACTGAGTTGAATGCATGAGAAGAGAGTGGAAGGTCACTTAAGTGATCATGTTAATGGAGCTGCTGTATTCAGCAAGCACATCATTTGCAGGCTACTTATGTTGATGACTTTAGAGAAGTTATTTGATGAATTTTATGGTTTTCTAAAATTGGTACTTTTAGTTTGTGCCATGTTTTATATCTACTACATTAAATATATAGCAGTATAATCATTTACACGGTCCACTGCCAAAAATACAGAAACGAAGATGCTCATTTACAACTGTGGACAATATCCAAATAAACCACTGATATGCCCTGCCAACTTAAATGGATGTAGGATTTAGAAGAAATAGTCGAGATTGTGGAAGTGTATTTTTCTATTTATTTTATTTCTGGACATCCTTATATATCTTGTAAATACTTGATTAGATATTTTTGTGATTTTAGAAATTACATTGTTTTTTTCTCTCCCTTCAATATTTTGTACAGTAAATTTTACTGTTTACTAAAGGCCAGTTGTTTTAGATTACTTTTCTTTTATTTGTACAGTACTCTTAACTTTTATCAAATTGCAACTCCAACCATTGTCAATTCACTGTAATGAATGGCATTTCACTTGTATAGGGCATTATATTTGGTATAGGATTATTGTTCAGATACGCATTTCCCAGTTACATGACAAGTACCCAGGAGTGCCTCCCATTCTACGTATTTATATTTTACTCTACTCTTCACTGTTGTTTTTTGGTTTCACAATAAGAAGAAACTTCTCTATTTACAAGTGTTTTTCATGAGACATCTGACTATAGTGTAAGAAATATTTATGAATAAGTTAGGGTTAATATTAGAATTAAATAATTTAATACATATAAAATAATACACAGGACTTTCTATGTAGTATCACAAATGCCATACAGAAGGCTTAACACATTTTAGGGCTTAATAAAAAGAGCTGTGGTGATCATGATGATGGTTTGATGACTGTAAAGTGGTCTATAATTATCAAAGTCAATTTTATATAATGATTTGGGGGAATGTCAGGTAATTTAGTGGGAATTTTAAAACATTTAATCTTTTAAGTTAATTTTAAAATTCCACATAAATCTTAAAGATAAAACATGAAACTTAACATGCGGTCTCATCAACAGACTCTCAGAAGCAAGAGTGGAAGTCTCCTTGCCATTCCTAGAAAGATGCGAGACGTGCATATCCAGGGATGGTGCTTCATACTTGCTCTGCTGGATTGTCTAATTTCTACTTATATATGAAGGCAGACCACAGAACCTAGCCTATTACTTTAGTGTGCATTACATGCATTGACAGCATGAATTTTGCTGCCTATGATTTATCAGTATATGATGAGCTTTAAGAAATTGTCTCCATTAAAAACAAATGGCTGCACATGAAGGAATGCTCAATGTCACTAATCATTACAGAAGTGCAAATTAAACCACAATGAGATATCATCTCACACCTGTCAGATTGGCTATCATCAATAAATCAACCAACAACAAGTGCTGGCAAGGATGTGGAGAAAGGGGAACCCTTTTGCACTGTTAGTGGGAATGCAGATTGGTACAGCCACTGTGGAAAGCAGTACAGAGATACTTCAAAAAATTAAAAATGAAATCTGACATTCAACCCAGCTATCCCACTTCTGGGAATATATCTGAAGGAATCCAAAACACTAATTTGAAAGAACATAAGCATCCCTATGGTCATTGCAGCATTATTTGCAATCTCCAAGGTTTGGAAGCAGCCCAGGTGTCCACCAGTAGATGAGTGGGCAAAACAGCTATGAGACATTTACACAACAGAATACGACTTGGCTGTAAAAAAAGAAGAAAATTTTACCCTTTGCAACAGCATGGATGACCCTTGGCAGTGTTATGCTAAGTGAAGTAAGACAATTAGAAAAAGACGAATACCATATGATCTCACTCACTTATGGAATCTAATGAATAAATTGAACTAACAAGGAAAAGGGGGACAGTCTCATAGATGGAGAACAGGCTGACAACTTGGAGTGGGGGTGATGTTAAGGGGTGGATGGACTGAGAAAAAAGGAAGAGGGACTCATGGACATGGATAAACAGTCTGGTGATTGCTAGGGGAGGGAAGTATAAGGAGACTAAATGGTAATGGTAAAAAAATACAATAAAAATTACAAAAATACCAAATTGCCATATAAAGATTTCTGTACTTTTATAAGACCATCATTGAAGACTCTGCCAATTCTCTCATGTCTTTTAACTAAAGATTCATTTGAAAACAATTGCTTTTAGTGGTAAGAACTAGGAAAAATTTTGAGAACATAAATTTCTTTTGCATTCTAACCACTCTCCTGAACTCCCTAACAGAAACCTAAATGGCTATTTGGCAGTTCCGCTTGGTGCATATGAATGAGCTGTGCATGTGCCCCTCACACCTGCCCCTCTGAAAGTCTTCCCCAGCTCTTAAAGGAAACTCCATTCTTCCCATTGCTCAGACCCCAAACCTTTCATCCTTGACTTCTGCTTTCATTTATACTCCGCAAAACTCTGTCGAGACTACCTTCAAATAATATTTCCAGGATCCAGCCACCTGTCCTCATGCCCACTCTTTCTAGTCTGGTTGAAGCTGCTGTCATTTTTGCTTGTGGTGTAGGCTCCTACCTTTGTTCCCCTTCAGCCTTCTTCATATGGCAGACAGAAGGAGCCTTGAAAGTAAACTGGTCAGATTGTCTCTCTCTGCCCTGGACTCTCCATTGGCTTCCTCCCTCAAGGGAGCATTCTTACTATGACCTACACTGCCCTCCCTGACTTCACCTGCTACTACTCTTCCCCTAACTCTGCATTAACCATACCACCCATGGCGCTTTCTCTAACACGGTGGGCGCTGCCCCTCTAGCCTCTGTACTTCTGCAGGGTCCTCTCCACCCGCAGCGCTCTTGCTCAGACTCTGCCCATTCCTGCACTTGCTCCAGGTCTTGACTCGGATGGTCCTTCTCAGTGAGGTCCTTCCTTCTACTCTAATTGCTTCTAGCCTTCCCACAAACACTTCCTATTGTCCTTTGCTTTATTTTTTCTCTGTAGCACTTTCCTAAGAGAGTATACCCATTAATTTATCTTTTTTTTTTCTGGTCTTTCTGAGTAGAATATTAGCTGCATGAAGGCGAGGAGCTTTGTCCGGTTTGTTTACAGCTCTCTCTCTAGAGCCCTAGATAGTCCCTGGCAAATGGAGACATTCCATAAATATATGTTGAATAAGTGAATAATTCAAAGTTGACTTTAGATGGTGTTCTGTATTTATGGCCAGATAAGGCTTAAATAATGTGTATTGTTTTCTTCTTGAATTCCACGTAGACAGCTTTGGGGTTAAAGTCAAATTCTTACTAAATTATTTTGTCATTCCTACTCTCTCTCAAGCATTGTCTGCTATGATAACATTAGTTACAAGTCTTATGAATTTACTTTTCCAACTTTTAGTTAGTTAGACAAGACTAGCAAGTAATCCACACAGAGGGGCTGTTCCCAAATATAAGAGACAGATGTTTAAATGTAGACTCTCATAATACCCAAGTGAGATTTTTCAGAAAAATATGCTGTCATTCTATCCACTGGCTGTAAGTTGGAGAGCAAGACTTGAGTATTTAGAAAAAGATTTTGCAGGTGCATCCATTAGTCCACACAACCACCCATTAAGAACCATTGATGTTATTATAGTCATGTGTACATGTACTGTGCTTCCAGAAAAGCACACCTTGCACCTTGCACCCTGTCTTATACGCTCTCATAGTAATTGCAAGTTCCCTAACTTAAAGAAACATCCCCAAAGTTTCTTTATTAATGTAGGTAACAACCTGCATTAATATTAAAAATAAACATACCTGTTTAATTTTACTTGCTTCCTCTTTATGAAACAAGATGTTTTGGTTACTCGTTTGTTTTGATTTTTTTAGTTTGTCATTGAGTAAAAGTCACCACTTGGTCTCCAGCGGTGCCTGGCTTTTTGGTTGTTTGATGTGTCCAGACTGACCTTTTGCCATTTGTAGCTAAGTGGGCATCTGTGTACTTGCCCAAGCAGATTGTCACCCCAGTGATGCATGCCTTCCATGGGCTACACTGCTCTTGTTGGTTCTATTGGTGATTTTCTCCTCAGGTAAAAATTACTAGTACTAAGTCTGAAGACTAATAGTCTCAATTGGTTGCATACCGTCCTATTGATGCCTCTTCCCCACCCTTAGAAGTTGTACTTCTTTCAGACTTTGGGGGAAATGGCAGGGACTTTTCTTTCTGAGTAGCTGCTTATTACTGAAAAACTTAGAAATACAAAACTCTTATTGCATTATTCACCTTCATCTTTATATTGGGGTAAACCATGCAGCTAGTAAACAATTTGATATCATTTTGACCTTAGTCATCGAGTTCTTTGATTTTCTTCAGTTTACTCTCTTGTGCATTCTATTTTCCATTTAAAAAATATGTCAAGAGCATGGGACAATTAAAAAATATCTGCCCTTCATAATAAAAGTACGGTGAGTCTAAGTTTGGGAATGGGGTTTATCTCTCAGTTCTGTGAGCTAGATGCATGATAATTTACGAGTGCTGGAATGAAATGGGTTGAAAATCCTTGTTTTCCCACCAGATGGGTTATTTTAAAATATCACAAAACTTCTGAGGTTATTTACATTACAAATGTGCTTCTTCACACACATCAAGAATTGAGGACCGTGTTTGTGTTTTGACAGTAACTCCTTTATGAAATTATATGTTTCGCAAGCGGAGTAAAATTCGTCATTCTCAAGGGAGCAGGCTTATGAATCTGGATGAGGTCACACCTCTTTAAAGATGCAGTTTGATAATCCGACATCAAAACAAAGGAATTCTGTTAATCCTCTCACAAAAGTGCAAATTGCTAATCAGATCCCTGGGCTGGGCTGGCAGCTCCGTAAACAATGAGCTTGGCAGAAGAGCAACTTTGGGTGAGAAGCTTGGGATACCAACTTTGCCCTTGTGTTAGCCCAGTTGGGCCTGTTGTTTCGAAACAATTACGTGTGTCAAAGGAGGTGGTTCTTGCAGTCATTGTGTTCTTGTGCTTTTCTCCTTCCATGTTAATGATGATGCAAATCAATCTTCCTCTCTTTCATTTCGCTTTGCTGGTGTATAGGCTACTATGCCCCTATATTCTTTTCACTTGGATGCATGTGTCTTTTGAATTTTCATTACACATTCCCCTACAAGCCCAGAGGGTTTTCCTTCCTTCCCATAAATAGTGTGGTGGTATTTGAAACAGAAAGAATAAATCCTAACCCAAGTGAAAAAAAGAACCTTTTTCTGGAAGGTGTAATAGTTAGGATTCTTTTTTTGTAAGTGGTAGAAATCAATTTAAGGCAGTGTGAGAAAAAGCATCTGGAATTTGTTGGGTAAAGGAGTACTGGAAAGGCAAATAACCAAACTGGGGAGAGGCAGGAATGTAGATGGATCTTGGGAACAGTTGGACCCAGGGAGACATCCTTGGTTAGGGCTTCATGCCTTTCTCTTGTCTCCATGGCACTTTGGATATTGACTTGAGTCTTTCTTGCTGTGATAGAGATATATCTCCAGGCGGGAGGAAGTAATGCCATTGATGGTAGCACTGAAATGTCACAATCAATGGCTTTTTCCATTCTGCTTACATAAAACATCTCAGGATGGACTCAATGGGCTCCTCTTAGATCAGGTGCTTGTCCTGGACTAACCAATCCTGTGTACAAGCATATAACTTCATTTTTATCAGAGGGTAGAAAGTGCTTGTTGTTTGTTTTACTCTGTCTTCTTCAGACTCAATGGAATATGTAACCAGCCTGGAAAATCCTAAAACCTCTTGACTATGTTAGCATGTAAAACTGTTTTGCACATCTCAACACAGCTCTTCTAACTCTCATTGTGTTTGGCTCTCTTGCCATTTCCAACTTTCACCCGAACATGTCTAAGAGCTAATTTGAAAGTGAAAAATACAACTGCTTTATTCTAACAGGGGTTTTCATTAAGAGAGTGCACTATTTTGAATACTCCCAGCTAGTTGCATCTTGCCTGTTAAGAAAGTACTTGTAAGCTGCTTGGGTGCAGTGTGCGTGTGTTGAGAAGTGAAAAGTGTACTCCTAGTGGTGAGCCGTCTTCCAGTAGGTAAGGGCAGTGTGCTTTTCTGCAGCGTAGAATGGGCTGCAGTTGGCCTGTTGGTTTCAGTCAGAGGCATGATATGGAGCACTAAAATCTACATCTGAAAGAGGAGAAACCCGTCAAATGTGGAGGTCTTGGGTAGAAGCTGCCCCGGTGAGGCCGTACTAACCACAGCCAAAGCTTTCTGAATAAGAGCACTGTCTTTTTAAAAGCAATAGGGGGTGAGGATTGAGGGAGTGCTCACAGCGGTAAGTATAACACAGCTGTGCTCTGTTTATGCTTCGGCTACAATAAAAAAGCTATAAAATGTGAGATGTCATAGCTCCACTTTGCTTTATTTATACTATTTCCTCTGAGCTCTGTCACACTGCACATTCATCTGCTAAGTTGCAGCAAGAATGGAGATTAAAATATCACAGCTCAAAATAGGAGTCAAGCGGAAGGAGATTCATCATAGCCCTATTAAAAATATGTAAATATGGGAATGAAGTCATTTTAAAGCTATACAGCGCTTCTCCTTTATGAGTTAAGATCCCTTGAGCAAGTGGTGGGCTATGCAAGGGACAGAGCTGGAGGACTGGGTCCCCATTCATTCCACTCTTCGAAATCCTTTTAAGATTAAAGACTCTTTGAATTGCAAATTATACATGTTTTCCTATAATTATGCCTAAATTAATAGTGGCAGGAAATCTGATGCAAAATGAAAACAAAAGATTTGGTAATTAAAGGTTATACATTGTTCACTTGGTTAGAATTATTAAAATTAATATCAGAAATCTCCCTTTTGACCTCAGCTATTAATGAAGTTTGAGAACCTCCAAGGGTATCTGTACATAGGAAAGTTCTAAAAAGGAAACTGAGATTTGGAGATGTGCTTTGGCTTTCCAAAATTTGGTAACTAATGATAAAACTAAGACCGGAAGCTGGGACACCTCCCTAAATCTTTGCAAGTACACTGCTTCCTTTAGCATTTCTGATCTCTGTGGTGCTGACAAAAATGTGCTCTCTGCTGTCTAAATGGTGTGCTGAGGAGAGTAAGGAATATAGTTTTAGATGGGCAGTGTGGAATATCTCAAATGGTATTAACAAGCCTTTTTTGCTCTTTTTTGTCTTCTGCTGAGTGGCTCTTCATGGTTTGGCTTCCTTATTTTATAAACGTGCTATTGTAGTCATAGTAAAAGCTAACATTTACTAAGTAAGTGCTTTTACTGGGAGCAGTTCTAAGTCTAAAAAATATGCATTTTTTAATATATTAATTATTATTACTTTTAAGGATTTGAATTTTTAAAAGATTTTATTTATTTTTAGAGAGGGTAGAAGGAAGGAAGAAAGAAAGGGAGAGAAACATCAATGTGTGCTTCCTCTTGTGCGCCCCCTACTGGGGACCTGGCCCGCAACCCAGGCATGTGCCCTGATTGGGAATCAAACCAGCCACCCTGTGGTTTGCAGGTCGACTCTCAATCCACTGAGCCACACCAGCCAGGGCTCTATTAATTATTTTAATTCTCACAAGAAATGTATGTAGTAGGCATCATTACTTAGACTTTACACATGTGGAAACTGAGGCATAAGATCACACAGACAGTGAGAAGAAGAATTCAAACCAAGCAGTATGGCTTTACGGCCTGCGCTCTCAACCGCTGTTGCCTTTACCAAAGATTAGAAAAACACTGGGAAGAGCACAGGGCTGAAAAAGGAGACCTGCATTCCAGGCACTGCCCTGCTATTACCCTACTCAACTAATTTTCCTCACTTGTGGAATAAAGCGGAGAAATCATTACGTCCTGTCCGATGTCAGTAGCGTCTATATACTACTATCTCATGGAAGTGAACTCTTTGAGCAGTAACTTCCTACTGTATTCTCATTCACTTTGGTTCCAGAAACAGTTATGTTAAACATTTCTAAAATCCACTGATTCTAGAATTTCTTTTAATTCTTTATTGTGCACCTTTCACTGCGTCTCAGTTGGATTCTTTTGGTTGCAATTAATAGGAGTATGACAGTTAGCTAAAGGCTTTTGAGCACTGTGACCTTGAGCACAGTTCTTAATCTCTTGTGCCAGTTTCCTCATCTATAAAATGGGTGTAATAGAAGTGCTACCCCATAAAGTTGTTGTAAGTGAGATATTACATGTAAGGCACTTAGCGTGATGCCTACTCATAGTTACTGCTATAAAATACCTCAGTTTTGATTATTGATCACCTCAGTCTCAGCTAACATCTTTTTCTCGCTCCTCAATTCTCCTATGATTAGCATATCAGGTAACTTGTTTTATTATGCTTGCATTCATGCGTTAGAAAGGCTACGGTACTCGCTGCGGTACTATCTCATTGGGGTAGTCGTAGTAGATCAGGGCAGAACTTCAGAAATTGTGTGGGCTGGCCTTTAACGTGCCGACCATAATATGCTGAAAGGTCAAGGGACTCTTCCAAGAACACTCAGCTAATTGGAACAACGCAGAGAGAAAGCCACAGGCTGTAACTACGGTTTCCAATATAACACTGCTACCTATGGTGTTGTTAAGTAAAACATGTGAAAGTTGTTGAAATTTGTAAAAGGAACCATAAAGCACATCATAAGGGTTTGAATTAGGCAAATTACTGTAGTGTCTCAGATTTATAGCAATTTAAGGTTTCAGGTCATGGGTCTCGTTGGAAGACATCACAAGAGAACTTCACTAGGAAATGGGCTTCAGGCTGGCCGGGGAGGACAAGTTTTCGTCCATCTTATTGACTCTTAAGAAACTGATGTTCTTGGTTCCTTTTGTATGTAGAGTGAGGTAACACAATTTTCAGTAGTATGGGAGAAAGTGGATCTGATACGCCTAGAGAAGGAATAAAAGTATAAGGAAGAAAAGGATTTTTTATAGAAAGTAAGTAGGTAAATAATCTGGTAAAACCTTGTAATAATTTTTGAGACACATCTAATTGGGTCAGAATTTATCCACTTTATTATACAAAGAAAATGGAGCTATTTCCTTAAAGTATCCCTGCTCCTGAGTCCATACCCTACTGGCACACTGAAAGGTAATAAAAAGATACTTGGTGAGAGATGTCTCCTTACATTTTGCTCCCCCCAGGTGTGCACAAACCTCACTTTCGTGCTGGCCCTGCCTGCGTCCCCACTAACAAGTTGAAGTTTGAGTGATTTGTGTATCACTGTAGCTGGCGGGGGCGTGTGGAACATCACATCTGTGTGTGCCCTTGGGGTCGTCCTCTGTATTCATCCTGGTTTATGCCCTCTGATAGTGTCTCTTGTCCTTGGGACCTGGATTTGGAGACAGAGCAGCTGCTGGAGACTTACCATTGCCTTGACCTTGAGGTCCTGCTTTCTTTTCCCATCCCAGGGTTTCCCAGTCTTCCTCTGTGTCCTGCTGATATGCATGTGTGTTGGGGATAGAGAGGATGGAACAAAACAAAGAAATTTTCAGATTCCTTGCACATGCATACTATAACCTGTGAGGAGTAACCAATTTTAAGTCAATCTGTCTGGGCATTTACTTTACCGTTTTCGTTTGTTTATTTGTTTTTGTTTTGCTTTTGTTTTTTCTTTCTGATAAGGTTAGATGGATCAAGACTTTTAGCAGGGTTCCCTGAGAGGACTGAGACCTCTCCCATTCCCTCCCCAATAAGTAATATCCATGAAACAGGACGCTCAGCCCAAAGACTTCTTTTATCCACCTGGTACAATCCTGCCCCACCTCCTTATAGGTTCAATGACAAGATATGGAAAAAGCCTGGCCCTGACCCTGGGCTCTACCTCTCTCTTTGCCCTGGACATCCCTCCCCTTCCTCTGTAGGGACATGAGCGTCCTCATCCTGGCTCTATCTATGATCCACTTTTTGCTTTTGCTTATTTCATGGTGAATGTTTTGGACATGTTTAAATTGCATTTTACTTTCAAAATCCATTATTCAAGTTTGTTGTCTTACTAAGTAAGCTCATTAATGACCCCTTTGTTCTGGATAGTAGCTGACCTCCAGATCAAATACTGGAGTGTCGACTCGGGTCCAGACATCCAGGACTCAGAGTTGAAACAGATGGTGTAAAGGTAAGGAGGAACTATCATTGAAGCAAACCTCAAGGCGTGTGAGTAGCAGAGGTATTTACTTCATTGGCTTTCATTCCTTTCCTCCTAGCCTAGTTCTTACTCTTAACTTAGAATACTCCCCATTCATTCTGGATCTATCCTGTATATCCCACCCTACAGTGGGGTTTAGGTCCAGGTTCAGCTTCTCCCAAAAGAAACTGCGTATTCACAACTTCTTATTTACTATAAGAATTTTGGGGTGTGCACACTTTCTGAATTTTCTCTCCATTATATTCTGCTAATGAAGGATGCAGACCTGTAATCTCATGCAATACAATGCGATGCATTTTATTATATGGTTAGCTACAGTATTTTATGTAAGCACAGAGAAAGGGTGTCTCATTTTGCTTGGGAGGATTAAAGGGAGATTCCCAGAGGAGTGAAGAATTATAGACAATCAGTCTTCCAGTTGAACAAGTTGGGAACTATATTTTTCAAAGAGAAAATTTCAGGGAAGAGTAGAACCTTGTCTGTCATAATTGCCATTGTATCCTTATCACCTAGCACAGAACTTAGCATATTGTACAAATGTAATTATTTATTGCATCAGTGAATGAATGATTTTATCTTGAAGGTCATCAAAAGTTATCATTTTGAGTAGGAATACAACATGATAAGGTTTTTGTTTCAAAAAAATTAATATGGCAACATTATAGTAGATAAATAAAAAAAGGAATGAGACAGGGAGCAAATGTAGTAGCATGTTTTAGGAAGACACCTGGCAGAGATTCCTTTTAAGTGACCCTTAATCTTACTCCAGATTGGAATCTCTCCAGAGAATCTCTGTACTCTGCATTGAACATATGATAGTTTCCAACATATGCCTCAAGAAGGCACAAGTCCACCCCTTAAAAAGGTCCATGAAAACTTGGAGATAATTTATAGCATATTTAAGAGTTACCATCTCAACATCTTTCATAGAGGACATAGAGTTGAGTTTTCCAAATGATCTGCTGCATAAGTGATAAACACATTCATATCTTAGTATGTAAGGGTTGCTATAACAAAATACCATAAACTGGGTGGTTTATAAAACACAGGAATTACTTCTCACAGTTCTAGAGGCTAGGGAGCCTGCATTCACAGCACCAGCACATCCAGTGATGGGTGAGAACCTACTTCCTAGGTGGCTGTCATTATGCTGTAACCTTTCGTGGCAGAAGGGGCTAGGGAGCTCTGTGGGGTCTCTTTCACAAGCATATTAATCCCAATCATGAGGGCTCAACCCCCATGAATTAAGCACCTCCCACAGGTCCTACCTCCTAATACTATCGCATTAGGCATTAGGTTTCAACATATGAATTTTGGGCAACACAAATATTCAGTATATCACATAGGGCATACAGCATAGTAGCATAGTACCATTTTTTGGTATTCTTCATTCAGAGACAGTCCGTGCATTTTCAGTACTGGCACTGGTAATCTGGAGTCTATTTAGTTAATGAAACCTAGCATGTAAGTAAGTAATACTTGTTTTTAGACTGAAAGATTGAACAGAGATCAATAAAATACATGCAGAATCCTTAGTTCCTGTCTGTATAAGTTCTCTGTTGGTATGTATCAAATTGTCAAAAACTCGGTGGTTTAAAACAATGGTCAATTATTAGTTCAAAGTTTGTGCATGTCCAGCATGGCTTGGCTGGGTTCTTTGCTCAGGTTATCCCGAGGCTGAAATCAAGGTTGGCCAAGTTGAGCTCTAGGCTTTGGGAAAAATCCACTTCCAAATTTATTCTTGGTGATGTTCAGCTTTTTGTGGTTGTAAGACTGAGGTCTTTGTTTCCTTGCTGGTTGTCAGCTAGGGGTTGCCTATACTTCCAGGAGGCTCTGTATATTCCTTGTCATGTGGCTCCCTCTATCCTAAGGTCAGCAGTGGTGTGTCAAATACTTCTAATGCCCGAATTCTCCATCTTTTTCCGTCTCATCTCTAGGCCAAGATTTAAAGGTATATGTGATTACTTTAGGCTCACCCAGACAATCTTCCTCTTTTAAAGTCAACTATGATATATAACATATCCTGTTGGGGGGGGGAACCCATCATATTCATAATTCTGGGCATTATGAGAATATGTTTACCAATAGGGGATATTTTGAAAGCCACCTGAAAATTCTACCTACCAAATCATTATTTGTAAAATTTACTATTTTTTTTAAAGTTATAAGCAGTCTCTTGCATACTGCACTCTAAGCAATGAGGAGAAGCTCAGGTATCCCCACTTTCTTAAAATTTGGGTTATGCCACTTTGCTTTTATGAAAGACTTATATTAGTAGAGTAATGGTTTATAAAAGCAAAAATCCTCTTTGGATTTCTTTCAGTTAGCAAAACAGGTACTTTACACTGTTTCATCTTATGAAAAGTTTCATAGAAACTTTCTACTTTTGGATGGTGGGGGCAAAAGAAACCCGACATATGATTTAATCAATACTTTGAAAGCCAGTATATCTGTTAATGAAGTTAATTTTCTAAAATCTAACCTTGACCGACCTGCTGTTACCTACCTTTAAAAAGTTTACTTGCATGTGACTCTTTACTTATAAATTCTACTACCATGCACATTGCCCAAAACAAAATATTTCTATATTTATTATGGGGGAGGGGTTTTTATTATTTGTGCAGGGAAAAATAAAATGATGATGTACAACCTACACATAAACACTGTCACTTCAAAGTGATTTTTAATATGAAAGCTTTGTTACGTTATCTTGACTAGTAAAGTAACATATCTTTCATAGCTTTTGAGCTCTCTAGATTTAAAGAAGGAAGGTGCGAGAATTTCACCAACTGTAAAGTTAATGGGTTGGCCAAAAAGTTTGTTTAGTTTGTTATGTAGGATGGCTTTAGTAGTGCTTAGTTGTCTTTAACTTCATTTGAAGCAGTTTTGTTAGATTGTATTGTGACAGCTATCATATCAGTAGGCATTTAAAAAAAACATCAAAATTGGTGAATTTTTGTATAGCCATTTTAATATTGAAGATCGAGGAAAATGAACATTTTCAGTGTATTATGCTTCATTATTTCAAGAAAGGTAAAAATATAACTGAAACGCACACAAGAAAAGATTTCTGCAGTGTGTGGGGAAGGTGCTGTGACTGATCGAACGTGTCAAAAGTGGTTTGTGAAGTTTCTTGGTACTACTGACATTTTAGCCAAAAAATTCTTTGCTGGGGGGGCTGTCTTATGCATTGGAAGATGTTTAGCAGCACGCCTGGCCTCTACTCACTAGAAGCCAATACCGGGAGACAGCTCACATACTAAAAATATCCAAATCAATAAAGATATTGGTGAAAATAAAAAATGTCTTTTATTTTACAGACAAAACTAAATGGACTTTTTGGGGCCAACCCAGTACTTAAATTACAAAGTTTGAGGGAGCCAGTTCTCCCCACAAGACCACCCTCAATTCTAACACTAATTGCTAGTTTGAGGGGTTTCCAAAACCACTCTCAGGTTTGACAGTTTGCTTGAAGTACTCACAGAACTCAATGAAAGCTGTTACACTCATAGTCAAAGTTTATTACAGGGAAAGGATACAGATTAAAACCAGCCAAGGGAAGAATTGTATAAGGCTGAGCCTGGAGTTTGAGAGCAATCAACAACAGAGCTTTCATTGTCCTCCCCCTGCAGAGTCAGGACATGTAATTTTACCAGCATTGATATGTGACAATACGCATGAAGCGTTGCCAATCAGGGAAGCTCAACTAAGCCTTTGGTGTCCAGAATTTTTAATCGGACTTGATCATATACTGCCCATGTCACTGACCTTTAGTCTCCAGCCCCTCATGGTTGTCAGTGTTGGACTGACCTTAGTCTTAGTCTCCAGCTCCTTCTGGAGGCAAAATTGATGTGCATGGCCCAAAGCCCCAAGCCTCCATCATCAATCGCATTGTAGACTATCCCTTGGCCAAAGCTTTCAGGCAAACAAAGACACTCCTATCAGGAATGACATTTTGGGGGCCTAGAGATCACCTCCTGGCAGCTGAAAGGAAAGCAAGACCTCTCCTTGGTTAAGGTTAACTCTTCTCTGCACAGACAAGGAGTCAGTGCACATTGTAGTTATTTATTGAGGGTGTACTGTGTGTCAGGCAGTGTGCTATGTCCTGTTTCCTATAATCCTTTGAGCATTATTAGAAACATACTATAATTATCTTTAAAGACAAGATGAGACTTAAGGCAATTAAGTGACCCGCAAGTAGTAAACGGTGAAAGGAGGATTTGGACCTGTGTCAGACTAATTCCAAAGTTCTTAATCTCAAACACTTCACTGCATTCCTTCCAACCAAACCAAGACAATAAGAATATACAATGTAATAAGCACTTGAAGCAGTTATTCTTGAGAATTGAGTTTTCAGTCTAAAGTTGTCATTCAAATGTATGAGAATGTACACTGCTATTTTAATAATGTAGGATATATATAGTGTTTATATATAGAATGGTTATTTCATTGAATTCATACCTTCCAAATGGATTCCAAAAACCACTGCATTCATCTAATGAATTCAAACACATTTATTGGATGTGCGTTCTATCCCAGGTGCTGTGCTGGCCAGTGGTGACCCAAAGATGATGATAAATATGTTCCTGCCCACAAGGAGCTAGCGATCTACTGGGGTATGTAAACTATTCATTTTATTATTTTTAATATTAATTTATTTTAAGCAAATCAGAGAGAATTCAATATGTAAAAAATACTGGGCTGGCCAGAAAGTTCATTTGTTTTTTTCCTGTAAGATGGCTCTAATAGCGCTTAGTTGTCTTTAACTTCATTTGAAACAGTTTTGTTAGATTATATTGTGACAACTGTCATATCAGCGTGCATTTAACAAAAAATTATCAAACTTGGTGAATTTTTAAATGTATAATCTTTAGGATTGTTTCTATTACCGTTTAGTTCCCTTATACCCTCCCCCCCCAGCAATCACTACTGAAATATTGAAGTTGGAAGAAAATAACATTTTTGGCATATCATACTTTATTATTTCAAGAAAGGTAAAAATGCAGCTGAAACACAAAAAAGGATGTGTGCAGTGTGTGAAGAAGGTGCTGTGACTAAGTGAATGCGTCAAAGTGGTTTGCAAAGTCTTGTGCTGTAGATTTCTCTCTGGATGATGCTCCACAGTCAAGTAGACTAGTTAAAGTTGGTAGCAACCAAACTGAGACATTAATTGTGAACAATCAATGCCATGCCACACAGGAGATAACCAACATACTCAAAATATCCAAATCAATAAAGTTATTGGTGAAAATGAAAAATGTGTGTCTTTTATTTTATGGAAAAAACTAAACAAACTTTTTGACCAGCCCAATATTTTGTCTACAAATTTCCCAAGCTTTGGGACAATTTTTTTTTCTTCCAATAGATGAGTTAATGGTAAAGAGTTGATAATTTGGAGATTGTTGTTCATATAACCGAATCAAGTAATTAAACCCACTTTCAGTCTTCTGGTCATTCTGTAATAATAGGGTAGATTTTAAAAAGACTACTGTAGGAAAAAATACAACAAAACTAAAAACAACAAAGCTCTGAGATTTGTGTATATTTCCCATTTAAAGTGGTAAATGACCACAAGTGAAGGGAGAGTAGAAATGCCAGAACACATCACAGATAGCGACAAAGTACAGTTCTTCTTCACACGTAATAACAGTGACCATTCTGATTTTTATTGATTACTTTAGTAGTAATTGTTATCTTTCATCTTCTACTTCACGACTTCTCCAATTGAGCAAAGTTTGTACTAGGATAAATAGGACTCCTTTTTTAGTTTGATTGTTAGCTAATATGTATTTTATTAGAGTAATTATTTAAATTATAGTTTATAATACTCTATACTTACAATAAACCGTACGCTATTCTGGAAGTAGTCCTGAAGAATTAAATACAGTAAATGCAGTAAATGTAAGTAAGAAAAATTGTATCTCAAGATACTTTATATATTTATAGCTTAATATAGAGGAATAAAGTTAGAAAATAAAACAATAAATTTAAGTGAACTTGATGTTCAGTAGCTCATACTGATGCTATACAACCCTACCGACAATCTATCGGGACATATTTAATAGCTATATTAATATGCTATCCAGATTAACTAATATAACTGCCAACAGTGCAGTTGTGATCACTTTAAAAATGTGAGCAAACCAGGAAAGAACATGTCCTTTTTCTTGGCAATATGATTTTAATTTTTAAAAGCATTTAATTTTCTAAACCATATTCATCATCTTTGCATAGATAAATGTTGTGGCAATTTTTGAATGAACCTCTTGGTTCCCTAAAGAAATTATGGATACACTATAAATTTACAAATGAAAGGCCATTCATCAGAGTTATAAATATAAGTAGTTGCTGTGCTGATGCCCATGTAAACTTAAAGTGGTTTAATATCTATCGGCTTTTATGCATAGTTGGTATGGCAAAAGAATATAGATATTGTCATACTTACATGGTGTGATAACATTGGCAAAGTGGTGAGACAAACATGCAATATTTTTTGAATACCTTGGCATTTCCTTGAATTACTGCTGGCAATAAAACATAAATCAACCTTTATGATGTATATTCCAAAGATGTTTATTAATCTATTCATGTAATCTAAATACTCACTTTTGTCATTTATAGAGCTAGTTCAAAGGAAGTGGCAAGTACTTATAAACCTTGACAGTTACTTTTAAGGGCTTCATAATTATGTCAGGTAAGGCTGGTTGTAATCAAGATCAAAATGCATAAAAATCTTTTCCTCCTAATCCATGGTAAAGATATTTGCTTAACCATAATTGATTTTCTGAGTTTAATAAAAATCTCAATTTGTTTGACCATTGATGAAACCTACACATGACTTTCTATTTGAATCTTCAGTTTTTAACACCTGTTCCCCTCCCTCCCTTCCTTCTTTTCTCCTTTCTTCCTTCCTTCCCTTGCTCCTTCAACTGGAAAATAATTCTGCATTGTATAAACTTTGACTGAAAAGGATTGGGAAAATGACCAGATTTCTGTGTACTAAATTAAGAAACAGCACATGAAGCATGATTTTGACAAAAGGTAATGAGATTAACAATGGGTAGGATGGACTAGGATGGACATAAGTAAAGAGTAAAGAGAAGGGAGTTCGTATCAGATAGGAAAGGCCACAGAAAGCCTGTAACAGTTAAGCTGAAGGAGTCAGCTATGCAAAAGCTGTGGAGTAAGATGCTATGAATATACATGGGCGTGAATTAGTTGCTTATTAAAATATGGAAAGGCAAGGCAAAGAGCTACATTTTGGGTTAAAATAATGTGATCAGGATTCAATTTCTCTTCATCTCTCAGCTTCCACTAATATAGCTTCAGTCTGGGCTTCGTTTGGGAGCAAGATGGTGGCAGTAACATTGCTTCAACTGTAACATACTCTTAGGCTTCAGGTCTAACAGGAAAGAGTATTTTTCCCAGAGTCCCTATCAAAAATCTTTTTATATTAATTTGATTTGATTAGATCACAGGCTCACCTAAACACACCTCTATTGGAGCAGGGATAGAGTCAGCTTTGTAATTTTCCATGGACTAAGGAGTGAATCGCAGAGGGAAATGGTGGGTGCTAATGACTGAAAGAGGGCTCAGGGATGCTAGGTAGCAAAACAGAATGGTTTGCTGCTGGAAAAACCCCAATGGGAATATACATAGGAAATTTTGCATATAATTTCAGAAACTTACAGATTTCCCAGCAATTCATGGATTCTAGTTTAAGAAAGTCTAGAAAGGCCCTGGCTAGTGTAGCTCAGTGGATTGAGCACGGGCCTGCAAACCAAAGGTTCGATTCCCAATCAGGGCACATGCCTGGGTTGCAGGACAGTTCCCAGCAGGGGACACATGAGAGGCAACATATATTGATATTTCTCTCCCTCTCTTGTTCCCTTTCCCTCTAAAGATAAATAAATAAAATCTTTAAAAATTAATAAAAAAATAAAAAAAAGAAAGTCTAAAAGTAACATTGAATCAATGCCTTCTGGAACAAACAGAAAACAACATTGATATTTTTAGCCATCCAAAGAAAATGAATTGTTATTGGGATTGTTTCTTGAATGAAAGAGTCAAAACAAGTATGATCTATAACTAGTTGTTTAAATGATAGTGTCAAAGTAAGAATGGAAAAGAAGTTATATTTTCTTGTTAGCTGAGGTGGAAAGTGTGGTTCAGCCTGAAGGTATTTATTTACTGTCATTTTGTATAAGGAAATGAGGCAAAATCTTTTATGATAGGTCAGAACTTTATAACATTAGAAGACTTTCATTAAAAAAGGGAGAAGGTTTTCAGTGATGATTCCACAACATTCGTTGCTATGGGAACCTCAATTTCTGTGCACCTTAACCCTTCCCTTGAGTCAGCTCAGTTAAAAAAGTAATGAGCATATCTACGAAAGTAATGTGTAAAGGAAGTCTTTTTTGGCCTACACTACCTGTTGATTTGCTGACTTGAAAAAAAAATTTAAGCATGTTTTTACTTTGGATCATGTTGGCAAAGTCATTATCTTCTTAAAAATTCTGTTTACTTTAGAAATGTAGAAAGAATTGGTAGGAAGTATAGACGAATCATAGGAAAATAAAGGGTCTTTAAAAATGTCTACATAGTGATAGTGTAGTGTTCATTAATCTTGGGGAAAAAGGAACCTTCCACAATGTGGAGGTCAGAGCAGTCGCCACTGAGGTACAGTCAAAATGGCACTTTATTTTTACGTAGAGTTCTCAGTTTATTGACAAGGAGAAGGCTGTAGTCTGGGATTTGAAGTAGCCTCACTGAGCACAAAAGTTTTTCTTCTCCACTCAAAAATGAGAAAGAATTCTGTGATAACCAGATAAATTAAAAAAAAATAAAATAAACATGTGAAACAAAGAAAGGTTGAGTATATCACCTTGTCTCTCTTCACACAAACAAGAACCTTCTGAGGTTAACACTGTTCCTTACTCTTGAATGAATAAGCTTTTTCACCAAAATCTTCTATTTATAGCGAAAGTGAGTTGTCACTGCTTCTTAAGTTTAGTACTCTCAGTTGTGAAAACGTACATCTTATTTTTCCTACCAACTAATGCAACTGAAATTCAGCTAAGTTGGAGGGTGCCCAGTTTTCAGAACATTTCTACAAAAGCCATCATGTATCTGACTTTCCAGATTAACATGTTATTTTTAAAAATCTTCTCCGGGAAACCTCTGCTTACCACAAGTTCGCATTTCAATTGGGAAGTGTGTGGCTCTGTTCTCACTCTGTTCGTGATGGTTTTTGTTTTGTTTTGCTTTCTAGATTACAACATATCTTTACACAGTGTCAATTAACTTTGACTAAGAAGCAGCAGGTAGTTCATTCAGTGAAAGCTGGCTTACAGATTTTCCTGCTATGCATTTCTCTTTGTTTTTCAGATTCAGTTTTAATTTTTACCAAGATAGGGAGTTGCTTCTCTCTGTAGTAATACTAGTCATCAACAGAATTTGGAGAAGTGAGGTTTTTAAAGAAAAAATATTTTTATATTTAAAAAAATGTTATTTTTCCATTTTGGCTGAAAGAAATCAATGGATATTTTTAAGATTGTGAGTTAAGGCAGGAGAAACATTTTATTCCTGTGTCCTTTCTAAAGACAAAAGATAGAGGGCCAAAATACTGTAAGAGAAATTCAAAATATATTTTTCTTATTTGATGTCCAATTCAGCTGTGTAGGTGTGAGTTTCAGATAAAATTAAATGCTCTTACACAAAAAAATGCTCTTACAGATGTGAACTGTCAAAACATTCCCTATTACTAATTTTAAGGGCTTTTTAGGGAGAAGGAACCGAAAGCATAGATTTCTAAAGACAGCTGCCTTTCTGAATAGGGAAGAACTAGGGAATGAACAGACAGAGAAAATCCACATACATACTTGAGTTTTACTTTTGGACTTTTGATAATTTTGGTCAGTGACTGGGATTTTTCTCCCACTAGGAGTCAAAGACACAAGGAGGTAATCTGCATAATCTTTCCCAGGTTTTCTAAAAGTGCCTGTACATGAAAACATGTCAGACAACTGGTCAAATAGGGCCTAAAGGCATTCTCTGTTTGTTTGTTTTAAACCCATTCTTTACTGAGAAGAAATGAAAGAAAGCCTGAGGTTGGTGACAGACTTGGGTTCTTGCCACATTCCCAGTTCACTCTGTGGACAGCTTTCTACTTCAGAGAAAGTTAATATTTTCCAGAGATGTTCCATAGGTGTCCTAAATCATGCTACCGACACCTGCTCCTTTATATGGGTATGTTATCCACGTAGGATGAATCAGAGCTGATTTCTTTAGTGTGCTTTTTTTTTTTTTTTCAAAAACCTCATTAATCTCAGTGTGCAGAATTTAGCGGGAAAGTTGTGTTTTGCCAGTTGACACTGTTTAATGTAAATGATTTATGATTATTCTTTATGTATACACAATAGGCACTTTATAAATTGGATTGTTCTAGGAGTAACACGATACATAAATGTTATTGCTATAAATTCTGAAGTTGGCTATATATTTTCGTATCGCATAACCCGTTGACTTACAAATGCTGGCTATTCCAACCCACACTTTCCACTCAATATTGTAAATGGTAACCTCGGTAAGCCTAGCCGAGATGTGCACAGAGGCTCTCAGACTGCTCATGAGCAGGGCACCTTGGCACCTCTCCAACGTGGCTTATGGCTGCCTTCCAGGGGTGATGGCAGAAAGAAGGAAGAGTGAGAGGGGAAAATGAAACTGTATGTAGAAAAAAAAATGAACCTAAATTGTTATTATTATTCTTTGCCCAATAAAGTCAGGAGCCAAGAGAGAGCGAAAGGGGAGAAAAGCAGAGCAAATAGGAGTAAAGCGTAAAACCAGTTCAGCAAAATTTAGTTAAATGACATTTCACATGTAAATTTTTATTATTTAAATAATTTTAAATTAAGATAATGGTAAATAGTACAATAACAGCTTTGTATTTACATGCATTTTTTGTATCAATAAGTATATAATATATTCACTGTGTAATAGAAATAATAATATTTAATTCCTTTTTTGCATACTTCTGAATTAAGTGTTTGAGGAATGGAGTTTTTCAAATCACATGGTACATTGGGACATTTTATCCTGTGTATCCTCTTACACTGATGGACATCTCATTTTTTAACATGCTATCTTAGCTTATTGTGAGTTTCTTTCTGCAATCTTAAAGAATTTAAAACAAAAAAATGGAATAATTGGTTGTTTTAGATCCAAGTAATTATTAAATGAAAAAAGACTCACACCCATCTAACTGACCAGCCAGATTAACAGCAAGTTTTTACTGTTCCTGATGTTTACCTGACCACACAGTCCTGGCTTCAGTGTTGATTTGAATTGTTCATTGCCCTAATTTGTGTAAAGAAGAACTGGACTGTGACGAATTTTATTGTGTTCTTAGTGTCTATTCTGATCGTGATTTTATTGTTCATTTCATAGGCTGCTTTAGTTGATTCTCTTCCTTCATTTCCTCTTAAGTATTAATATCTATGCAATTGATCTGGCTGCCCATGAAATCAGTCCAAATCAGCTGTTACAGTGGCTGAAAATACAAGATCAGTAATTCTAAAACCTAAAGGTTCCTGTTCTGTTCAAAAGGACTAACTGTCATCAGGCAATCCCCAAATAAAGAGATGATAATATTGAAACCACTACGTGTGTGTGTGTGTGTGTGTGTGTGTGTGTGTGTGTGACTTGTAATAAACACTATCTGGCTTTTACATTGAGGAGAAATCCCAGTGTGCTCCTTTATAACATCTGTAATATACTTCTACTTGTCATACTTTCTGGAGCTGTCCTGCGGCATGCATGGGAAAGAATATGCATATGCACACATCTCTATATTTGTAGGCACTATAGTCAAAGTAACTTATTTGCCTAGCTGGCTTAGCTGCAAAGCTGACTTACCCACCCAACACCAAACTCCCTAGAGGAAGTAGGGCAAAAAAGACCAAATAGAAGCAATAAAGTTAATGATCTTCTACCAAAACAAGTTACTTACGAAGTTCTCAGTGGCAGTGTTCATCTGCTGGAGGGGATATCACTCCATTTCCTGCCCGTTCCTGTGTCATCAGCAGTAGCTTTGGATTCCTTATAGAAGAAGAAAGCCCATTTCTACATTGCTGCTGATAACACACTCAGGTAAGCCCAGACTGAAATTCTTGAAAGACTGCTATACCAAACTAGACTCTGGGAAGATTCTGGTGCTGATAGAGGGCTTTACAATTCTCAGTTCACTTATCCTGTAGAATTTTTAACCACATTTTAAAATTCTGCTTTCTCTTACAGGAGGTTAAATTTAAATGCAAGACCTCCAGATTTAAATATATAAATATAAAATCAGAAAAAAGCTCCAAAACTTTTATGTTCACTAAAGAATACTTCTATCATTTACTGAGGACTTCCCCCCCCCCCAGGTATTGTTTTTGCTTTGCCTGTAGTATCTAATTTAAGCTTCCTAAATACCTCGTGAAGTAGGGACTATTATCTTACCCATTTTTTCAGCTGAGGGAATTGAGAGAGAAATTGAGTAATTGGTCATGACTCAACAACTAGAAAGAGGTGGAGCCAGGATTCAAACCCAGGCAGAGTGAGCTCCGGGCTGAAGTACACACTCTGTGCTAGGTTGGTTTGTAAGCAGTATGTCATACTTACTATGTGGAAAGACTGCAGTGGAGCCATCGCTCAGTAGGAAATGGAATTTGAGCTCTTTTCCTTGTATGAATGGCCACTATACGTCTCTCTCATCCTGTTGTGACTGATGGCAAACCTTTTGTTGAGACAGCCAGGAAAACTGAGTGAATCGTCTGTGGCTGTAGAAGAGAAAGGAATGCATCGGTTCATGCATGCATCTGACCCTAAGACCATGCTTTCTCTGTTACCGCAATAAACAAGTGAGCTAATGAACCATAGATGTTAGTGTGTCATCAGTGTTTTGCAGTTTTGTCATTGGGGTAGCCACCATCAAGCAGGACAAAGTGCCCTCTATGAATATGTATTTACTACAAGATACAGCAATTTATTCTCTTAAAGAGCACTTTATTATTTTGATTTTGATAAGTGTACATGCAATAATCAGTAGTTAGGAGTTTCAGGCTAAAATGGATGCCGTTATTAGTGATTTAACAATTTGGCATGTGAATTCCTTGTGTGTCACCAAGACTGGGTCATGCCACCCGGAGCTGCGTGTGTTCCATTTTTAGGAAAGCCTCTCTTGTGCTACAAATCCTCTAGTTCTCAGAACAACAGTAATCACCAATTTTCAAACTCTGAATATGTAAAATAAACCACTCACATAAAAAACCTTGGAGGCTGCATGGGTCAGAACATTTGTTTAAACTAATATAGAATTAGATTTTTCATTTCCAGCCATTTGCCTTGTGGATAGGCCTTACTTATTCTTGTGCAGTTTAGCCAGTATCATGGTCGCTTTTCTTTTTGGATTTTTTATTATGATTTGAGCAAAATTTCTAATTCACACACAACCCTTGCATAATGATAATAAAACAGAAAGACTGTTTAGTAAATAAGGATTGTGATAACAATTAAACTTCTCCCAAACTGGGGAAAAAAATAGCATCTCACAGTACAACATTCTCATGCATTTTGAAATTTGGTCCTTACTGATATTTTCTCTGCCTGAAACATGTGTGCTAGTTGTATTTATATAAGGGAATAGTGACATCCTGTGTGTAGCTAGACTAATTGCCTCTGTGACTAACCTATTTGAGAAGGAAGTTACATAGAAGAAAATGTCATTGAGTACTGAAAGAGGCAACTTTGTTTTAAAGCAAACCTCTAACTTTACAAAAGGGAGTGGACAAAATACAAAGATTCAGCTCCTTCTCTTCTTGGTATTTCAGCCTCTTCCTCCCTCCCTCTTTCCCTTCCATTCTTTTTTCTTTTCTTCTTGTCTCCATATAATTCGACTAGTCCTTTACATCCATTTTTTTCCTTTACTCTCTTTATTTTCCATATTACAAGGTAATGATCTGGTGTTATTTTATGTGGATATTCTATTTTCAAAATAGAATTGAGAAAAGGTATAAATTCAGTAAAAGGAGATAATTTCAGTCCTATTGAATGTATTTTTTGGTAAAGGATAAGATATACATACAGTCATGTATGTATATATATGATCTGGGTGTCTTACAAACTGAGGAAAAAGATAGCATTTTTATTCTCCCTTAATTAAATACATGTTAATTACATTTAGAGAAAGGTCCAGGAGCATGGCCAAACCAGGGTTTCTCTTGACCTCTTAAATCCAGAAGAAACTATTTGAAGGCAATATATATCATAGTAGAAAAATTGCAGTTTGGGGTATCAGAATTATTCTTATCTTGCCTCAAATATAAGGTTAGGGGGAACTAGAAGAGCATTTTCCCCCAAAAGTGCCCTTTTCAACATTTTTAAAGGTACCATGTTGGCAAGACATTTGAGAACACATTGGGAGAAAGCAAGAGCAACAGGCATCTAGGCAGCATTAGTCAAATTGTCCTGCTGTTTACATCCGGATTTACCCACCGATGCCCAGCAACAGTGACTCGTAGGCCTTCTTTGCCCAGCCCTGGCCTTGGTCGTAATCCTCTACCCCACCATCAAAATGGTGTTTTCAGTCAGATCACTTGTTTAGGACTTTTTTCATGAGATAAGAAATATCATGTTATAATTGACATATTTTTTAAAATCAGGCATGTAAGTTTGTATTTTACATGTTACACTGACTTTAAAGAGCTTAGTTTAAAAGTTCTGACCTCTACTAAGGAGAATTTCCTTGTGAAATATTTGAGAATTATAAGCCAAAGTAAATGTAATCAGCGAATTATATATTCTAATGATTGCTGAATGTCAAGTAATTGGAAAGGAAATAGTTTGAGGTATCAGAATGCAGTGGACTCAGATTCCTCAACTTCTAGGGTAATCTTTCCCTGCCTCAGTTTCTTTATCTGTGATGTGGGGCTAAAATTCCCTTTTTTGTAAGGGAATCATGGGACTTTAATGAAGAAACATTCCTGTAACAGCATGTCCAGTGCTTCCAGGTAAATGCTTAATAAATAGTACTTTATTATTTCAGATAATATTTGATAAAGCCAAATGATTTGGATATAAACAGTTTATTGTAAAAGTATTTAATCTTATCTGGGTGAGCTGTTCTTCAGTTGCATTTCATTAATGACCTATCTTTGCATTTATTGTTTTATAATCTTTACTGTAGCAACCTTTCACATCTATTAATAATTTATATCACCAATAACTAGATTATCATTTGTGGAAGATGGTACAAGGACATTTTTAGAAAGTATTAATCTTTGGGAAAAATATGAAATAAAAGAGGAACAAGAAACATAGCAGAGAGTTTTCCTGCCCATCACCTTTGTGATTAATCTTGGAATCACTGATGATTATCAGATTGCAAAAGAGCCTCCTTATGAGTAAAGACAACCCTCAGTTTACAAAAATGGTCATTTGGTTATGTCTAGGTTTTGGCAATTGTGCTAATTAAATATAGTATCTCAGGTCATTGAAGTGTCCAGAAGTTTTACAGAAGTCTCTCATCTGTTTTATTGGTGGTCTTCCATGAGATAGGGAATCGCATGAATAAAAACTCAGAAAACTATCCTCAGGAGATTTAGATTCAGTCACTACTTTTCATGGCAAGATAATTCACTCATCTGTTCAACAATATTTATTGGGTGTACCTTACATACCACGCCTGTGTCTGTCTTGAAAATATTGTCATGAACAAAGTAGACAAACCACAGGGCCTCACAGATTTTATGGCTTGACAGAAAAGGTACATAATGTAAAACAAGTAATTATAATAAAATGTATAAGTCTTATCAGACAGGAAATTTTTTGATCTTTCAATCAAACTGAGATGTGAATTCCTACCTGTAGACGGGGGTAGGGGTATTCCTTACTCCTTTGAATTTCCATTGCACTTTATCTGTATCCCCATTTGGAAATACATTCTACCTTGCTGTTCTAGTTCCTTATGATTGCAGCATCTCTTCCAGCCTGAAGGTTCCTGAGGACCCAGGCAGGATACATGTGGGATTCACCTTAGAATCGTTCAGAGAACATAGAGTTTTGTATTACATGCAGTAGACTCTAAATAAATGCTTCTGAGAGACTGAAGCAAAGAAAAGGTCTCAGAGCTTTACTTCCATTGTCTTTTGTCTTAAATTCTTAAATATTTCACTTTGAAATGTTTCCTTCTTCATATTAATAGTTGTCAGAAGGAGGTAACTAACCAATTGAAAATCATTTTCCCTCCCTCTCACCTGTTATTTTCTCGAAATTTATTCCACAGCAATCTCCTCTGGAAAAAGTTAAATATTACTTGTAAGAAAAATCTTGTACAAGATTTTCTGTACAGAAGTTTGACTTCAGTGGCCACATGAAAATAATAATGGGAGAAACATCTATCATCTGTGGTCTGGCACATTTTTTGGATGTCATGATCAACTTACTTTCTTTTTATCACTGGACCTGTTAGGAGAATCAGCATTAGATTAATTAATACTGACTTTTAAAAAGTCAAACTCTTCATTGTTATGAGAAAAATAGAACATTTAACTAGCTGTTTGGTATTTTATTTGCCATTGCTCAGGTAAATCAGTCTACTATAGAAACTCTAGAAAGTTAAACTGAATTCTGACAGTTTTTAAACTGTGGGAAAAAATCAGCTCTTATACAGAAATCCAGTCCATAGCTTTGGAAAATTTAGTATTAAAAAAAGATAAAGGAAGGCTCTCTGCAAGTAGAACGAAGCCCTTGCGTATTCTGGAAGGAACAGAGCTGTGCCGAGATTGAGCGACCTGAGCTGTGTAGCCTGTGAGCAGGGGTGTAATTTAGTGAGCTGACAGGAGGAGTGAAGTATCTCCTCAATATCTGTGTTTGGCAGAGGAGATGAATGCATACATCAGGAAACAATGTTTAAGTGTTTTATTTCCTTATTTCAGCCTGTCAAACTGTCAGTATAGTTAATGGCCACCAAGAGAGAAAGAGGGAGAGAAGGAGGAGGAGGAACAGAGAGAAACAAAGGTGCTATGGAATCTGCAAAGAAAGAAACCAGGAAAGCATTTGCATGTTTCTGTGACATAATGGTCAGTCAGACAAAAATAACTCACTGTATTCATCTCCCCACTAAAACCAGATGTGCCTGTTCCCTACCTGGAATCCCTGCACCCCTTTCATGCCTCCATTCATGTGCTTGGGAACTGCTTTGCTTAACTTTGATCTCTGCCACTCTGACTGAAGTCTAGATTGATCATCAATATTTAAGGTATCATTTTATGTTATATTGGTAATAATCCAATTTTCTTGGTTTTCAAGCTTACATTCTTGTTTGCATTGTTTGTAAAATCTGGTATTTATGCTGTTTCTACAAAAATGTTCAGTTTTGTGTATAAAATACTCCTTTTTATTGTTTTGAGTGTTTTGTAGTCTGAAAAGAGTAAATTGGGTTGGATTTTGACCTATCATATCTTTCTTTTTTAAAAAAGAAAAAAGTATTTAAAGTGAAATGCCTAAATTAGACATTTACTATTAAGAGTACAAAGCTACTTTAAATTTCCAGAAGAATCTTACCCCAACCAAGGGACTTTTATTTTATTAAAGGGAAGCATTTATATTACATTATTTTTGTACTAGAAATAACTTGTTTTTCACAGAAATGGAAACACCTTTTCTCATTTACATCTATGCCAAACTAAATTTTAAACCTTTGAATTCACTGTAGTGATGAATACTTTTCATAATGAAAAATTTTAGTTGCCTTATACACTGAAAGTATTCATTTAGGAAAAAAGACTTTTAAATATAATACAAATTTTAAAATTGTGTAAAATCATCTAAGGATAGCTACTATGGGGTATTCAATGCAGCGGATTCTAAATCTGGCCAATCATCAAATCATCTGGAAGGCATTTAAAAACATACTTTCGGGGCCCCACTCCAGACGGCCTGGAAGAGAATCTCAGGGTTGGGGGCCCAGCGTGTGGGCAAGATCCATGCCCCAGTCCTTAACCCCACCTCCAGGTGATGGGGGCTATAGCCAGCCTAACAATCACACTGTTCCTGTCCTGGAAACAGCACTGCTCTGGTTATCAGTAGAATTCTGGCTGATTTCTAACCTCATCCTTCACTCACTCAGTAACCTTGGGGCTAATCACAAGCTCTGGGGGAGCACATTTGTTAAAACTTACTATAATTTGTATGATTTTTTTCCAACTTGAGAATCTTGTGAATTTGTTATATTAATGAGGTTTAAAAATGTTTTAAACTTAAAAACTGAGTTACAATAAGCATGTACAGTTTCTTACTAGTTTTTATTTTTAGTTTGAGTTAATAGAGGTAAGGAAACCATGATAAAAAGTGAGAGAATCTCCCCTCTCATCCTCAGTTTGGTTTAAGAGTGCTTGATTGGAACTCCCTTTTCATGAAAATTTGCCACTACTGTCTTTTAGACCTTCAGATGCACAATTGAACTTGTCTCCACCCACCCAAATGTGACTTCATCAATGCTCCTATCTTAACGAATGACACCACCGCGGATCTTGTTGTGTTAGCCAGAAACCAAGGACCACCTTCCCTCTTATTTATCTTGACATTCTAGGCTGATTTTACCCCCTAAAGTATTGTTCATCTCTCAGCATCTTTTTATCTCTACCACCATCCATCCGGGGCCAAGGTGCAATCATTCCTGGATTCTGCCATAAATTCCTAGTTGAGAGATTTTTCTGTACCATTCTTGCCACCCTGTGCTCTAGCAGATGCTCAATAATGCAAAGAGATTTTTTAAAATGCAGATCTGATCATAGGTCTTCCCTAAAGCAAACTTATCAATGGTTTTCCATCGTAATTACAATAAAGACCGAAATCTATGTGATGGCCTCCAAGGCTCTGCATGATCTAACCTGTCCTGTTCCCCTCACTTTCTGCACTCTAGGTACACTGGCCATTGTTCAGTTGCTGATGCACTCCTCTCCCATCTTAGGGCCATTCAGTTCCTTTACCTTCTGTTTAGAAAACTCTTCACCTACAACTTGTAATTTTCAGATTAGCTGAAATGACATTTCCTCAGCAGAGCTTTTCTGAAGGCCCAGATATGATTGAATAAACCCATTCTCTGCTTTTACAGGATGTCTTGCATTTTCCTACTGAATATTTTTCACAGTTTGTCATTTTATATTAGTATTGATATAATGGTTTGGTTAATTTTAATGTAGTCTATACAATTATGAGCTTGGTAAGAGTAGGGACCTCGACTATGTTGTTCACCACTGATTTCTTAATTCTTCAGTGTATAGTATATAGAAGGTTCTTAAAAAATATTTGTTGAGTAGGAAAATAAATGAATCAATTTAAGAAAAACTCTCGCACATGCAGGAGACTCTTCCTGATTCTCACATATACTCTTTACAGTCCTATTGGAATATGCAAAGCATTATCATTTGTTTTTACTCTGTTCCTTTTTATAGCAAGGGATAGTTGTCTGTCAACCTAACTGCCCCCCACTTCTCATTCTCTGTCCTGGCAGCATCTGAACACCTGGCTTCAATCCTTTTCTGTTCTTCTCTGAGATTAAACAGTGTAAAAGCAGTTGCTCGAGGCTTGTTGCTGTACTCTTGAGATGAGGTCAAAAATTGTGCATCGTTCAATACAAGAAATGGAGGTAGGGCAGAAGGCCCTCCAAAGTTTCCTCACAGGAAACGAAGACATCCATTTTCTGAACTTCCCCATTTGCTCATAGAAGGTACACAAATCTCAGATTTGACCTGGTGAATCAGTGTCAGATTCCTGCCTTAACACAACACATTGATGCAGGTTATTGACAAGAAGGACAGCTTTTGGAGATGGAGAAGATCTGACATATGAAGTTAGTTAAGGTAGTTTATTGATGTCTGCTTTTCGAGGAGATTATATTCTTCATAACATATAATGATCAGGGAAACTGGAAGCCCTGCCTTGCACCTCATACATTGGAAAGTCCTAACCCTGTTGTCTTCTAGCTGTGCCCCTCAACCCTGGGTGGGTGAGAAATCCCCTAGGCCCTATCCTAGACATGCTCCAGAGATGGCTTACCTTGTAATTGCCCATCCAAAGACCTCGTACCTGTCCATGAGGCCTGTGTAAGCTTCTACAATGCTCAGTCCTTTGGAGGTCATACTCCGCTACTGGAGTGTTGCTCCCATGATTAAGAGCAAGAATTAACAACATAAGTAGAAAGTTAATAGCATAGTTAGAATCAACTCTCATGAAAACACCTGCTCATTCATTGCTGTTCTAAGCAGACAAAATTTCAGTGAAAATGAGAAGGAAAAAAGTGTGGGACTTCTTAGCTTTCAGATGATTAAACACTTTCATTCAACAGGCAACTCTTTTCCCTTAAGCCATCAGCTTTCTCTTGTACAGTACCTCCAGAATATTTTTGCAAAGTTGAAAGAGCTGTAATTTTAATGTAACTATTATATTCAAGACATTAATGACCTGGATCACTGAAAATAACCATGGTAACAGGTGAGAAATCAAAGATAGTTAATTTAATTGCCACAGAAAGAAAATAAGTACAAATAATCTATAATTCTTCATTCCAAATATGTGCACGTTATTTTCTCCCTGCATTAATTATCCAGTAGTTAGACAGAAATTATCTAGTTGTTGCTTTGTGACTCCCTGTTGCATTCATGTAATGGTTTTCACTCTAATAACTAACCATTATAATTTCTTACCTCAGCAGTTTAGGCTGCTGGGAACTGGGTAACATGTTCATTGAGTTGACATTAACAATTTTTAATAACAATAAAAATGATATTTTAAGTATAATGGAAAGGAATTAAGAAATTCTTTCGACCTAGTTACCTAAAGGCCACTCTGATTCACTGCCCCTCTGCAAACTGCTGGTGATCTGGGACTGCTGCTTAAAACAATCAAAATCCTTCTCATTTCCTTAATTTTTTTTGGGGGGGGTTGCTGGAATATTCCCACAGAAACCTGCTCAGAAGTGAGGAGCAAGTTGCAGAATCCAATAACTAGGGACAGATTTAGAGTCACTGCCAGGACTAGTAAACACTTCGTGTGTCAGGTATTTTGCTAGGCCTGGGGATACAATGGCAAATGGACAGGATAAAGGTACAGATGATGAAATAGGAAATCATGATTAATGAGTAAGTTTATATATTTTTAAATTTCATTTCACTAAATACACTATAAAAGACATTAAATAGGTGGTATTTAAATTTCATGGTTGTGCAAGAATCTTGTATATAACAACATAGGGGATAATTAATCTTTCTGTGTCCAAGATATGGTCATTTAATTCTCATACGGACATACACCCCACCCTTGTAAATGAAGTCATTTACTCCATTTTCACATCAGGAAACTAAGGTTAAATAGTTGACAAAAGGCCATCTGACGAAATAAGTTAGAGATCCTAGTCCAAGCTGGGCTGTACTAAGTTCCAACATTTTTATAGAAAGAATAATCAAGAACCTTTTCAGCCATGGCACTCACAGCCAGTGCTATAGAGTAGAATATTTAATTATAACTGATTCTGTTTTCCACATTACTTCCAGGCTATACCAAAACCATTTCAGAAAGTACCCATCACATCTTTTAGACTAGGCTTAATATCCTTTGGCAATCCTATTTCAAAAACTGTATCAGTAAGAAATATTTTAAAAAGTGAATAAATGAACAAAAATAGATACTTGCTAAAACGGCAATATAGAACCACCTCACATCCATTAGGAAAACTATGATCAAAGATAAGTACCGTATGATTTTACTCATATATGGAATCTAATGAACAAACATAACTAACAAGCAAAAGACAGACTCATAGAGAGCAGACTTACAGTTCTGGGGGTGAGGAATGTTAGGGGGCAGAGGGATCAGATGAAAAATAAAAAACTCATGCTGTGTTCATGGATAGCAAGAATTAGCATCATTAAAATATCCATACTACCCAAAGCAATCTACAGAGTCAATGGAATTCCTCTCAAGATCCCAATGATGTATTTCATGAAACTAGAACAAATATTTCAAAAATTTATCTGGAACCGTAAAAGCAACAATGGTCCTGAGAAAGAATAACAAAGTTGGAGGTATCATATTACCTAATAATCAAACCATACTATAAGGCCATAATAATCAAATCAGTATGATACTGGCATAAAAACAGACACATAGATCATGACAACACAATGGAGAACTCAGAATTAAACACAAACCTTTATAGTCAATCCAATTAAAAAATGGTCAAGGGACCTGAATAGACACTTCTCCAAAGAGGATATACAAATGACCAAAAGACATATGAAAAGATTCTCAATGTCACTAATCATCAGAGAAATACAAATTAAAATGACAACGAGATACAATCTCAAACCTGTCAGAATGGCTATCATTGATAAATCAATAAACAACAAGTGCTGGCAAGGATGTGGAAAAAGGGGAGCCCTTTTGCACTGTTGGAGGAAATGCAGACCAGTGCAGCCACTGTGGAAGGCAGTGTGGGGATACCTCAGAAAACCAAAAATGGATCTGCCTTTTGACCCAGCTATCCCACTTCTGGGAATATATCTGAAGAAATCCAAAACACTATTTTGAAAGAACATAAGCACTCCTGCGTTCACTGCAGTGTTATTTACAATTGCCAAGATATGGCAGCAATCCAAGTGTCCATCAATACATGAGTGGATAAAACAACTATGGGACATTTATACAATGGAATGCTTCTCAGCCATAAAAAAAAAAAAAGGAATATCCTTTGCAATAGCATGGATGGACCTGGAGAACATAATGGTAAGTGAAATAGGCCAGGCAGAGAAAGACAAATACCATATGATTTCACTTATATTCAGAATCTTAATGAACAAACTGAACTAACAAGCAAAATAGAGACAGGCTCATAGATGGAGAACAGGATGACAGCTATGGTGGGAGGCAGTTTAGGGGATGGAGGGATTAAGCAAAAAAAGGAAGAAGAACTCATGGACATGGACAACTGTGGTCATTGTGGGGAGGATGGGAGTATAATAGGGCTAAATGGCAATGAAAATATACAATGCAGTATAATATAATACAATAAAAAATAACTCATGGACACAGACAATAGTGTGGTGATTTCAGGGAGGAGGGTGGTGGGTGGAGGTAGAAGCTGGTGAAAGGGGGATAAATGGTGATGGAAAAAACACAATAAGTAATAAACTACTTTTAAAAACTCAGAAAATAACAAGTGTCCATGAGGATATGGAGAAACTGGAACCCTTCTGACTATTGGAGGAAATGTCAAATGGCCTAGGTACTTTGGGAAACAATACGGCAGTTCCTTGAAAATGAATGTGATTTACGATTCCACTTTGTGTGTGTCTCTGAAAGAACTGAAAGTGGAGTTTCAAAAGGTATTTGTACACCCATGTTCGTCACGGCATTATTCACCAAAGGCAATGATGGAAGCAACCCAAGTGCCCATCACTGAATGGATAAAAAATATCATGTGTGTGTGTGTTTGTGTATGTACACGTGTGTGTGTATGCTCTTTGCACCTTAGGAGATCAAAAATGTTAGAGTACCCATTTTGTTTCCAAAGGCATCTTTTATTGCACAAGGCATTTTAAAAATTAGGCATTTTAAAAATATTTGGAAGTGGTATGTTAACTTGGTAGGGTTTTATTTTTATTTATTCACTATATTATTTCTTAAGTGAGTACGATCTGAAAAAAGTTTCCCTTTACATCTGCCTTGGTAAAGTACCTGTGAAACATGACCTAAAACGCTGCATTCATTCTGTAGTGCAAAGTGCTTCTTCGGCGCATCTCTGGAAGTTTTCTGGGGCCTGCTCAGTTCATCAATTCTCACTACCGTGACTTCAGAGCCTCTGCAGGCCCTAATTTAAGCAATTAGTATCGCTGACTTTGCTGAAAACTGTCTAGGGCTGCATTTAACAGTGTCCATTCATGACAGATTGTTTAATACTGTACCACGTCCTGGAGTTGTTAACATACAGAATTTAAAAGTCTATCAGAATGGGAACTTTCTTCATTTAAATACATTTTCTTAAGTATATTACTATTGTTAAATACCCCATTATATTTTGATTTTCTTTGATGGAAAAGCCATTGCCTAAAGTATTAATAATCTTGAAAAATACACCCACTTTAATAGAATAATACGTTTGTGCTATATTCTGCATATATATTTTTTCTACTTCAAATGTGTTGAATAATTTTATCCAACTTTGCAATATTGTTTTGTACTATTCAAGGTTTAAAATAGCACAGTAGTTCCAAAAATTTTCATTGGACCTTTCTCACCTAGCATTTGTCTCAGTTTATCAGTAACCTGGAAAGATTCCAGGAAAAATTTCCCTTAATGCATAGATGATGTTCATTCCCCCACATTTCAGTAGAAGGTCCTGAATCTGGAAGATTTGAAGTCTGAATTTGAAGAAAAACAGAAATATATTCATAATGAGATGACACATCAGTGAAAATTTAAAGCTGCTGAGTGTGTGTTTGGATCAATCAGCCTCTGGGACAGGGCAGTATGGGTAACTTATGGAGTGGGATGAGAAGGCCATCTTATGGGCTACCTTGTTTACACCAACTGCAAAGGCAGAGAAGAAGGAATCGGTGTGCTTCAAGGACAACAGGACAAGCATTCATCTAATGTGAACAAGCCCTATGTAGAGCCAGTATATTCTTCTTCGTGACAATTCTGTTAATGCCGTCCATGAAGTAAGGATGATCTTTGTGGTTTATCCATGTGCAATTTAAGAATTTAAGTGTTTCAAAAAAATAATGGGGATAAGAATACTTAATATTTTTAAAAAGACTTTTTATTTATTTATTTGTAGAGAGAGGGGAAGGAAGGAGTAAGAGAGGGAGAGATATATCTATCCTCTGGCATGCCCCCAACTGGGGGGGACCTGGTCTGCAAGCCAGGCATGTGCCCTGACTGGGAATTGAACTAGCAACCCTTTGGTTCACAGGCTGGCCCTCAACCACTGAGCCATACCAGCCAGGGGAAAACTACCTAATATTTTAAAAATACTTTTAGATCCTAGGACAAAGGTTAAGTGCAATAACTGTTTCATCATTCTTTTAGAATTATCAATATTAATTATGTACTTTTTATTTGGGGTATTAATATTCATAGTCTTACTATTAAAATGACTTCTGGCAATAATTCACATAATCAATAACAATTAAAGGGATATAAAGATCATGACCCTCTTCTTAATGAGATTTCTAATAGTTGGGAAGATCCAACTGAAACGTGAAATAATAGGGCAAGAAAGTGGTTTTTGGGTGTCCGAGCAGTGAGAAAGTAGCCGAGAGAAAGGGCATGGGCTGGAGTCCCTGGAGAGGGTTCAGGGACTTAGAACTAGAACTAGGCCTTAGAGTTTGTGTAGTCAGAGGTAGGCCCTGAAGTCTTGGAAAGTGCAAGTTCTGTGAACTTCCAGCCTTTATAATAAAATAGCTGTGCATTTTGCATTCTGTCCCACAGAATAGATGTGTTCATGCTAAAATAATGTTTCCATTACATTTAAATGACCTCATTTTGTTTTCCAAGCCTGATACACCAGGAGGTGGCAGCCCATTTCACCCACACCATTTTCTTACCCCAGCACACCACGTACACCCTCAGGAGTTTGTCTGAAATCCCAGTTGGAGAAGCACAGCTACACAGGATCACAGTGCACTTAAGCATGAGAGCAGTTCTTGGCTATTAGCATGTCATCAGACTGACTAAATAGTAGTTTCTTTAGTCATTAGAAGGCTCTTACATCGTATGGTATGTGTACACATACTTTTGTACAAATGTGATGAGCTTTATAAGAAGCCCAGGTTTCCTTTTTATAAGTATAACTGGGCACAAATGGTTCCATTCTCGGATAAGAGTATATTTTCAATAATATGCTGTACGATTGGGTACAAAATCAACATCGTTCAAGTTTTGCTTTTAAAGTACAAGCCTTTGTTTTGTATTTCCACCTGAAGCCTTTTTGACCTCTGTCAAAAATATTTTTTGGTTATTCAGAGCACATTGGTGTGCTCTAAAAAAAAAAGGCCTCCCAAGCACATCCCTTTCAGTTGGTAAATTCTGCTTAGAATGGGAAGTACAGAAGAGCTCTGTAAGTGATGAGAACTGCAGTTTCACTTGAATGTTTGAAGAAGGTCAAGACTCTTTTGTCACCTCACAGAGGTGGCTGTCTCTCTGGCTCTGTGTCGTCAGGCTAAGTGGCATGACACTGGTCTTCTGCGTTCATCTCAAGTTTGGAAGCTTGGCCCAGAGGTACTCGAAGGGAGCAGCAGCCCTTTTTGCTGTCAGAACCGCTCCCAGCATTGTTTCTGTTGGCATCAAACACCAAATCCCCCGTGATCAAGTAGTAGTTAGAGCACACTGTGGGCAGGATACGCAACAGAAAAGGGATTTTTAAGGCATCATTTGTGTTTCATGTGATTTCTGTTTCTTTGATGAACGAGCATGACAACTTACTCTCAAGTGCCTGAGTTTTTAAATCCTCCAAAGTTATGCAGTGTTACTAAAACCCTTATGCCAACAACCCCCAAGTTAACAATTTCTACAACTTACAGTTGGATTTCTGGCCACATTGTTGCTTCTCCTGCCCCCACCAAATGCCTCCCTTTCTCCATTGCTTATCTGTGCCTTGCATCCTTCCCTTTAAAGAAGTATCTCCAACTTCTTACCTGTCGCTCAACCAGAGTAGCTGGATTTTTTTGGCAGGAATATTCATTCAATTATTTGTTGAGTATTTGTTAAGTATTTTTTTCTTTCATCTATTTATTTTTAGAGAGAGGAGAAGGGAGGGAAAGACAGGGAGAGAAACATCAATGTGTGAGAAACATTGACTAGCTGTCTCTTGCACAAGCCCCAACTGGGGACCTGGCCCACAACCCAGGCATGTGCCCTGATTGGGGATGGAACCAACAACCTTTCAGTTTGCAGGATGATGCCCAACCAACTGAGCCATGCAAGCCAGGGTATTTAAGTATTTATGTGTCTATACTGTCCTTAAAATTGGCAATAGAACCACAAATAAAACAAACTCTACTAAATGGGAAGCTGAGAACAATCAAAAACATAGACTAAGTGTTATAGTGTATCCCAGCTCTGCATATGGATATATATCCTTTCTATCATATCTATCTATCCATCCATCCATCCATCCATCTATCATGTGTATCTATATAATATCATTTGTGTCCCCATTTTATTTTTTGCTAATGGACTGCAGTTCAAATAGAAAAGGTAATGCGTTGGGGCTAGGGTGGGAGTAAAGGGTCAAGGAGCAAGCTGATTTATCCTAAATGTCTTTCCTTATGTTACCATGACTTTCATTCAAAGACTTCATGATAGAGGGGAGAAGTTGTAAAGGGAAGAACAAGTAGAAAAATGATGCCGGCAGACCTAACACAGATAGTAGAATAAGATGAGAAGGGTGAGGAAAAAGCCAGTTTGGATCTCCAGGAGCCTACATAAGCGATTGGCCTGGCACTTATTTCAGAGGATGCTTTAGATCCATAATGTTAACCCCTCAGTTTCCTACATTTTCTCTGGGACATGAGAGGAGATGGCTAAACTTGCTTCCCAGAATGATTGAGTTACTAGTTTTAAAAGGTGGGTGTGGGCATTCCCAGCCGCAGGCACAAATGATGTTAATGAGGTATGGAGTGAGCACGGGGTGAAATGAGTTCGCTGTGGCTAGAGGGAAGGAGTCAGACTGAGAAGACTTTTTATTTATCATATAGTACTATATATTCTAGTCAAAAAAGATTTTAAAATAAATCTTAGGGCAATGTGTGATGGTAAGTCAGGGCCTGTTTTTAAAGTAATTTTGTATTGTCTAATGCGTCAGTTGATGACAAGATAGGAAAACAGGGCCCGTGTTCAATTATTCTATAGAAGAAATTTAAATTACCACAGGGAATTAGTGGAGATGAGACTATCAATAACAGGAAGCTACCACTACCTTTGAAGCTGGAGGAACCAAGGGGGGAGGCAGCGTTTACCAGAAATTAGGAGCCACGGCTGCCCAGTGGGAGCTGGACCCAGAGTGTCAGCTTCCCTCTGAGGGAGAGGCTGTCTGTCTCCTGGGAGCTGGACCTCCCAGGCAAATACAGCTGTTGGTAGAGATGCTTCCAGAAGCAGAGGAAGGTAGCTTCTCTTCCCACTTACTTCTACTAATTACTCTCATTGCAAGAATCTGACTTATTGCTTATTAGCAGTAGAGCAGTATAGAGCAGGGTGAGGGTTAGTCTGGTCTGAGAACAAGACAGTTGTTCAGATGGCTGTTGGCAGCCATCTCTCCAAACAGATTAAAAAAATAAAATTATGGCTATAAAAGTAGAATCAATTAGACATGACATTTGATTTTATATTATCATTAGGTGCTATCTCCCACTGACCTCATCGAACTAAAATTCTATTACAAGTAGATCACTAAGCATCTTTTAAAATTGCCTCACAGCATGAGGACTTTTATGTTGTGACATTTCTATAAGACTGTGCTTTTCCCTAGGTTAGTAGAGCTTAAGAACCAAAAAATGCAAAAAAAAAAATGTTATTTGGTTGCCCACATGGCTATTAGAGCTAGAACCACTGAATACTCTAAATTTATACATTGGATCAGTGTTCTTGCTGAGTCTTCTCCCCAGATTCAGCTGCCTCAGTGGGGATGTGCACTTCCTAAAAATGAACTAATAAAAGATCCTTCTGACAATTAGACTTCTCATGCTGGGCTTAAAATAAGGGAGTGTGTAGCTCTATATTAAAAGGTGTGCTCTTGATATAGTCTATTTTTGAGGTTCTCAATCAAAAGGCTCTGCTTTTTAGTGAGACCTTTAAACAGCATCAGCCTTTCCCTCAAAAGAGAAAGGCTAAAAAGAGTGCCAGACTCAATTGAACTTAACAGAAAATCTATTGGTGACCAATGAAGCAGAAAGGATGTGCTCAAATCACTGGGTTGAACGCTCTGTTGTATAGATCAGACAAACCCATTTAGTGTCTACTGGTTCACACCAGAGTCAGATACTTGTTCGCCAACTTTAGCTCCCAGATGTTTTAATGGAAGTGTTTACAAGTTTTAGTGGGAAACCAATGAACGAAAAATCTGTAGGTGGATTAACTGGGTCAAGCTAGTCTCTTGCTTGGATTTTAATTTGCTGGGTAGTGAATTGGGTGCCAAAGCTTTGCTGTAATATTATCATGTTGAGTGGCAATTTATTTGGCTCAGTCTAACACCAGATCTAAGATAATCTCAAAGTATATATTCTAAAAGTGCCATATACTATCTTTTAAAGAAGCATATTAATTAGTGAGTGTGAAATATTATATATGATGATTCAAAAACAGGTAAGCAAACAGAAAATACTCTGCTGTCTCAGGCTGGATTCCCTAGGAAAAGACAGCAGGAGATCATGTACAGGCGGTTTATGGAAGAAGGCTCTCAGAACCGTCTGTAAGGGAGGAGGCAAGCAAGACTAGAGAGAGGCCGGTGGTGATCTGAAAGGTATGCCATTTGTTGTTATCCCTAATGCAGGCCAGCGGGCTAAGCCACTGCTCCACCCCCCTCACAGGTAGACACTGGGCATAGGCTACTGCCATGGAGGATGTTTCCTTGGAGAAAGCAATTCCTTCAGCTAAGGGGAATTTCTGTTTTCCAGAAGTAACTCCATTGTGAGCTCTCTGCAGCTCATGTCCTGCTGAGCTGGGGAAATGACTGCCTGGATCCTGAAGGGGGACCTTAGTGGCACACCACAGATCTCCTGCATCTGATTACTACCTTGTCCCAAGCGTCCACTGGTCATACCCCACACTGTAATTCCAGTGCGAGTTACTAGCATCTTTTGGCTACATTGACACAGTTGCCACATAATGGCGTCTTTCTTGCAATCATTTCTGTGTTCTGTTTCCCTCCTTTTATCCAATGATCTTTGGAAAATGCAAATCTGATTCTATCACTCCACTAAAGTACCCACTCAGTAGTTCTCAGTGCACTTAGAATAAACACCCATCTCCCTGACAAGACGTAAAGTTTTCTACTCTGGATATATCTGTGGCTTTATTTCTTTACATTTCCATTTTTTTTTTTTTTTTTACCCTTTGTGTTATAACCGCCATGTCCTTCTCACCTAAGGTCTTTGTAAACATTGTGCCCTCTGCCGGGAATGTTCCAGCACCCTCTGCTGCTCCCTGTCACACTCATGCCCCATTATCTCCTTCTCTTTCAGCCCAAAGGTCCCTGCCATGAATCCTATCCTAACTTTCCAGAGGTGGTCCAGATCTTGTCATATATTCTACACATTTCACTGCACTGCATTCTGTACTTTTCCTCAGTAACTCTGTGTGCCTCTGTGTGTGTGTGTGTGTGTGTGTGTGTGTGTGTGTGTGTGTGTGTGTGTCTGTGTGTGAAAGAGAGAGAGAGAGAGAGAGAGACAGAGAGACTGATCAGGTATATTTCTGCCATTGGACTATATACTCCAGGAGGGCAGGCAAGCTGACGGCTTCGTTCAGCACCACACCCTGCATACTGCCAGGCACATTGTGTGTGATCAGTTAATGTTTGTGAAATAAATGAGGTTGAATAATCAACCTGAAAACAAGGTTTAAAAATGACTCTCATCTCCCTAAGAAGTACAGTATGATAAACAACTGCAATTTTAAGCATTAAACATCAGCTTTTATTTCCTAATTACAGGTCCAAAAATAATATGCTTCTTTCACTTTTTTACATTTCACTACATTTCTGGTCTTCCTTGTTATCTTTCGGACATATACATACATATATAAAAGCACATGTATATCCCATACGCATAAGATGGGGTGAGTTTTATGTGAAGAACAGAGCACACACTCATCTGGTATGGTCTTGTTTTATAGGTATCTTGGCCTTTCAGCATTTTAACACATCCTAGCATATATACCAATTAAGGATTTCAAATAACTTGTTTGAGGTGTAGAAAATAATTGAAATATTTAAGTAAGTCACCAATAAAGTAGTCAATAAAGCATTTATAAGAGCTATAGAATAAAATATTTTATAAATGTGAAAGATCTTTGACATTCTCTAAATGAATGACTTCAATGTTTTACTCCTTTAATTCTACATTTAAAAACAAAGCGTGCACCTCAATCCAGGTAAAATAACTAATTTTTATGCGCATTTTTTTGTTGGGTCACCTTTTGATTACATGTGATTCAAGAAACTTCTTGCCTCATTTCTTTATACCAAATAAATCTACATACAGTTTATATATTGTGACTATTGTGATGTATTTACTGCTCATCTGATAAAAAACATGTTGAGCCCTGCCTGGTGTGGCTCAGTAGATTGAGCGCTGGCCTGCAAACCAAAGGGTTGCTGGTTCTATTCCCAGTCAGGGCACATGCCTGGGGTACACCAGAGGCAACCACACATTGATGTTTCTCTCCTTCTTTTTTTTCTCTCCTTCCTCTCTCTCTAAAAATAAATAAATAAAATCTTTTTAAAAATGTGTTGAAAAATGTTCCAGTGCTTTAAAAGTTTATTTCTTTTCCTGCCTTAGTGGCAGTGTCATTTTTAAGGCTCACTATTTTTTGCAGTGTCATTTCTAAGAACTCAAGTAATACATATCTACCAAACCAAAAAGAGACAGTATAGAAATCTCGTCTTTCAACAGCTTGATGCAAAAATATAAAGCCAGTAAAATGGTGTTAATACAGTTGAAATATGATGTCTGTCAAGAAAAAGCCTGACCATTGTTAATGTAAAGAGAATGGTTTTTGCGACATGGATATACCCCTACAGCCAAGGAGAGTGGACTGGGGTGCACATGTGTGAACAATGATGACTTCACTGTACTAGTCAGTGGGGGCGGTGGATGTGGTTGAGTGAGCATGTGTACTGTGTGGCTGTAGCATTCAAAATGACTGAGCGAGTAGAGCAACAAATTCTGCATTGAATTTTGTGTTAAGCTTGAACATTCCTCTGCAGAAACTATTCAAATGATTCACAAGGCCCCAGCTATTGGAAACGTGATTGGCAGCTTCATCACAACGATATACCTGCTCATGCATCATGTCTCTTGCAGAGTTTTTTTTTTTTTTTTTTTGTGAAACATCAAATTACCCAGGTGACCCAGCCCCTCTACAGCCCAGATTTGGTGCCCTGCAACTTCTGACTTTTCCCAAAACTCAAATCATCTTTGAAAGGGAAGAGGTTTCAGACCTTCAGTGAGATTCGGGAAAATACGATGGGGCAGCTGATGGCGATTGAGAGAACTGGGTGAGGCCCCAAGTTGCCTACTGTGAAGGGGACTGAGGCGTCATTGTCCTTTGTACAATGTTTCTTATATCTTGTATCTTCTTCAGTAAACATCTCTATTGTTTATATTACATGGCTGGATGCTTTCCAGACAGACCTCGTACATCTGAGAATTGTGAACTTGAAGCAATGTCTGATTAAAGAACCTACAGGAAGTAAAGTGAATGGTGTTCATGTGTTCAGGTGGTGAAAGCCATGTAGACAAAAGAAACTCAGCTAATATGCTCTCTGGAAATATTACTCTCTTTGATTTTCCCCCAAAACACTAAGTGGTGATTATTGTGTGGGCTCTGGTTAAGCTTTGTTAATGTGATGATCCCCACGCCATTGAAATCATTAACTGCATCAGAGAGTTCTAAGATCTCTGAAGCATACAGGAGTGCCTTAACTGAAGCTTATATTGCAGGCATTTGGTGGGCAGGTCCACAAAAGTTTTATTTTGGCTCGTACAGATCCTGTTACAAAGTGTATTTGCCTGAAAAATGCCCAGAGGATTGCATTTGACTGTGAAATGTCTGGACCATATCTTCATTCTCTGCTCAACTTGATTTCTTTTTAATAAAAGAGGATTGTATTCACTGCTCTGTAGTGAGACACATACCTACAGGTGTCCTCTCTCCTCCTCTCCTGCATTTCTTATATTTTAGTTTTATTCTTATGTCTTATGCCTATAATGGAGAGGAGAAATTTTCTTTCTTTCTCTTTCTTTTTTAACAAACTTTATTTAGGCAGTGAAGCAAGATGGTTTATATACTATATACTGTATAGAAGTAAGAATTATTACTGTATGAGAATTTCTAACATGTTTTATATTATATTCAGTTGCACCTGAATGATGTGTTTCAGTCTTTATGCAAAAATTTTCTTGTCGATTTTCTTGCCTCTCAGTGGATGCTGTAAATTGGAGCTCTTCAATGGCTAGGATCATGTCTTATTGCCCCCCACCACCCCATTGCAACAATTCCTCTACAGCTTTGAATGATTGTCTGAATGTTGTTCTGAACTTTGACATAAAAAACATATTCCCATATTTTATTTTAATTTGAAATATTTGTAGTCAATTACACATTTGTGCCATAAAAACTTTAATTTTGTGAGTGTATAATATGTGATATTCCTAGCCTAGTCTGAAACCAGCAACTGTTGAAAATATACTTGATAAAATATTTCAATTCCTAAACCTTGAAATTATATTGAAAATTTGGCAGACAGCTGTAAATAGAATCTACAGAGGATGTACCTGGTCTAAATTGATTTTGTATGTGGTGTTAAAGACAGTGATAAAATTATGAGGTTTATATTCAATAGTATCAATTAAGTATTCTGTATATTTTTCAGTGTTGCTTGCCTGTTCTTTGAAATGCCAGCCTTTTCTTCCCAGCCAGAATCTGCCCCTAAAAAAGATAAGCTTCTCATAGCTTAATGCGAATTTGGGTAAATTTTTCAATTCTTCCCAAGGTATATTTCTAACAGCATAGTAGTTAAAAGGGTGGGCCATGGGGCCAGACTGCCTGGCTTTGAGTCCCATTGTCTCACTCACTCTCTGAGTGACTTCAAACAAGTGACTGACCCTTTTCTATCTTGTTAGCTCAGCTGTAAAATGGGTATAATAGTTGTTGGGAGGATCAAATAAGTTAATATATGTAATGCACTTATCACAGTGCCTAGTGCATGCAAAATACTCAATAAAGGCTATTATTGTGACATAATGAAATGAAAATGAAAAGCAATGCCCTCTCTTAGAGACATTTCTGAAATCCTGTGGTGGATAGAGAGACTCATTTATGAAGGAGGAAGGATTTCTTTTTTGCCCTAGTTGCTTGACAACTTATGATCTTCCTCTCTTATTCTTTACTGTTTGGGTTTGTAACTTTTTAAAAATGTTTTATTCATTTTAGTGGAAGTTTGAGAAAGAGATGGATCAATTCAAATGACTGTGTGTAGGTCTCTTAGCATGCTGTATAGACACAATTATTTATTTATTTATAAAGATTTTACTTATTTCTTTAGAGAGAGGGAAAGGGAAGGAGAAAGAGAGGGAGAGAAACACTGATTTGTTAGAGAAGCATCAATCAGTTGCGTTTCACATGCCCCCAACTGGGGTCCCAGCCCACAACCCAGGCCTGTGCCCTGACCTGGAATGGGACTGGGAGCCCTTTGGTTTGCAGGCTGGCACTCATTCCACTGAGCCACACCAGCCAGGACTCATTGATTTTTTTTAATTCACTCATTCAAAACATATGCTTGTCATGCCTGCCATGTGACAAAGTATTCCCAAAGAGAGAGCCTCCAACTGAACTTACACTTATCCCTGCCTTCATGAAGCTTGTAGAGAATGAGGACACTTGCTCTATAGTGAAGCTGAGTCAAAATGTACGTAGTGGCCTCACTATTATCAATTCCAGGCAAGACGGATCCTGGGGAAGTAAAGGTCCTGACTGTGCTCCAAATACACAGCCTGAACAGACTCAGACTCACTCTCTCCCTTTGTCACCGTCTTAAAGAGCAGCATCCTTCCTGCCCCAAGTGCCTGATCGCACCCCTCCACGGGGATGTTCTGACCCTTCCACTTTTCGTTGTGAACTTTTCTTTTAGGTCTACATATGGGAGCATAGTGTGAAATTCATTTCTTAAGCCAATGTGAATTTTTTTCCCAAAGGGTAATTTAACGTTTTATTTGCTGTCACAATTGATATGTTAATCTTAGTTTGTCAGAACTTTCAGATCTACATTTTCTATTTTTAATACTATTTGTTTGGTCATTTGTGCCACAGGGTATGGTTTCCTTGTTTTGTTCAGTGAGTTAGGAGTTACATATTCTATTTAAAATTCTACTAGCGGTTACATTTAGGTTGTTAAATATGTATTTGAAATACCATATTCTCATGTTAAAAATTAAGAACACACCACCAATGTTTGAATTCAACCTTTGTAAAATTAGCAATTTATAATGTTTTTCTCTCCCCATGACCTACTTCTGAACGTTTGTCACTTTAGACCTAGAAGCTATATTTATTTTTAATTTCTTAATTTAAGCCATGCTAAATAACTAGATTAGAATGAGTGGGGAAATTCTTGTTTCATTACAGTGAACTAATGTGACTTCCTTTGCAGTATATAATTCTTGGTAGAATTTACTATATAAGGATATGGCAATATCTGGGTTTATCTCTCTTTTAAAAGTGAAAGAAATCTTAAGAGTTAAATACAAATCTTTGGTAATAAAATTTATTATCAATAGAAACATATTTGTTTAATTTCTAAGCATGCTTCTATATTAATTCTGAGTCAAATATTATTAGGGTTTATAAAAAACATTCTAAAAATAAAATTAACTTGAAATTTTGGTTTCACATGTTAAACCAAGTGAAGGGGACTTTAAAGACAAAAGTTGTATTAAAGCAACAGATAAATCATAGTTAAATAGCTGCAGACAAAATTAATTTGTAATAATAAAGGTACTTTGCATCTCCCTCACCTTGGAAACTTCTTTTACTCACTGCTACTGTTTCTTTAAAATTGGTTTCAATTAAGCCTTTTCCATATTCTGACAAAGGTGAAAGAGTTAAATAATTTTCCTTGCTACCCACTTTTTTTGTGTTTATCTGAATAGCAGCTCCACTACAGGGAGATGTGTGGAGGTAGAGAAATATCAAACTAAGCTTTTGCTCTCTGTGGATAATAAAAATTACCCACTTTCTCACAGATGTCAAATCTGGCAGATTTCCATAGAAAATTTGGATTGAATGTCAACTACCCAAATTATTTTAGTGTCTGCTGAAGTGTGTGCTTGGCAGAGATTTCAGCAGGAAAATAGGAAGTGGGTTTGAAAACATTAATAATATCTGAATACAACTTTTTAAGCTGATTGTTCCATAGATAAACCAAAGCATACATTGTCCAGGCAAAGCAGAGCCCTCCAAGAAGTCCAGGTGGACACATTGTCAATGTTTCAAATATGGAAGTTGAGACAAGAGCTTATTTAGGAAACAGGATTTGCTGTCATGATAGATCTTTGCCATCTCCTTGAATAGTTTAGATTGGATAATTAACAACTAAACTTAGTCTAAATGACACAAATACCATGTAGGCAATGAAGATACTTAAGTTTCACTAGCTATAAATCATTTGTAGAGAGAAAGAGTTGTTCAAAATTGTACTGAGGTTTGGTTAGAAGAGCTGAGTTCCAATTCTGATACTGACATCAGATGTCTCCATCTTTCTAGACCTCAGTTCTGTTATCCGTGAATCAAAGGGGATACATTGTATCATCTTTAGGGATGCTTTCAGCATGTCTTTCATCTGTGTTGATTAGGAATAATCGAGATAACTCAATACTGGATAAAGCTAGTTAGTTTGTTTCTCATGAGAAGAAACAAACCTCTCATGCTTGAGGAAGAAATTGAAACTGTAGTAAATCAAGCAACATAAGATGAATTCTGAACAGATACACAGTATCAAGAGGTTAGCTTAATCATCATATACATTTGAATTACTATAAATGTTAACTGTTATTATCTATCAAAAATACCCTTTCCTCTAACAAATGCTATGTCATTGTGAAATACATAGATTGAGGCCTCCTATGCCCCAGACATTGTGTTAAATGGTAGGTAGTGAAGAAAAAAAAAAGACAAACCCACCCTGCCTTTGTGAAGTTTACACTCTAACAGGGGAAGACATGATAAAACCAGTACAAACAGTGTGTACTATGTCAGAGAGCAGTCAATGGTGGGAAAGGGCATGCATCATGTATGTGAGCACATGCACATTTTAAACAGGGAGGGTGGAGAAGCCTGCACTGAGCAACTGAAATTTGAGATAATACTTTAAGTAGGTGAGGGAGGGAGCTAAGCCAATATCTGACAAAGGAGCTTTCCGGGCAGAGGACACAGCACATGGAAAAAACTCTAGGGCAGGAGTGTGCTGGCCATTGTCGGGAACTGATTCATTGCCTCATTCAGAAACATTGTTGGCTGAGTTCTGGCCAAAGTGGAGGCAGAGGCAGAGACCCTTCCTCGCACAACCAAAAGGAGGATAACGACCAGTCTAAAACCAATAACAACCAGAAGCACCAGAAAATCAAACTGTATGGAACTCTGACAACCAAGGAATTAAAGAAAAAATCAACCAGAACAACCAGATGGTAAGGCAGACTGCACAAGGGGCGGCTGAGGGGCGGGCTTGACTGCCTAGCTCGACAGAGCTATGCAGGAAGGACTAACTTAAGGGGAAACTGAGACTCAGAGCTGACTGTGGGCTAAGGCTGGGGTTGCTGTGGTGATACTTCCAGTCTCACATGAGAGTTTGTTGGAAAGTGTGCTAGAGAGGAGGAGGTGAGCTGCATTGCTCCCTCTCTGGCCCTCCCCCACCAGGCAGTGCAGCATAGAGGGTTGCCCCGCCCTGGTGAAATACCTAAGGCCCCGCCCCCTACAACCTATCAGCTGGGCCAAGACAAAGAAATATGGCCCAAATGAAAGGACACAGTAAAACCTCAGAAAGGGAACTAAGCGATGAGGAGATTGCCAACCAGCTGATGGAGAATTTAAAGCCCTGCAATCAAAATTCTCACAGAACTGATTGAGCTTGGTCAAAAAATGAAAGAACAAATGAAAGATACCCAAAATGAAATAAAGCAGAATATTCAGGGAACCAACAGTGGCAGGAAGGAAACCAGGATTCAAAGCAATGATTTGGAACAGAAGGAAGAAATACGCATCCAACTGGATCAGAAAGAAGGGTCAAGAATTCAAAAAATGAAGAGGCTGAGGACTCTCTGGGACAACCTGAAACATTCCCATATCCGAATTATAGGGGTGCCAGAAGGAGAAGAGCAGCAGCAAGAAATCAAAAACTTATTTGAACAAATCATGAAGAAAAACTTCCCCAATCTGGCAAAGGATATAAGACTTCCAGGAAGTCCAGGAAGCCCCAAAGAAGTTGGACCCAAAGAGGAACACACCAAGGCACATCATTGTTAAGTTACCCAAGAGTAAATATAAAGAGAGAATCCTAAAAGCAACAAGAGAAAAAGAGACAATTACCTACAAAGGAGTTCCTATAAGGCTATCAGCTGATTTCTCAAAAGAAACCTTATAGGCAAGAAGGGGCTGGAAAGAGGTATTCCAAGTCATGAAAGGCAAGGACCTACATCCAAAGTTACTCTATCCAGCAAAGCTTTCATTTAGAATGGAAAGGCAGATAAAGAGCTTCCCAGATAAGGTCAAGCTAAAGGAGCTCATCACCACCAAGCCCTGATTATATGAAACATTAAAGGGACTTATCTAAGTAAAAGAAGATAAAAAATATGAACAGTAAAATGACAACAAACTCACAACTATTAACAAATGAACCTAAAAGAAAAGAAAAACAATGAAAACAAAAACTAAGCAAACATCCAGAACAGGAACAGAATCAGAGAAATGGAGATCACAGACAGGGAGATCAGTGGGGAGGGGAAAGGGAGGAATGGGGGAAAAGGTACAGGGAAGAATTAGCAGGCATTAAATAGACGGGGAAAGATGAAAAATGGTATAGGAAACAAAGGACTCAAAGAACTTATATGCACAACCCATGGACATGAACTAAGGGGGCAGGGAATGCTGGAGGGTGGGGGGCAGGGTGGAGAGGGGATAAAGGGGGGAAATTGGGAAAACTAATAGTATAATCAGTAAAAAATACTTAAAAATATTGCGCACCAACTGTATGCCACGTGTTCTTGATTTTCTTATTAATGATGGTGGTACATCTAGTAGAGGTGGAAAACATATAAACAAGAACAATTGAATAAAAATGTGCAGGAGTCCTGAGAGTTCGTTGAGGGTACAGCGAGCCCTCAAGGAGGAAGTAGTCAGTTCTCCATGGGAGGTCGGAGAGAGAGTTCATACCAAGTCTGTTCCTGATTTAAATTTCACCAGAGATGACTCCTAATTCTTTTTATTTTTGCAGATGCTCAGGATAAGGAGAGCTATAGTATGGCTGTAAATACAGGGGTGGACAAAAGTGTGGGCAGAAGTAAGTTTACAGTTGCTTATATGGAAAATGTATGCAGGTTATGATTATTACAACAGCTGTACTGACTCAGTGTTTCAGGTACTCACAACTGTAAACCTACTTTTACCCACACCTGTATATAAGGAATAGCATGAATACAGTAGAAGATTATACTTTAGGTTCTGTGGAGGGAAGTAAGTAAAGGAAGCTTTACTAGGTGGCAGGTGCTGTTCTAGGTACTGTGTACATGTGGTCTTACTTTGTTCTCACCGGAGTGCACCTGAGTCTCCTGGTCCTTGATTTAGAGATGATGAAACTTCAGCTCTAAGAAAGGAGCTTGTCCTCAATTACAGAGTGAATTAGTTGTTGAGCCAAGGTTCAAAGTGAGGTCTTCTTCCTAACTCTCAATGTGTACATCCATATCTTCACACATCCGCGGTTACATCATCAAGTGGGATATTGTAGGATAAAGGTAAAGGTGGAGGTAGCGGGTACAATTAGAGATTGTATTGGGACTGGCATTGCCAGTGATAAGGTTTCCACCCAAATGTGGGAGGCTTGACCTTAAATTTTTTGGCAAGTCTTAGTAACAACAAATAGTTAACACCAAGTATGGAGCACCGCACCGAACATACACACACACTCCCTACTTCTGCGGTGGATGCTATTATTCTCTTTCTACGATAAAATGTTCTATGTATTCTCATGACAAATCTGTGAGGATTTTATTTTCTTCAGTTGGGAAACAGTTTACCCATCTCATTCTGTCCTTTTTAATGTCATATCTAAAACACATCTCCACTGTCATGAAAATACATGCTCCTCTTTCTCTACAGATATAGGGTAGGTTTATTCTTTACCATTCTTTATATATTAGTATATACTTGTAGATGGCTAGATTCTTCACTGAGGGGGAGACACCGAGAGTTTATTGGCATCGTCCTATCTTTTTCTAAGTCAAGACTCATTACATGTCCTCCTATCGTGGTCTTCCTGTTGCCTCGCTCAGTGAACCTTCCCGTTCTGATTTCTTTGTATGATTATCTAAGATGTCTCTGAAATAGCACATCTGAGCTATGATAAATATTAATTTTCTCAAAAATGTAGACATTTAAATCTGTCACAAATAAATGACAAAATATTGTAATTATATTGTATATCTTTGGATATATAGTTACAAAGTCTTTCATAGTATAAGCCCAGCAGAAAGCCCACCTTTGTATCTTCAGTCAATAATTTCCATGTGTATAAATTTCATTACATTTGGACAATACTCTCATTCTTAAGGATTTATTTTTGTCAACTTCATTTTTACAAATAATTATTAAAACTGATGAGATTAAATAACTTTTCTAAGGTTATACAATTATATGACTGGTAGAACTGGAATTATCTTGACTTTTAATGAGGGAAAGAATATCCACATTTAACTATTTGCCCCATGTTGGTATCTCAGATGTTTATTAATTTGTAGTTTGTATTTTAAGTAGAAAGGAAGAAGTGAATATTTGCATTGTCATGTGTAAGAAACACAAGGCTTTAAAAAGATTAAATAACTTTTCCCAGTATAAATAATACTAACTAAAGCCATAAGTAGCCTTTATTGAATATTTCTCAGGAGCTGGGCATTGTATTAAATAAGTCTTCAATGTATTAATTAATTGAAAATTTACAATGGCTTTATAAGCTAGGCTTTGTTATTATTTTCATTTTATACCAATGAAACTGAGGCACAGAGAAATTTAGGTAATATGCCCAAAGACAGACAAGTACTAAATGTAGAAAAGATTATCTAGGTAATTTGGCTTCACCATCTGGGCTTCTAACTGCTATGCTATATACTGATATTTGTCACAATAAGAGAAGAGAGTTTTTAAATGATAATTTTAAAAAGAGGTATAATTGAAGAATGGGTAATATGTAATACAGAATCACAAAAACTTTTCTTTTTAAAAAATGAATAAATAGCCCTGGCCAGGTGTCTCTGTTGGCTGTAGCATTCTTCCATGTGCCAAGAAGTTGTGGGTTCGAATATCAGTCAGGGCATATACTTAGGTTGCCAGTTTAATTCTCTGCTGGCGTGCATATAGGAGGCAACCAAATGATGTTTATCTCTCACATCAATGTTTCTCTCTCTCCCCCTTTCTTCTCTTTCTGAGATCAATAAATATATATTCAGGTGAGGATTAAAAAAATGAATAAATGTCACAACTACCTATCGAGTTGCCCATACAAAATAGCTCTTCCTTGTACTTAGTTATGAATAGAAAAACTATTCATAGGGCATACATTGTTATTAAAAAAGAATTTAAAGATTAAATAAGAGATAGGGATAGTCTGACAGAACTCTAATAACAGACAGAAGATAGCTTATCTTGGAATCAATTTAACCTGTTTATCCATCTCTTCAACCAAAGTCAGTTTATGGAAATGTTTGAACCTTGATTTTCACATCCAGAAAAGTAGAACACTATGAATATGACTAGTATTTTCTCAAACAAAATATTTAATAAATTAATACTATAAATAATGCTTAATTTCTAATTGTTACATTTTGAAACCAGCTTCAAGCAAAACTACCCTTGGAGTAAAATTTGAAGAACTGTGAGACTCAAGAACAGATGTATGGCTTCCTTTCCACCTAAAGTGTGGAAAAGGAGCTACTGACAGCCAAGGACTCTCCAGTCCGTTTGTCTCTCACCTAAGTCCTCCTAGTCTAAAGGTCTTCTTCATCCTTCTTTTTAAAGGTAAAGATCCCTAATGCACTTAATTCATGGCAGCCATTTTATACATAGCAATTTATTATATTTATTTGATAACGGAGACATGTTTCTCCATTAATTGACTATTTCCTCATAGTCATTTTGCAGTCTTTATAAAAAATATCAAGTTATTCTCCAGGAACTTAGCTAAGGCAAGAAAGTGAAATTCACTCTCCTTTTAATTTTTTACTTTTCCTCCTATCTGAAGTATAAATACACTAACTTCGCCCCCTTTCCAAACAATCCCTTTACTACCACTTCCCAATACCGGGAAGCAGCTATATCTGAATGTTAAAGAGCGAGTATACCTTTTAGCTACTCTTCAATATTTCAAGAACCCATTTACATTTTTCCAGTATTTAAAAATATAATAAAGTACCTCAAACTTGATAGCAATTAGAAGGAACATTGTTTTCTTAGGAACATTTAAAATATAGCAGTGATTTTTAATTATTAACATTTAAAACTTGTTATAAAAGAAACAAATTAATATTAGGAAAATATATTAACATTTAAAACATGTTAGAGATTAATACTATGAAAAATCTACTGCATTATTTTAATTATGCTTCACCTTAAAGAAAGGGTATGTTTTAATGTGTATGTGCCAGAAAGTGGATATGATTTGTGTCTGGAGTTTTGAACTTTACTTCTGTCACTACTGAGTCATTAACTAATTTAATAATATATGTATCTCCATCCTAAAATTACATATCCTTCACTGTTTGTTTTATTCTACAACCTCACTAAACTGTTTTGAGAATGAATAATTCATATTATAAAAATTATTACACTTATTATAATGGTGCATAATTATCAGAGGGCTTATTAAAACAGATTGATGGGCCGACCCCCACTGATTCAGATCTGTAGGTCTGTGTGGAGTCTGTGAATGCGCATATCCCACAGGTCCTCAGATGACACCGAGGCTGCTGGGCCTGAGACCACACTTTGAGAAGCGCTGCCTCATAAAACTGAATGCGGTTAAGGAGAAAAGCCAAATAACCCTGGCTGGTGTGGCTCAGTTGGTTGGAGGGTTGTTCTGTAAACTGAAACATCACGGGTTCAATTCCTGGTCAGGGCACATGCCTGGCTTGTGGGTTTGGTTCCCAGTCACGGCACATGCAATAGAGACAACCAATCCATGTTTCTCTCTCTCCTTGATGTTTCCTTCCCTCTCTCACTCCTTCCCCCTCTCTAAATCAATAAGCATGTCCTCAGATGAAAATTTAAAAAAAATACAAACAACTTAGCAACATAAGAGCAACCATGCTTTGTTTGAGTGGGGGAGTAAATTTGATAGTGAATATACTTGAATTTTTGGAGGTAATCATGACTAGCAAGTATGACAGAAACAATGTTTGGAGGTTAGGGCACACACCGTTGCTCTAAACGGCCACTCCATCTGTTTTCAAGTACAGGTTTGGTTTCTCCCCCAAGCAGCACGTTGACTATGCAATGCAGGATTTCATTAGCTGGGGTTTCTTGTTTGCAGGTTGTGTTTTCTTCTTCTTCCACTTTTAACTTGTTATCAAGGTGTAACTCAGAGAGAATGTGAGACAATTAAGTATAATCACTGTGAAAAATGCCAGCTCACTGAAACACCAACATAACAGTTTCAGATTTTTGAGAGGATAAAAAATTTAGGTCAGGCTCTGACTAGTGTAGCTCAGTGGATTGAGCGCAGGCCTTCGAACCAAAGTATCACGGTTCGATTCCAGTCAGGGCACATACCTGGGTTGCAGGCCAGTTTCCAGCAGGGGACACACGAGAGGCAACCACACATTGATATTTGTCTCCCTCTCTCCTTCCCTTCCCCTCTAAAGATAAATAAATAAAATCTTAAAAAAAAAACAGGCATGTCCTTATAAAAAAAATTTAGGTCAGCCTTAAAGAAGAATCCATACAAGAATGGATAATCGGACACACACAGGCATGTGCAAGCATACCCATCCTTTATCTTTCAAAAATGCCATTACTTCCATTACCTCCATTCATGATATCAATACCTCTCATTACCGTAAACATTGTTCATTGACAATAGTAGTTAGCACAGACTTTGCTACCTCGTTTCGTTCTTGTGCTTCCTAATGCCTCTCCCTTTCTGGGGAAGGTGATCTTTTTAACTTGTCATAAGTCACATCAAAAACAGTACCTTAAGCAAGTACTTAAATACCGTTACTTGCTATTAATGACCACGTGTGACAGCTAATGCGAAACAGACTGATGTACACCTGATTTAAATTTACCACAAGTGTGGCCGAGGCTACTATCTTGATTTTTTCATCTTATGAATGGGATTCCTAAGAGGCCATGATCAAGCATATAACTAATAAACAGCCTTAGAAATTGAATGATAAATTTGATCTCACTGCTGTTTAGTTGACAGATGGGAATCAAACTGACATAAACTCTGTACTTCCAATTTATTGCTGGGAAGGGAAATTGTGTGCCTAAAATGCCATAAGACAGGTTGTTCTTCCAGCATTTATAGTCTGGTAGGAAGGAGAAAATAAAGGTTCTGTAATCTTTCAAAAAAAGACAGTTTTAAGCCATTTTCAACATAATATTTCAGACTTACAGTTGGATGAGAATGTGAGTATATCAGGGCCAACTTCTGAACCTTTTGAGGTTCATTCACATAATAAAACTTTTTTTCAATTTCTGTTTTCATTCAAGGTTAAATTAAATGAAAAATTTTTTACCGAATCTACTGCAGGTGTGCAGTAAATATTCTACTTACAGTAACCCTAAAGATGCTTCCTTGAAATGTTAGGATTTGTTTTATTACAATAGTGTATATTTTGGTTTTCTTGTATTTTAGCTAGATGGTCCAAGTGATTAATTGTTCAGATATGTTGAGTGAACACTATAATACCAAGATAGTCTCTAGTATGGTATAAATATGAAATAAGCGTGTGACATTCATGGACCTAAACTTTAAAAAAAAAATACATGTACAGGCTTATTATCCAGATTTACTGTATTGTATTCTTTATAAGCCTTTCAACACTTTAATGTGAAAAAATTGTGATGTTCACCTTTTACAAAGTTACCAATAGTATATTTCATATATCTCTTTAATTGAAATCATCTAATGTTTTAATCTTGAAATTTCATGCAAATATAGTTAGAATTCCATCAGTATGATTACCCACTTGCAATTTTTCTGTTCAAACATAAATTAGAGCAGCAATATCTTTAGAACAGGGAATTTTATTAATTAATGAAGAAATCTATTGATTCACAAACAGCAGTTCGTCAACTATCATGAATGAATATCGGAACTGGGTTTTTAGACATTTTAAATCCATAGATTAATTGTAGCTTTTCAAGGAGTGAAGCTATATGACATTTTGGCTCTAGTATTAACTCTGACTAATATGCTCACACAAGCAGGCCTGCTAACAAGGGGGCAGAGAACGGGAATGTGGAAGATTTAGTTCAACATAGATAGGGAAAAAAATTAAAAAGTCAAAGCTCACATCCTGTAGATGGTATACTGAATAGAAATGTGAAGAATGGTTTTGTATTAGATTAGTCCCAGAAAACCTCTTTCATAACTTTATAATGAATTTTGGTTCAATTGTACAGTTAAATTATGCCCAAGTTTGTGCAAGAGGAGAAAATAGGTATTTCGCAAATTTAGGTAGGATATGAAGGAGTCTTATACAAAGAAAATAGCACCAGAGACAGAGCAAGTAGGAAAACTTGAAGATTTTATAAGGGGTAAAATTAATATACGATGATTAATTGGTTACGGGGCTTAAAGGAGAAGGGCAGTCTAAACAACTCCTGGCTTTTGGCTTGGGGAAATGTGTGACTGACTGTTAATGAGAAACACAGGAATGGATTTAGAAACAAAAAATAATGTATAACTTTATTAATAGGGGTTTAGAGTGCAGAAGGATTAGCAAGATGTGGAGATGGACAGGCTTGCGAGGTATTCATGAATATTTATGCTTATTAGTAGTAGAATTTGGAACATATTTATTGACAAGGGGGAGATGAGTTGATAGAAAAGCCAAAGTTGAATCTACAAGGAAGAGTTGAAATAAGAAAGGAAGAGCATGGGCATTAAGAACCAGACAGAAAGATTATCCCTGAACAAAGGAACACCTTCTGCTTAGGAAGGCAGAAGACAGACAGGCAGCATGAGCGAGAAGACAGAGGTGGACAGAGGTGAGTCACTCTCTGTGGAGGGAGTGGATACTCCTTGGCCTCAGTTTTGTAGTATAGGTGTCATCGGGCAAGATGAAGCCTGGGTAATTGGGGGAAACCATAGAGGAAGGTGCTCATATGCAGAAAATTACTGAAGGAAATGGGTTAGGAAATTACTAAAGTGAATGAGAGAATGTCACCATCACTGACAGCTCAATAGTAGTACCAATGCTTGTAGCTTTGCAGATTTCCCCAGCAACAGAGTTACACCTGGATAGTGCTAATTATAATACCCAGCATTTTTGAATGTTTATTTTGTATCCGGCACTATTGAATTCTTACTATTTAGAACAAATTCATGAGTTAGGATCATTCTTACTCTCATTTTGCACAAGAGGAAAACTGAGGCATTGAGAAGTATAAATGTGGAGAAGGCAGATTGTTGGCCTAATTAGTTCAGCTTGGGTTTGTCTTCCAGTAAGAGGAGAAGCTGAAACAGCAGGACTAAAACAAATCAAAGTTACTTTTTTTGTAAAAGTATGTCACGTCCAGAACTAGTGTGACTCTCTATGGTCTCAGGTGCGTGAGCTGTTCTACATCACTGCTGTGCCATTTCCACGCAACCTCATGATACAATAAGGTTGCTGGTGCCCCAGTCATGCTTTACATAGTGAGAAAAAAAAAAGAGGACAAAAAAGTCATGTCTCTTCCCTTTCATTTAATGTCCAATCCCAGAAATTACACGCCCTGCCTTTACTTACATTCTTAGAAGTTTGGTCGCATGGCTACATCTAACTACAAAGAAGGCTGTAAAATATTTTTATGTAGAATACATGCAATTTAAAATAAAGGAAGAGGAAATAGTCGGTAGGACTCTTACCTTTGTTGGATTGATCTAGGTTAAGATAATTTCAAGATATATTGGATGAAAAGGGGAAGTAATAAAGAGTTGAGGGTACAAAGAAGAAGTCTAGTTAAATGACAAATTACAATGAAGAAATGAAGTCAAGAAGGAAAAGGAGGGTGGAAGGAATAACCTGAAAAGGTCAAAGAGGTATTCTCAGCATTACTTCATGGGGAGTTCCTTGAGAGATTTTGTGAGAAGCAGAGTGTGAGAGTTGAAGATTCTGGAAATGGGGAAGTCGTCCCACAGCACTGGAATGAATGCTCTTTGTATTTTTCTGGTATTGTGTGAAGATACTTAGGGGCTAGGTGGTTAGAGAATGGAAATGAAGATCTTAAATGACTAGGCCAAGAATGCTTCGATGATTATCATTCAACATATATCACAACAGTGTTGATAAGGATTTAGAACACTTTTTTATTACTGGGATAATGATTATACTGTTTCATTTTTGATAAATACTTAATCAAAGTTCAAGTTTGCTTGATACAGATGATATTGTTACATTTGAAATCATTCCTCTTTAAAATCAATGATGTTTCAGATAACTGAAGCTTTTCATTCAATGCAAAACATTCGGATGGAAAAGTTTCTAAAAAGTGTTACACGTTGCTTTCTTAAAATAATACCCAGAATGTATTTTATGGTTGACACATATGTCAAATCCAATTGTGAGTAATTGTCCCGGAGTGAGAGGAAAGACTCTCAGCTCTTCCCCATCTCTGCTTTCGTTATGGGAATTCCTCCCCGATGCGCTGAAGTTCTATGGCTTTAGAAAGGTGGCTTCCTCTCGGTCATTTCAGTAGTTTAATTGTTCCCTGACAGCACAGAATTAGAGATTGTGAGATGCTGACCCCTGGGTTAAGGTTGCTATATTTTTTTAAAGCTAAATTTATTTTTGTTAAACTTTCTATTTTAAACATTGTTTTAAGACCAAATTATTCCATGCTACCACCAGTTTCTTGCTTTGACACTAGAAGGTATTTGTATAAATGGAAAACTATTTTGCCTTCAGAAAAAGAGAATTTAAATGAAGGCTATCCTATCTAATAAAGAATGCTTTTTAAAGCAAGCCTTTATGTTTAACTTAAAATTTTTAATTTTCTCCCTAAATACATTCTGAAATGATATGTGGCGTTTAAGTGTAGTTGACTGGGCTCTATTGCATTATTCCCATGTACATGGTAAGAGATATTGAGGCTTGTGAATTTCTGTGCACTAGTTTGTATTTCTGCAGATTTTCTGCTTCCTTCCTCCTTCCACAACCAAAGTTAAAAAACCAAAATAGGGAAATCCAGTCACTCAGGGTGAGTCTGTACAGAGTGCAGAAAATTTTGCCATTTGTATGGGAAATTAGCGATCTGAAAAAAATGTTGTCTTGGCAGATCATTAAGACAGATAATGCAAAGTCAAGTCTGTTGTTAATGCTCAGAAAGAGGTGATTGAATGCATGCTTTTCCTCTGGGTGGGAGAGGTGGTAATTCCTCTGGACCTGTGGTTGGTAGGTATGAATGGGTGCCCAGATGGGCACCCCACCCCTCGCACTTCACCCTACCCCTACGCTGCTTACACCAAAGACATAGCAAAAGATTCAATTAGTCATTTTCAAGCAATCTTGAGAGAATTCGGCTTCCTGGCACATCCTTTGCGTGTTAGGGCTCTGGTGATTTTTGTTCTGTAATGACAACCTAGAGAAACCACATGTTGTCCAGGTGACTATGCCTGGCATGGCCATGCCTGCAGCGGCCGCAAAGTTTTGTGAGGCCACACAGGCAGCTTCACAGTTGTCTGATCACCAGTGGGCCCCAAGTCATGTGAAAGGGAAGCCTGTGGCTGAAGATTTTTGGCTTTGAAGGCAGGTTCAAAAAGAGTCACACACCTCCCTTTCTGGCTGAGTTAGATGAACAGGTATTTGACACTTTCGAGATTTCTTTGTGGGGCTTAAAGTTGTCACTTTCATTTGCTCTCAAGGCTTTCAGAGTAAAGAAGACCACATGCTGGAAAGGTGCAGCAAAGATGGTTCTTATGTGAACTGGTTTCCCCTTTGTATTTGAAACTAGAGGGGATCAGTAAAGCTTTCTCAATGATTGACTGAATCAGAATTGTTTAAAAAAGAAACTTCTATATTTTATTTTGATTTTTTTCTACTCTCCATCCTGGTAATGAAAGTCATAATGAAGCCAGTAAGGGATGCGGAGAAATCAAGTTGGTCGTAACCTATATATGTATTAATTTGAAATTTGAAGGAGAGGTTTCTTTACACATGTACTTTTACACAATAATGGAAATTATTAATATGTGCAAACAACTTTCTAAGTACGGTAAACTCATATTTTCCTAAACTACTTATACTAAAAAAATTGAATGATGATTCTGTAAATTTTTTGCCTTAAAATGTCTTAATCTTTTAAAATTACATTATTTTGACTAACAAGTAATATACTTTAATTGCAAAGAGTTTAAAATTTAATAAATGTGTGCAAACAAGGAGAGAAAATAGAAAAAAACAGTCTTACTTCAGTTCTGCTATTTTTGTTGCTGTTTCTCTATACACAACTAGAAATGGAAGTATAACTCAACTAGATCTACTTAGAATATTAATTAAGATAAAATGAAGGTTGAAGAAATCCTTGTGGAAGTGATGAGAGAAGATGTATACAAAGTGGCAGAGGAGGGAGGGTAAATAGGCAACTCACTTGATTTCAAAGCATTGTATTAAAGCTTTGTTTTTTGCTAAAGTGTTTTATTATTTCATTAACTCCACTAATTTGTTAATTAATTAGCATTTATTGAATGTTAATTATGGACCAGGAACTGTTCTTGACACTAAGAATATATTAATAAGCAAGGCAAAGAGCTTACAGCCAGTAGAGGGATGCAGTCATGTTAGCATCAACAATAAAGAAATACTGAATGCCTACTACGTTCCAGGCACAGTTCTAGGTACTGAAGATATAATAATGAACAAAGCAACTAAAAAAAATTCCCTGCCTTCATGGGCAAGTAGTGAACATAAAACAAAACCACAAATGGGAACATGTCCGTAGCGCCTAAGGAAGAGCAAGCCAATGTGTCTACATTGGCTGGAGCAGAGTCCATGAAGAAGTGAATAGAAGGACATGAGGTCAGGAAACCACTGAGGGTTATTTACACATCAAAGGGCATTGCAAAGACCTTGGCTTTGACTCTGAATGATGTGAGAAGTTGTGATAGGGTTTTGTGCAGACAAAATTGAATCATATTTTCAAAGGGTTATTCTGGCTGTGGGGAGAGACACAGGCTTTGGTAATGGTGAGAAACAGAGAGGCCTGCTGGGAGGCTCTCCCAATTAGAAGTGCTCAAAACCTTGCTTTAGGATAGTTTAGAGATTTAGTCAACACGATTTGTTGACTCCTGAGAAAATGGGGTATGCAGGAAAGAGAGAAATCACAGGTAACTTGAGGATTTTGGCCTGAGTCCCTGGGAAGTGGCCATTTTCCTTTCTGAGATTTAGGGAAGAGAAGAATAGATCTGAGGGTAAAGAATACATCAGCTTTGAACATAAGTGTTGCAATTCCTATTAAGTATCTAAGTAGTGACATTGAACAGAATTGTGGGACAGAAATATTAATGGAAGAATCACAAGTAGCAATACTGAACAGAATTGTGTAGTGGAAATATACATGTGAGAATCATTAGCAAGAAATCTTCAAATCCCCTTCTCTGCTCGCACAATCCCCATCTCGAGGAACTGTCAATGAAGTTCTCTCATTCAGTGATGCTGACAATACCCCTTTGAGTTCACCAAGCCATTCAGGCCTTTCCACCCTGCTTTTTCTTCTTGACTTCACTTCTTCATTGCAATTCATCACTAAACTGACTCTTTCTAAGCATCTTCAACTCTTTATGTTTTTTAATTTTCACCCAATGTAAGCTGACATTGTTCAAACTGGACAAAATGGAAAGAGAAAGAGAGAACGTGAATATAGATACAAGGACTAAATTTTGATGCCCAAATAAATGTAATGAACTGTTGTATAATGGAAATACATGCAGAGTAGTGGTCCTCCAGGATGTGCCAACCCAGGGAATGGGTTTTAGACTTTATTGCAAGTATTATGGGAAACTCTTGGAACATGCGGGAGAGTGGGGATATGTGATCATAAAGCCTTAAAGAAGGAAAAGTTGAAATGAAAAATTTAGCAGAAATTACTTATATCCTTTACATTGTGATTTCAATCCAATTCCCACATATCCAGAATCAGTGGGATTTGAAAAAGAATTAGTTATGATCTCAAAGTCAAAAAGAAGTCATTTTTATTGTCTTTATTAAATAAACCAAAATCCTTAATTTCTTTTTTTTAGTACAAATTTCTTTGAGCAATTAAGATGAATTCTATAGAATTTGTAATCATTTGTTTTAAAGGGAATTTCATAGAACTCATTAATTCTATATACTCTTGGGAGGGTATAGTTTTTGATCTTCATACCCTGCTAAATACTTTCCTGGGACCAAACATGTGTTTATGTTGTAATAGTTTTATATACCATAAAGAGTCCTCTCAGGCATCACACTCCTAAGTACAGCTTTAATCATTACAAAAAAGAAGGAAGGCACAGATTTGCTGATTTTATAAGAGACCAGTGTCTAACAGGTACCTCTTCAGCATTTAGACAGAATTGAATGATATCAAGAATTAAAACTATGGCCTCCCATCTTCAAAATTTATGCTAACAGCCTGGCCTAAAAATACTTCTAAACAATTTACATAAAGTGGCTTAAATTATTCTCTAGTGATAATTGACTTAATTATATTTATTTTGCCCAGAGATATCATATTTGAGCTAAAACAGAAAATTTGTATAATATTGTGTTCAGTCCTACTCCTAAAATATCCCACATGCAAACTCTGATTATTTTTTAAGTTAGTTCAACAAACTTGGTACATAGTAGGCATTCGATAAAATGTTCAAGAAATTTAATAGTGGATGTCTGGTGTTCCAGAACGATTTTAAATTTTGGAAGTATCTTTTAAAGTGAAAATGAAAAAAAAAAAAAGGAGGGAACAAAAAGAAAACAAAAC